>VWZW01007546.1:449969-509026 GCA_013397115.1 Edolisoma coerulescens
TTTTTAACCATCTCACCGGAGACGATCGAGGCGGTTTTGGGTGCCTGAATTTCTTCTCTCCCCTTCTCCTCCTTCTCTTCAAAACAAAAGAGGGCAAAAGAAGGAAAGGAGCCCACCGGAGCCCGAGAAAGTGCCGAGTCGCAGCAGACCTGCCCCTGCTGCTGCTGCTGCTGCTGGTGATGATCCGGTGACTACAGCAGAGAAGTGGAAGAGGAGTGGGAAGTGCTCAAACTTCTCTACTTGCCGGCTCCGAGCCGTCTCTCCTCCTTTTCCTCTCTTCTCACTTTGCCTCCCCGGCAGCAGTGATTTGGGATTTTTTTTTTTTTCCCTCTCTCTCTCTCNGCAGAGCCAGAAGGCTCTCCTGCTTAGGTCAGGCTTTGCCACCCTTGGGCTTGAATATAAACCTTGTTTGTTTGTTTTTTTATATAATGAGGTTTTTCCTCTAGTAGGGTGCTGCATTTTTTTTTTTTTTTTTCTTTTTTTTTTTTTTTTGTTCTTTTTTTTTTCCCCCCCCTTCCCCGCATCTCCCCTTTTCTTCCCATCCCTTAACTACGCTGCCGCGCTCCGCCGGCCGGCTCCTTCCAACGCCGTCTCCCGTCATTATCATCATTATTACTACTATAATTACTATTACCGCCACCCCGCTGCCCCGCGCCGAGGCGAGGATGCTGCCGGCGCTGCTGTNCGCCTCGACCCGACCTACGCGGGGGGCGGCAGGGCGGGCTACGTGCTCTACGCCGGGGGACAGCGCTTCCTGCTCGACCTGGAGCGCGACGGGCCGCGCTGCCACTACCGCGGCACGGTGGACGGCAGCCCGCGCTCGCTCGCCGTCTTCAACCTCTGCGGCGGCCTCGACGGCTTCTTCGCCGTGGGCCGCTCCCGCTACACCGTGCGCCCGGCGCGCCGCGGCCCGCAGGGAGAGGCCGGAGCGCGGATCTACGGCGAGGGCCCGGCCCGCGCCCCTCACGTCTTCCGCAGGGAGAGCTTCAGCTTCGAGACGGTGCCGGCCCGCACCAGCTGCGAGCCCCGAGACCCCGCCGCGCCGGCGGGCGGGGACGGGCGGCGGCGCCGGCGGCGGCGCTCCGTGTCCCGGGCCCGGCAGGTGGAGCTGCTGCTGGTGGCCGACGCCTCCATGGTGCGCAAGTACGGGAAGGGGCTGCAGCACTACCTGCTCACCCTGGCCTCCATCGCCTCCCGGCTCTACGCGCACGCCAGCCTGGAGAACCACGTGCGGCTGGCCGTGGTGAAGGTGGTGGCGCTGGGCGAAAAGGAGAAGGGCCTGGAGGTCAACAGGAACGCCGCCACCACGCTCAAGAACTTCTGCAAGTGGCAGCACCAGCACAACCGCCTCGACGACGACCACGAGGAGCACTACGATGCCGCCATCCTCTTCACCCGCGAGGTAGGCATGGCCCCGGTCATAGGCATGGCCATGACAGCGACGAGGTGTCCCTCGAGCGTGGGGCGGCCGGGCTGGTGGACCTCCAGCCACCCTGCTCGGCTTTGCCCACAGGTTGCCTCCCCACTCACGGATCCAGCTCTTCCATCAGGGACCGGCACCCACGCACAGCTGCCGGCATGGCAGAGGGGTTGAGGTCTGTGTGTCCCGTCCCCTGCGCTGTCACCCCGCTGAGGGCCCATCGGTGCCGTGTTGGGACCCCGGCCAGGTGGAGAGGTGGGAGCTTGGATCGTGGGACTCAGCCTAACGCCCCTCTGCTTGAGACATGATTTTGTCCTGTCTGTCCCAGTGAGATGTTGAACACCCGGCTCCTCTCTCTCTGCAGAGGTGGTCCAGGCAGGAAGGGCTGATAGCACTTCCTAACCTAAATTAGTCCCCAAACAAACCTGCTAGTGAAAGTGGTGGAGAGCACCTTAAGAGTACAGACGTCTTGCTTGTGGAGCACACTGGGACGCTATTTCCAGCAAGAACAGCTCCACCGCCCTGGAAGCCGGCAGCACTTGTGGTTCAAGTGTAGGACGTAAATGCAGACCGCAGGTAAACAGAGCTGCACCAGCTGAGTGAGTTGGGCTGGTGGCAAGGGGCTGCAGTCCCTGTCTGTCCCCCAAGTGAGTGCCCTGATCAGCTGTGTGTTGGATGTGCTTGTGTTGCCCATGCAGAGCTGTGCATTGTTGCTCCACGCTGGATTGTTGATTAATTGCGTTGCCAGAGGTCGTTAAGGGACATTGCTCTGGTAGACATGTGGCCGAGTTTATGCAATGAAGTTCTTCTGTAAGAATATCCCTTCAGCGGTTTGGGTTTGGTGTTTTCTTTTTTTCCCTTTCCCCAAGTACGAAAAAAATAACTGCATGACTTTCCGTTCATTTGAGTTCTCCGGCTTTGCTACATCGTAGGAGCCTGCCAAAAAGGATGCTTTGGATGGTTTGTGGAAGGAGTTGCTCCAGAAGGGGGAAAAAAAGCGCCTGGCTTGCTTTTATAGCTGTAAATAGTTGAAACATTAGGTTCTGTGTCAGTCAGGCATCACTCGTACAACAGGAGCCGTTTTTTGCAGTTTAAAGCCCATCAGTGCAATTTGCAAGCTTTCATTTTTTATCACTGTAACCTGAATGAAAGCAGGCTACCTAGACTGGGTCAGAATGCTTTTGCGTTTGCTATAAACATCTTTTCTAATGGTTTATTAAGCCTGGGCCAGAATCCATCACTTCTCTCTGAAGAGTGTTTCTCTCTGCCAGTATTCCCACTTATTTCCCTGGGCTATATGACAATTCAGGAACGCTTAGGGTGGTGGCTGTGAAACTTAACATCAATTATTAAGTTAATTTGGATTGAGATAGGATATGACTCTAAAGTGCACTTGCTTTGCAGATGCTTAGCTGTAATTCTTTGCGTGGACACCCTCCTACCAGAATGAGAGGGTGCTGCTAATCAGTAATCCACTTTCAAAGACTCATGAGCAATGCATAGAGTAACTTCTTTGGGATGTAAGTGGTACCCAAAATAAACAAAACACCACAGTTCCTGTGGTCTGCTTGCACTCTTAAGATGCAAATGTTGCTTGCACTGCTACTCAGGACTGCTTCATGAGAAAAAAAGCACAGGCTTGTGTTTTCTTGGTTTACATTTTAACAACTTTAACTCTGGGATTAGCTCCTAGATGCAGTTCAGGACAACTTAATCTGCTTTAATGCTTTGCTGTGTGCACACGCACATTGTTTGGCAGTGTTTGGCTGAATTAAGGACCAGACTGGAGTTTCTTGCTACATGTGTTCATGATGTTCTTTGCAGGGAGTGTGTGTGAGCCCACACGATTTTTATATGCTTACCCTTGAAATGTCAACATGAATCTATTTGCTCCCCGTGGAATGTAAACACAAAAAGGGTTAAAGGATGAAAAAGCAGTGGAGATGTTTCCTGGAGAAAACAGCCCCACTTTGAACTAAAGGAGAGATTTTTTCCAGTTTAGCTTTTCAATGAGAGTGGCAGCAGTTGGCAGGAGAACACCACTTTTACAACTCTGTTTTGGATGGATGAAGTTGGTTGCTAAGCTACAAGACGCCGAGCCGTGGCTGCGTGTTTTGATGGGCTCTGAATATCGTCATGCTGATTTTTGAACATCCAGATGTCTCTTTCTAAGTGCCTTGGGTTTCAGGCTTTGGGCAGACGTGTGAGGTACATTTTCCGTCGTTGTTTACTAACTGAGGCCACCTTGAGCTTCGTGTCTCTCCGTCAACAGAATAATATTTGCAGATCGTTTGTCGGCTGAATGCATGGCCTCGGCTGTATGGAACTGGTTTTGTGTAGATAGAATCTGCATTGTGCATGGCTGGTGCCATACAAATCCCTAATATAATAATTATCTTTGTTCCAGAGTGACATTTGCTTGGATGTTGTTTTTTTACACTAGAAGAGGCCTTTATTTGAGTTCCTTATAAAGGAAGAATCCCGACAGAATTCAGCAGTGTTGCTTCGTGCTCTTTGGGTGTCTTTACTTCTTTAAAGATAAATTAGTAACCACTGATAGACTGAGAGTGCATTGGCAGCTCTCCTTTATTATTAAATTAGTAGTGGTTCAAATTATGTTATATAAGGTCAAATTATGACCATCATCATCATTCATACTAGGAAGCACTTCCCATGCAAAAAAATGTAGAAGGAAATTTACTGATTCTGAGTTAAAACAGCCACTTCCTTCTGGTCATAATCTGTATTTAATTGGATAAGGGCTTTAAAGCAGTTATGCTGCAGACCATAGTAAATCAATATGAACATGAATGCAGTTTGGGGTGATACAGGCAACATGTTAAAGCTGATTTTAGGCTTTGTGTTGCTTATCAGTGATGTCAGGGGTCCATTAGCCACAGTGAGTCCCTATGTTTACTCTGTAAATGCAGTGAGCACTAGAGGAACATGTCTGGCCATTGTGAAAACCTTCAGTGGACACAGAAATTATCTGTCACTGAATATTGCAGGAATTTAGTGGGGTTCCACAGTGATTATTTAAATCTGATAATGAGAAGGGTATTTTCCCAGTGGTCCTGTCTCTCATTTTGACGCATGATGAGCAGGATCAAGTGTGACAGAGGTCTGACTTGACAGTTAGAAAACGTGATAATTTTCTGATATTTCTCAATTTTCTCAAGGCAGCCTGTCCATAACAGCCTTAAAGAGTACATGGGTCCCCTGCTGTTGGACTACTTTGTGGTTGAGTCCTTGACAGCAGCTTTGTAAATCTTTGGGCCACATGAATCCTAGAGCATCCTCCCTGGAATATGGTGGTGCAAGGATTCAATTCTGGTGGCCAGGTGAGTCCTCCACCCTATAGGGAAGTGGCTTGGTGGTGGGGAGGAGGAAGAGCTTGCAAAGCCCTCTTTCCCTGGAGACTAGATCACTTGTTCTCAGTGGCAGTGGAGTCAACAGCAGATTTAGAGTTTAGTCCGTTTCAGCCTTTTTTATTGTGAACAGTTTGCAGAAGCTGGAAGCAGATTATCTTCAGATTTTTATGGGTGCAACAAAACACCTTCCAGATTATTGGTCACAGTAGCAAGACAGATTAGGTGGGACTTGCAAACTGCAGTTGAACTCACACTGTTCATTTTCTGAGGTCTAGCCTGCTCTGCAATTATCCTCTAGAATTCATCCAATCTGTTTCATTAGTGGCCCTTAGTTAAATTTCAAGTGAACTATTGAATGCATTTGGACAAAATCCAGCTCTCTTCCTCTCCCCCCAGTTCTGAATCATCTGAAGATTAAAATAGATGTTTCTCCCAGTAGATACAGACATTAGGAGCAAGAAAAAATCCCTTCCTAAGTGCTTGTTAGCATCATCTGTGATAGTACCATCATGCCTGGCTCAAGCTAGAGTTCATGCTAGAGCCAAAGGCCACTGTCCTGCCTTTCTCTGTGCAGTAATTATATGGGGCTGGTGTGTTTGATTTAGTTTAACTGTCCATCTGGCACTGCTGTTGAAATTTAACAGCAAGCTTTGTATTATCTCAGCTCTGTAGACGATAATTTCATTGCATGGAGCACATGCTTTCTTTGGCTCTACTTCTTTCTTCTTTTTTTTTTTTCCTTCTTTTCTCTATTATCATCTTCCAACAATTATTATCCCCTAGCAGTAAAACAAGTCACTGTACCAATGGTCAATAGAATAGATTTCACTGTTTATTGTTATTGCTCTGAAGAACTTGTAGTGTGATGTGTCTACCAGTTTCATAGTGTTTTCACCAACTTTGTTGCACATCTGATACATTTAAATAATGTCCCTAGGGAAAACAAAGTGAGGACATAACTGATAGAGGAAAAGTTTGATTCTCCCTGATAGAGAGAGATGGTGTGGAGTTTCCCACAAAAGAGCTGTGGCTTAGGCAGGTTAAATCACACATTTTTACTTGGTTTACTTCATGACTGAAACTTCTCCTCCCCATGCAGATTCCAAATGCTTTATGTGCGTTTTGTCCATATTTTTAAATAACCTGTTGTTTGCATAACTGTGCTGTGTTTTCTTTCAAATGCCCAAGCCTCAGCCCGTATTTATCACAGGAACCCCAAAAGCAAACGACCTCAATTTTTAAGCTAAACTACTGGAGAAATACATGTGGGTTTTGTTTGGTAGATATGGCAGGTATCACCCTTGTGGTTTTCCTCAGAAGGGAACCAGGCTTTGGCCACCCTCTCAGAATGTGGTCAGGAAGGGCCAGAGCAGTAACCCAGTGAGTCTGACAAGAGTCCTTCCTCACCAGGAATCCCTTCTGCTCGTGTGAACATTACTGTTTTAAACCACGTGTGCCATTCCACGTTGCTGTGACATCAATGCAAGTTCACCCACTTTGCAGAGGAGCTCATGGGAAGGGTGGATGTGTGTGTTCCTAACAGCACCTCACCCCACCCTCCCTGCCCAGGCCTGCGGTGGGAACGCTGCTGCTGCAGGAAGTCGGAAAGTCGTGCTTAATTCCTTCCTCTGCTTGAGGGATTTTAGGTCTGTATCGCCCACCTCCCAGGAGAGGTCCTTAACCAGGAGGCTGTAAGCTGTTCCAGGTGTTAAGGAAACTTTCCACCCCTCTGACCAAAGGTCTGTCACTGCGTAGTGAGTAATTCATATGGTGAGAATGAGAGGAATCGTGACCTGAAGCTGCTGAGTGGAGCGCAGCGCTTGGAGCAAGGTGGTCTGGGTTCCTCAAGCATGGAGAGAAGGCTGTTTCTGGGATTTACCACAGGCTGTTCAGTGGGAAAGAAGAAGGATGAGCAATAGGGACCAAAAATTGGGTCCCTTTACTGACTGCACTTCAGCTGCAGCCTGGGCTAGAGAAACCTTGGGCACAGGGGCTGCTCCAGGAGGAGCCACAGCTCCCTGTGTGCATGGCAGTAGCCTGGTGTAGACCATACAGTGCTCTCCTAAAAAACACGATTCTAGCTGGCCTCATCCCTGGAAGGAATTTGTAGCTGGATCATGTTCTTACTGGGAAAAAGCTTTAGCTGATGAGCTGTTGTAAAGGGACCAGAAGAACAAGTGAACAGAACTGTAAAGGTTTTAGCTGTGCATTACAAGAAGGTGATGTGCAGCTTGCCCTGGTACAGAGCCAAATCCTGTGGGTTCCTCTCTGATCTGAGAAGCTTTGTAGGCTCAGCATCCCTCAGGGGCAAAGGTGGAGAAACATGAAACATCTGAACCCCAAAAAGCAAGGTGCCCAGCTGTTCCAGACTGTGAAACTGTGGCACTTGGAGGCCCACAGGATCCCAAACTGCAAACCCTATGAAGGGGTGGATATCTCAGAAGACCTGAAGACATGTTCTTCTTTCCTTTCATCCCACCAAATTGTCCACATTGGTGCTCACATCCTGGCTTAGATCTGGTCAGCGGGCTCTGACCTAATACCAGGTTTCACTAAACAGTTTATTCTTGTTTTGAAACCTCCTGAACACATTTCTGGTGAAATGAACTCCGTGCTCCAGCCAGGACGTGGTGACAGTTATCTCCCTTCACAACAATGCCATGTATACATGGCAGCCAGCCAGCTGCTCCTGATGGATTTAGAATGCCAAGAAAACTTGGCCTCTAATGAGCTGTCTAATTAACTACTAGACTTGTGATGTACAGCTTAGCTTTACTAAGCCATTCCTTTGCCAAAGCTTAAGTCTTAACATCTATGGCCTCCTGCATAGCAAATGCAATTCCTTATCATTCTTCTGTTTTGAAACTACTGTAAAGTGGATCAAGGGCCAGGCTGCTTTCCTTCTTTAGAAATATCAAAAAACATTCTTTAAAGCTTCTGCCACTGTTTCAAGGAAATTGACTGTACAGAACTGAGTAGCTGATTAACTTTCTGATAGAAGCAAAAGAAATAGAGTAAAATAATCATTGGAAACTGACTTTATGTATCATGAGTCCCCTCTTTACTTGTGCTTTAGCTGGAGTATGAAAAGTTGAGGCTACCCACACAGATTTTTTAGGATTGCATCATTACATTGAAGCCTGTTTTTAACAAAAAAATTAAAATATTTTCCAGGGAAATAAAACCTTTTACTGTACTCCCAGAAAGTTTACTTCATGAAAGTAGTAGACTGCTTTCCAGGACTGCCCAGGAAAGCAAAAAACAATGTAACTATTGATTCTGGTGTCGGATAATCCATAGCCAGTGTTTGATGGGTAAGCAGGCATGATTTTCAGTAACATCACTTGAAATCAAGCTGTTTGGAAGCTGGTATTGGTGAATTGACCCAAAAGCAAACTTTTCAGAGTATTTGTCTCAGAGATGCCACTTGATAGGCTGCAGTTCTGTTTATTGTACATACTATGAATAGAAATATATTCCAGTTCAAATCATGCAGAGGCAGGAGAAGTAAAAAGTGAGTGAGACAATGACAACACAGAGGAGCCCTCAGTAATCTGCCTAAATGATTCTTGACAATGTCAGCCTTAGCTGCAAATGAGCATCCTCAGGCAGTCCAAGGGCTGGAATTGGCAGGGAAAACCAGGATGCTCAATCCATGCTCTGCTCAAAGCACAGCCATGGCGTGCCCTGCTCTAGCAGCAGATGGGCAACCCACAGACATCCCCGTAACAGCTTCTTACAAAGGAGCTAATGCCAGAAAATATTTCCTGTCCTTGTTTCCAGAATCCTTTACAAGCCCCTCTGCTGCTTCCCAGCTGGGCTTTGGCAGCGGCTGCAGGACTCCCACACCGACTGCTGGGGGGCCACAGGGAGGTGGCCATGGGGCTACTGAGGGACCAGGGCTTTGCTGCTGCGCTGGCCACCACTTTCTGACCCCAGGGTGGTCACTCTTCTCCTTTCTGGGGATGGCTGGTCCCACACCATCTGAGGACACCTGTTTTCCAGCTGTCCATGAGGAATTGGAGGAGCTAGGTGATTTTACATATAAACAGTTTGCAGCATCGTGTCTTTCCTGCTGTGGGATTTCCTAGGACCAGCCTCTGGTACAGCCCTAATATCTAGGCAAGACAGTGTAATGCAGTCCTGTGCACAGCTTTTGAACTGCTGAGGTGAGACTGTGGTAACATCTCTGCTCTGATGTTCCATGCCCCACACATCCCATCAGAATTAGCTCTATGGAAGTTTATGAGATTGCCTGCTTAGAAAAATTATATTCTTTTAGTTTTATTTGTGTCATGAAATCTGGTGAATCACTGTGAGGTCTGGCTGTGCCTGCTGCTGTAAATTCCCAGCATAGCTGCTTCTTGTGTGCAAATGGGAGTAAATCCTGACTGGCATGAGGCATCTGTGTGCTGATACCATTGTGCCCACACTGGGAGCAGCACTGATGTCAGAATCTATGTAATAATGACACCCAAATACAAGAAAAGACCGAGTGACATAGAGTCTGCATGCAGAGACAAAGCCTGAATTAATGCAGTTTATACTATTACTGGCACTGTCAACCTGTCTAGCCCTCTGCCAGTAAGCTGCTTTTTGTCTGATTTATGTGCTTTTTGGTACTTCTGCAAGAATTTCAGTTCAGCTGCTTGTGTGGATTCAGGTCACATTGCTCTGTCACAGAATCACAGGATCAGTTAGGTTGGAAGTGACCTCTGAGATCATTGAGTCCAGCCTATGACTGAACACCACCTCGTGCTAGACCATGGCACTGAGTGCCACATCCAGGCATTCCTTAAACACATCCTGGGATGGGGACTCCAACCCTCCCTGGGCAACCCTTTCCAATATCTAATCATCCTTTTTATGAAGAAATTCTTGCTAATGTCCAGCCTAAACATCCAGGTTAAGACTGTGTCTCCTTGTCCCCTTGATAGTTCCCGACCCCACCCGGCTGCACCCTCCTGTCAGGGAGTTGTGGAGAGTGACAAGGACCAAGTTCAGTGTAAAGGGTTAATTGGATATGAACCCAAAACAAAAATAATAAGAGTTTAAGGATTGTGTCTTCTTTGTTGAATATGCCCCAGATATTTGACATAAGAATAACATGGCCTCACTTGAGGCCTCTCCCAATGCTGGTTGAGAGCTGCTAAAAGTGATGCAAAGTTTATTTGCCTAAACAGAACTGGAAAAATTTTGCATTTCTTTTAAAGTACTTCAAAATATGCATCCCATACTTCCCATAACCCATGCAGAGCCAGAGGCAAAGTCTGGGGGCCTGGGGGCTTAGAGAGAAAAGTGTCTGCATATTATCTGCAGTGCTACAGAATGGAAGTTTTCCTTAAACCATGGATTACACCTGTGAAAATTTGGAAATTCAATACTTTTCAACTGCATTCCCTCTCTTCTTGCCAGGCTGTTTTGGTCATTGGTAGTGCAGCATTTAAAGCTTGGTATTAAGTAGCAACAAGAGTGAATTTACCAAGAGTTCCCAAACAGCTGGAAGCCAGAACTGAGCCTAAAATTTCTCCTCCATATATGTAATATTGCTTTGTATTTTCAGCTTGAAAAATATCTTTGTGGGGAAAAAAAAAAGAGAACCTTTTTCCTTTTTTTTTTGTGTTTGTAAAGAGATGCTCTGTCACAGTATCTGTGAACTCAGTGTGGTTTTCTTTGACTTCAGTGGGATTTCCAAGTGTGCATTTCCAAGTTTGCCTAACCTGTCATAATCAGTGAACACTGCTGCTCTGAAGCCTCCTACAAGGTGTCTCTTATTCAGATGGATTAATTATGAAAGGCTTCATAAAAGGAAGTCCTTATAGTAAGAGATCTGAAGGGAAGAAGAGAATCTTAAAAATGAAGGGAAAAAAGTGCTCTTTGATCATTTTGATAATAACATTTGTCATGCCTTGAAAATGTCAATTTCATTCAACCACAATGGAATGTTGAAGTGTTCTAAATAGCATGGCCCCTACTTTTCCTTCTCATGCAAAAAATGTATATATATGCACATTCACACTAACATTCTTCCCTCTGCTCCATCAGAAGCACAGAAAAGTTAATGCTGGTGATAAAAACACAATGTCTGACCAAAGCTGAAAGTAAAAGCCTGATGCAACCCCATGGTTTTTGGAGACACCCTGTATCTACATGTGGGAGAAGTGGTTGAGTTGTTGGGATTTTGCACTCTCTCATATCACTGACTCTCAGCAATCTCTGAGAACTGCTTAAATACTTGGTATATTGGTAACACATTATTAATTGTACTGCTTGACAGATGTGAGGTGAGGTTTCACATGTAAGAATCTTATTTCTTTTAAGTGAGAGTATAGGATTGGCTTCAGAAAAGCAAGGTGATCTCTGGTTCAAGGAGTGATCAGGAAGCTGAAGCTTTCTGTCAGTGTAAATAAAGACAATTTTCTGGTTTTATTGTCAGTGAGGAAATGCTTCCACGGCATATTTGAAGTACCTACCTCAATGCAAGTGTGAGCATCGCAGAAATACAAATTTGACTGACAACAGTTAGCTGCAGAACATACCCAAATCCTGTTAAAGTCCATGAAAATACTCCCACTGACCTTACCAGGGACTGGCTTGCTGTGCTTTTACCATCTTCGGCTGGAACCTTACATTGACGTTTTCATCCAGGTCCTGCCGTTGGCGAAGGCGACTTTAACCGGTTGTTACTGCTGGGTGTGAAAACTTAATTTAATGAGGTTTTTTTTTTTAATTTTTTTTTTCCCCTTTCCCGGGCAGGATTTATGTGGGCATCATTCCTGTGATACCCTGGGAATGGCAGACGTTGGGACCATCTGCTCCCCCGAGCGCAGCTGCGCGGTGATTGAAGACGACGGCCTCCACGCAGCCTTTACAGTGGCTCACGAAATTGGTATGCAGTGCCTTTTCTGTTCCCCTGCCAAGCCAAACACTCACAACAGCTGCATTAGGAACCAAAATACCCCGCAATTAATTCCAGATTTCCCCCGGCCCGGAGCCCCGCCTGGGGATTAGGGCTGTGTACATATGCACTTCAGGGTTAACTAATAAGGGATCAGAAGGCAGGGGAAGGCGCACAGTAGGTGTTTCCTCCCTGACAGTGGCCTTTCTAAGCAGCAGTTGAAGTGAAAATTCAAAGGCTGCTGCTACTGCCCAAAGATGTCAATGCATGGTCCTCCTGAGAAAGCTTTTGGCCCATCTGTTGTAATTTGCATGCATTTATTTGTTGGGAAATAAGTCACATTTTTCAACTTGTTGCATGTGCTACCGTTAGGAAGCTTTTTGCCTTGTATTACCTGCAGAGAAAAGCTGTTGTGGCAAAAACCCAGCATAATTCTAGTATCTTTGTAAGTGTATGGAAATTCCACCTTTATGAGTCCTGCAATAAGTGAGATAGTATTTAGGTGTTAAAGGTTTGGTCAAAAAACCTGTTTAGCTTTGTTTCAGTTTCCACCTCAGTGGACAGCAATTAAATTAGGAGCCTTGCATGTACCCTTCAGAAGGGTTTAAGATAGAATTAGTGACAGAAGAAAGTTTGTGTTCTTGGATATTACATCTGTCATGATATATCCCTTCAGAGAGACTGCTGCCATCTTCATCATGTTTAATTTACTGAAGGTTTGTGACCTGTGTTCACTGGAAGTACATTTGCTATAAGGGCTATTCACTTTGGGGAGTGAACAGCAATTTAAAAGTGGAGGATGTTCTTTTTTTTCTTTTTTTTTCAATATTCTTGGAAGGAAATAACAAGGAAAGGAGAACTTTCACAGAGAGCCAGCTGCTGAATTGCCTTGTACCTCGTGCCAAACCAAAATAAAGTTTGCTTTGGGAGTATCATTGCAGTGGTTCCATTTTCAAGGAGCTTGTAGGTAGAGGCTGAGATCTGAGTGCCTTATACATATGGCTCAGGAAACAGAGGTCACCAAGGATGGAAAATGACCTGACTGTTCAGTGACAAGTGATCCTAACCCTGTTCCTCTTACAGTTCTGCAAAGGAGTTACATCAGTAGTGGCTGGAGAAGGGACCAGTAGTTGCATGAAAACATGAAATATTGTGGCAGGATGAGTCCCCAAAACAGAAATTTTATTTTAGTGAGCAATAATGTCACAACAAAAGAAAAAGTCCTCTGGAATCACTAATTCAGTGCATTTGGAGATAGCTACAGCAGTGCAGAAAGGCAGATTCACATGGGTTGTGGATGTGGATTCTGTGAATGAGCCATCACGAACCTGGGATGTCTTAGATGGCAGACTTAGCCTGTCATTCAAAGTCAGACTGCTGGGGACACTGCTTGTGTCCCCTTGCACCCAGAAGTGAAACCTCCACTGAGGGTCAGTGGGCAGGGTTGGGTGAGGAGCCTTCTTGTGGTGCCAGTGTTGATGGATCTGGTGTGTGAAGAGGAGAGCAATGTCTTTCCTGCCATTTTATCAGCAATAAATACATTCTTAGGTAGATTAAAAATGAAAGAACACAGATCAGTAAAGATAGGGATGAGCAGCAAACGTTCACATTGTTACCTTGAATTCCACACAGAGAAAATATAAGCAAAAGTGAATTATTTTTAGTGATCTAGAAGCACATTTTGGAGAAAGACCATTTTCATACCTAGGCATTTACAGGAATCTGTAAAAACTATAATTTTCAATGTAAAAAAGGCATGAATTGAAATGAATAAATAAGGACCCTAATGGACATAAAACCTCTACTTTGAGGCTATTTAAAATAACATCCTTTTTTTTCCTCCTCACCAGAATTTTTTAAGAAAGGAGGGGTGTCAGGTCACCGAATGATCTTTGTGTGTGTGGCCTGAAGTAGGAGAAGCTGAGAAGAAAACACAGCTAAAATTGCTTGAGTACTTAAATTAAATCAAAGGTCAAAAAAGGATGAAAAATAGAAGTGTGGCATGGATACCCTTTAGTTAAGCATTTTGGGGAAAACCTTGCTTTATTTTATTTGGAGACCTGATTTCTTCCTACAATCCAGAAATCTCCAAGTTGCCCCTGTCCTGTGGGCAGGGTGTAGTTTCAATTTTACAGTGGCTCAGTTCCTCAGTCAGAGGGGATGCTCTGAGCCTGAGATGTTCTTTTCTGGCAATAGGAAGGTCAAGGTGAGCCACTGAGTGAAGGGGAGTCACTCTCAGCAGTTTTTGTGCCTGGGGAGCAGATGCAGCATCATTAACACGGACTTGATCCTCAGAGTGTCCTCACTGTGACTTCCAGGGGGATGTGAACGCTCTTGTTTCCCCCCCTGAAGGATCCAAGAGCATTTTCCAGGCTCAGATTCTTTCTCTGGAAGGCAACCAAAGTAAATTGAACTGCAGCTCAACCCGACAGGAGGATGGATGCACAGCCCAGGGGCTCAGGTTGGATTGGTGCACAGGAAGCCAAAAAGCAGCTTGCTGCAGAATAAACCTGCTGCTTCTGTTGCCAGGGTTTCTGCCACATCACGTGTGAGATGTTTGTTTTATTTCTTTCAGATAAAATAGATGGATTTTGACCAGTGGTTTTTGAGGGGGAGAGAATGAATGAGCAGCAACAGGCAAAAACCTCCACAGGCCTGTAAATTAGAGCACAGGAAGGAATAGACACAGCCAAATTCTTGGTACAACTGATTAGCTGGCAATAAGAGGTGGAGATCTCTTTATAAAGTTTGATAAGGTAGGACCTGAATCTTGTCCTACTTGGATGTAGGAAAATCAGTCATAGCTTGTCTCCAATGTCAAATGGGAAAAAAAAGAGGATAATGCAGCAAAAAAACAGAAAGAAACTTCGCATCTTTGAATGTTTCTCCTCAGAATACAGGGGAGCAGTGCTAATACCATAAATGCTATTTTGAAATCATAGCCTGCCAAGACATCCAGCCACCAGCAGTAACTCCATATCTGGTTATTTTCTAGCAGGGGACATGCTGCTGTCAGTTGGGACAGCAGCAGCAGCTTCGTTTTCACAAAAATAACCCCCTGGATTCTTGCCTGAAATCATCAGTTCATCACCATGTTGTGGCATATGGATGCCTTTTTTTACTTCTAGCAGCTCCTTCAGCTACACCTCCACAGCTCTGCAGAGCTGGCTGAGCTTAGGCACAGTACGTAGCATTCTCCAAGCCTTTGTTGTCAGCAGCCTGTTGTCTGTAAAAATGATGTTTCCTTGCTTCATGCACTTCCTGCCTCTTGGGGACATGTGGAGGAGAGCATTGAAGAACCTGAGATTGCTCATAATCTCAACAGTTATTTAATGTTTTTCATAGGGTAGCTCTATATTGCTTCTCCATATATCCCTTATTAAAATAACCATCAGGAAACAAAACCAGTGAGATTTTCACTCTGATACTCTGGACTTTTGGGTTGGAGGTTTGTTCCTTTGACAGTGCTGAATTATAAACAAGTGAAGGTAAACATGATCCAGCATCAGCAACAGGCACAGTCGATCAGCTGGAATTACATTTAACATATTTTGTGATGGGATATATCCGTGTTTTGCAGCCTGGTGCTCTGTTTTGAGGTACAGTCATGGTCAGAAGCTTCAGCTTCAGTAGACAGCCCACCACCCTAAACAGTTTGCCATCTACAAAAGCAAAATGAGAAGAGTTCAAGGAGATATAAATGGAGCTACTGCTTGTTTTATCAACGGAAAATTTCCCCAAACCACAAAGGGAATCCCAGGGAAAGCCAAGAATTAAACTTGAGTTTTGATCTAGTTCTTAAATACAAAAGCATCCTTCCTGCAGCCTTCAAGCAGGCAAAGCTCCAGTTCTGCTCAGTGGGAGTTACATGGGTCTAACAGCTTAAATCATATCTATCTTTGTTCTTTCCATCAATCTTGAGAAACTTACTTTTTAAAAAAATAGGCAGTACAGCCTTTTTTCTCAGTGATAATGTTCATTTGACCTTTTGCAATGTTCCTACTCCTCTGTTACACAAACACTCTGGCATGCAGTTACTCCTTCTGTCCTCCTGAGTAATATGGTTTACTGATGTTCTTTCCAAGTATTTTATTTTTAGGCTATGGCTTTAGCATTGCTACGTGGAACTAATTAAACCTTTGTTCATTAGTTTCCTTTTATCTTTCACATGTGACTTTTGGGGAGGGAAGGTCAAAGGGTGGGATAAAAGCAGCCTTCAAATATGTTTTAAAAATCACTGCAAAAATTTGCATAATAAATCATTCCCCGTGTCCACCTGGGACAGCACAAGGGGTAATGGCCTGAAATTGCAGCAGGGGAGATTTGCTTTAAGCATTAGCCAAAGTCATCTGAGCAGGACAGTTGAGGGCAGGACTGAAGTGCTTGGGGAGGCTCCATTTCTGGAGGTTCACAGGAGCCAGCTGGCTGAAGCAGCTGTGGCTCAGGGGATGCTGATCCTGCCCCAGGGCAGAGGGATGCACAGGATGCCTTTTCAAGGTCCCTGCTCAGCATCATTTTCTGTGGTTATGAGGAGTTATCACAACATCCTCCACAGCTGGGCTGTGTAATGCCTGAAATCAAGAGACTGCACAGAAACTAAAGCTAGAAAATGATGGAATGGTTTGGATTGGAAGGGGCCTTAAAAATGATCCAGTCCCATCCCTGCCATGGGCAGGGGCACCTTCCACTATCCCAGGTTGCTCCAAGCTGGCCTTGGACACTTCCAGGGATGGGGCAGCCACAGCTTCTCTGTGCCAAGGCCTCACCGCCCTCACAGCCAAGAATTTTCTTCATGTATTAAGTTTGATACCGAATCTTTTCCAGCATGGCATCATTCTGTGGGCTGTGCCACCACTGAGGGCAAAAGTGTCACGAGCTCCATCAACAAAATGTATTTGAGAGCCTCATTTTCTGTAAAAAAGCCATTTTAGAAGTGAGGTATCGCTCCTGGCATCTCTGCTCACATGGTTCACTGAAATACATCAGAATACCATGAACTCTGAGTGGGTTGGAGCTGTTTATTCAGAGCCTGAGCTGTCTTGGAGCTGCAGGCCACTGAGGAAGGAACAGCATGTCTAACTTACAGCAAACTCTGATTCTGACCCTTTCTTCAGTCACAAATGAAACCGAGAACAACGTGTGTGATACTTAAAGACTTTCTTTTGATGTCCGTAGAAGAGTCAAAAAATACTCCCACTCCTTGTTTCACCACATGTGCTCATTTTGTGTACACTCAAAAGTAACTAAATACAGCAATCTTTTCTTCCCCATGTTCTGCTGAACATGCAGCCCTTTGATTTCAAGGCTGTCAAGATAAAGCAGATAAAGACAAGCTTCAGACCTGACAGCTACAAATCTCCTGTAGCCTTTCATTTCAAGGGGGATCCATTGCCAAGGGCACAGAGTCTCACAGCCACATGAGAAAAACAGTGGAGGTTGTCTGAGTCTCATATTATGTTTCCTTCATGACAGATGAAGTTTAGGCAAATATCCAGGTAATCATAATTAGGCAGATTTGCTTTCTTAAAACAACAAAAAAAAAACCAGAGAGTACGCTCATCCAAGTCTTCTCTGCTGACATGCATCAGGAAAATTGCTTGATTCCTCCTCTTTGAACCTTTTTTCAAAGTTCTGTCTTAACTTCTGCTTGCAAAAGCTCTCAAATTAAGCCTTCATGAGCATACCCCTTTTGATTAAGAGAAGAGATGGGCAGACAAAGCTAAGCCTTCACAAGAGCTGAAGGTGGGGCAGAAAATTAAGCTGATGCCTCAAAAAGCAAGCATCAGCTGTCTAAAAGGTCGCTGGTTAAAATTTTGAATAAAAATTCTTGCCTTAGCCAGCAATATTTTTATTAACTTGTAATGTTATATAAAAAATATCATCATTCCACCTGCAGCAGACATGGTGCTTAAAGCAAACTGTAAAACTCTGTGTTTTGCCTAATATTTCACAGCAGTCATTATCAAAAAATATGTTAAGGACATGGTTTAGTGGTGGATTTGGCAGTGGCAGGTTTATGGTTGTGCTCAATGGTCTTTTCCAACCTAAGTGATCTCTGATTTTATGATCCTGAAAGAAATTCAGTGTTCAGCCTGAGCCTGCAGCCTTCCAGACTGCAGGGTAAAGTAGGGATTGCTTTCCTCCTTGGCAGGTAGAGAATAGCAATGCAATAATGTAGTTTTTGTGGGGAAGGTGCTTCTGGCACAGAGAGGAAGGCAGAATTGCCCAATAAACAGGCAGCAGGCAATACAGTTTTTACATTCTTGCACTGTGTACTCCCACAGAGTTCATTCAGGTACCATGAGCTGCTGTGAACTATGTTCTTTCCAAGTTGCTCTGAGTTGAACAGGTGGGAAATAGGTGTCACCATCTCCCACTTCTTCATTAAAATGAGCATTTCTCTTCTACATGCCCCATTAATTAGTGCAGCAGATGCAGTGTGGACCTCCAAGGCCACATCTTTTTAAGTCTGTGTGGACACAGTGGTCTGTGATTGCCTGGCCCACGTTGGCTGGGCAGAATCTTGCCTGGGAATTGCCTGTCTGACAGGGGTGATGTGTCTGTGATCTCCCACAAGTCTGTTACAATGAGCCAGCTCAGCACAGGTTTGTTTTGTGTAAAGTCTGCAGCACTGGTGGGTGAATGTCTGATTGGGGCTTTTTTTTTTTATGTCTGCTCCTGAGAAGAAGCTGCACTCCAGACTATTGTTTCATTGAGTCTGAAGAATTCTTTTAAGCCAGAAATATTAAAAACTGCCTCTGGGCTGGAGATTTAAAAGAGAGAGTGATGGGTTTTTTTTAATCCTTTTTCTTTCATAAGTGACTGATAGCAGTCAAAGAAAAGAAAATTGGAGGGAAAGTTCAGGAGTAAAAAAAAAGAGGAATGACCAGTTTTATATTCTATGCAATTATTTTGTAAGCTTGTGTAATTCAAATCACTTCTGTTTTATAAAAACAGCAGCTTTATTAATTGTTACTGCTCAGGTCCATCATGACTTCAGGAGGATTCCTGAGAGATACCAACATGAAGTTCTTAAGACGGAGTCACATACTCACAGGAGTTAGAAAAACAGCCCATGCCAGAAGAAATGGTTTTATTTTGACAGGGTTCCCACATGCAATCTTTGTTTAGAGAGGGGAGGCTAATGCAGAAGGTCTGGGCTGGTGATTAGCCCCAGGAATGTTGAGCCAGGAGCTTCCTGAGCCCTGATCCCGTGAGAGCCACTGACTCACGGGGTAACCTGGGGCAAATCTCTTGACCTTCTTTTGCACCCCAGTTGTCCCAACTGGAAATTAGGTGAAAGGCATGACCTCACTGGCAAACACATGCTTCATCCAAGCTGAGCTTCTCTGAGAAAACAAATTACAATGCCTGCAGCATTTTTTAGCCTGCTGTGTCACCTTGCATGTGTCCTGTGGTCAGATGGAGTGCATGAGCTGCTCTTTGACATGCTGTTCAAGTTCTTGGCCATAAGCAGGGATTGGTGGCTTTTCTCCAGGAGACCCACCTTGGTTTGTGCTTTAGCAAAAGCTGGGGTTGGCTTGCTGTACATTGTGGATATTTTCTGTTTTCTTGTTTCTTATGCTTGAAATACCAGTGAAAAATGAATGAGAGTAGAGTATTTTTGCCTGCTGTTCACTCAGAGAACCTCTGCAGATAGTCTAGAACTGTATATTAAGAAAAATCAGAAATATCCAAACTTCAGGAAGCATTTGGACAACACTCTCAGGCACGTGGTTTGATTCTTGGGGCTGTCCTGTGCAGGGCCAGGAGCTGGACTGGGATGATCCTTGTGGGTCCTTTCCAGCTCAGGATATCCTGTGATTCTGGTTTGCTTCCCTCCTGGGAGTACAAGAGTTGCTTCCCCACACATCCAGCACAGCTCTGGTGCACTCCTGCTTTCCCTGCAGGGCTCTTTTATGTCCTGATCCTCAGAAAGGATGAAAGTTTTAACTGACTTGTCACAATTGCTCTGGAGTATTCCCACCTTGTATTAGGGATATACACCCCGTTCCTACAAGGTGCAGGGATCATTTTTGAACCCATTGCTGGTATTGTTTCTTGTTGGGCTGTAGCAGGTGTTGGCCTTCAGCAGGGAAAGCCGTGAGGGGAGGATGTCACTCCTTTTCGGTCATTGGTCTTTTTGGAGTTTGAGATGAATTTACAAGCAGGCCACCTCCTCCTTGGCTACAAGAGGGCAAACCCTGCCTCCTCTCCATCTGTTTTCTTCACCATTTCATGCATTCCTACAGCATAACTTAACTAAACACCATCCTGCTGGTAAAATTATATTATGTCATTTTCACTCAGTGGGAACTGTCAGCACCAGTAAGATGCTTCATTAAGTAGAAAACAGCAGATGATCTACGAACCCATTCTCAATCAGTCATCATTTTACACAGCTGCTGGGAGCCTTTTCTTTTTCTTCAATAGCCTGGTTTGACGTTCAGAGTCGTACAAAATGGGGTGGGGCTAAAATTTGCATTGTTTTTAAAAGACTTCTTTGTAAGATTTGTATTCCTCGAGTCTTCACTTCTGTCCAGAGCTTCCTCCAGAGCTCTGCTTCCATCCAGGGTCACTTGAAGGATCAACCTTTCCACTTTGGAAGGGAAGCACCTCACCAGAAAATGCCAGAAACCACCCCAATATCGTGTAATAATACCAGCATGGTCATGCATGTGAGGGGTGGTGGGGAGAGACTTCTTGAAATGGGAAGGGAAGCGTCCCTTCCTTAATCTTTGGATGAAAAAGGATGAAGGGCACAGGTGTTGAAGGACTTGGCTGTTCTCACTTCTGTGCTGAAAAGAGCAAAACTTAGCCAGGCGGTGTTTAGAGATTACACAGGCCTGTGATATTTTGAATTTTGATTCTTTTTAATGAAATGCAAAACCGGGTTTCGGCGTCATTGGGAGTTTGTCATATGCTTTAATCACTTCTAAGTCTGGTCAGAGTGCCTTAAAAGGCAAAGTTACAACAGGGAGAAATTCAGGTTGTGGTAAGAATTAGGAATTTTAGCTCCATAAAATCTTTTGAGAGTTGCATTCATGGAGTTTGTAAGCATGCATAAAATGTTAACTGGCAAATCAGTATGGAGAGCTAAAATCCATATATTTGATGCTATTATCCTCACTAACATCACTGGTGGCTAATTTAGAAGTTCAAATACTGGCAATCAGAATTACGTATTTTGGAAATTATACGCTACTTACTGCTTCTTTCCTTGTCATGATGGTTTTTTAAAATTATTTCTGAAAATTTTAAACATAACAAGAGAGATTCACAAGTACTTTGGGAAGCTTCTCCTCCAAAAGGCTGAAGTCTGCCAAGTAAGTGACTTAGTTCTCGTCATGCACTGGAACAATGGCCTGATTTAATATGACAAAGTAGACGCTGCTAATGAGGTGTGTCCTCAGCTCACCCCATTTATCACTGTAAAGCAGGGAAGTTATGCTGCTCTCTCATTAAAGGTGAATTCAGTAGCCTGACACTTTCCAGGAGATGACCCTGTTTCAGATTCCTCTGCTTTTGCCAAAGTATTTGGGATGAAATGTTCTGTGCTGAACAGTCGCTTGAGAAGCATTTCATTTTATTTATTTACTCTGAACTTCTCCACAGAGGCTGGCCAGCCTTTTTCTGGGGAGGGAGACTAAATTGCAACAGTGTTATGAAGAAATCCTCAGTCTCTCTGCTCAAAGTGAAGAGCTTGAAATTTGCCTGCAAGCTTCCTCATATCCACAGGATATTTTATTATTTGGCTCTGTGAGGAAAAAAAATAAAGATGTCATAGGTAGGAGAGAAACTCAAGAGCAGCCCAAGTTGAGAAGCATTAACAGGCCTGTGAATATGTGCACTGTGTTAAGTGTTTAATTGTGTACTTGCATGGGATGTCCTTCACATAAAATGAACAGTTCTGAAGGGTGAAGGACAGTTATGCAAGAAGGGATTTGTGTAGAGAGCAAAACTGCATCTTAGATGGGTGAAGTGCTGCAGAGTGGTACCAGAGGCTGTGGCAAACTGGGGTTCTGCCCTGCAAGACTGAAGTCTTCGTGTCACAGAGTTCTGGGTAGTTCTGAATGGTGCTGTAAAATGCTGAGCACTCTGGAAAATTATGTTCCTGAGTTTCTGGTGTGCGCCCAACTATCATTCATATCCCACGCTGAACCAGTGCTGAGTGCCATGGGATGTTACTCAGCCAAACTCTTTGGATCAATGCTCCAGCTTTTTTTATTCACCCGGGGCTGTTTAGTACCAAGGCAGTGACTTAGAAATGAAACTCCTTTTCCACTGAGAGACCCTCATTGCCTTATTTCACAAACATTCTGCCCTGAGGTAATTCCTACAACTGTGAACAATCTTGGATCAGTAAATGCAATGTAAATACAGTGTATTAAATCCTCAGCCCACTTCCAGAGAATTTGCTCTGTAGGTTAGAAGTGATGCACTGATTATTTGGTTACTCTGTCAGAGGAATCCATCCGTTTGAAATAACAATCTTAGTGGCGAATTGTTTTGCTCAACACCAGCATTTGTCTGAAATGAAACAAAGCTGTTGTCATCTCTTCAGACCAAGTCTTTCTGTAGTGCTGTATCAGATTGAAGCTTGACATCTACCTCCTGATATTCAGCCGTGTCTCAGTGCAGCATAAAAACAGCATTATCTGGCCTTACATAGAAAGTATTGCCAAAGAAAAATGGTTTTACCTACCTAAAAAGAAAACCAAAAACAAATCTTGCAGAATGTGTCCCTTTTAAGGTTTATTTCTCTGCAGTGGCTTTTATGGGTGGTCTAGTCCTTATTGTTAAAGCACTCTTGGTTTAGCCCTGCATATCTTATTAATCAACTTCTGGCTTAGGCTGAACATTCTGAGTGTTAAGTTCAGGCTTCAGCTCTCTCCAGCTTCATTCTTCTACCCTTTGTTTAGTTGCATCATAAATACTTTTATTTTTATCTGTTTAAAAAGATGTAGCACCTTTCTAGACAGTTGCAGAACATCTTGACAAAGTTTTTCTTGCTGAAGATGATTTGGAAAAACAGTAAGAACTCAATTGTAGACTGATATAAATGAGTACAATTCCTTTCCTTCACATGACTGTGAGCTCCAGCTGGTCAACTCTGGATAGTCATATAATGTTATTTATTTGCTTCATTTCCACAGGGCACTTGCTTGGGCTTTCCCATGACGACTCCAAGTTCTGTGAGGAGAACTTTGGCTCCATGGAAGACAAGCGCCTGATGTCCTCCATTCTGACCAGCATTGATGCTTCAAAACCCTGGTCCAAGTGCACTTCAGCAACTATCACAGAATTCTTCGATGATGGCCATGGTATGTGTTATCACTCCCTGTGTCAGCTACATGGTACTTTTTACTGTCAATCTATATTTTTTAATAAGAACATTTTATGGCAGCTTATTTGCTAAATATGACATTTACCCCTTGGGGAATAACTACAAAAATTTCATTTTCTGAAAGTAGAAATAAAAAAGCAGAGTCTTCACTCTTTAATGAATTTTAAAGTCTTCACTGTGCTCCCAAAGCAACTGCAGTTATTAAACAAACCGCTCAAATTCCAAAATGCTGAGATAAAAATGACATAATTGAGTGAATGGATCAAGTTGTTATGGTAACCGAAATGCTTATGGATAAAAAGTTTGGTGTGTCTGCTGAATGTAAAGGTTTGCTTTTTAAATATTTTGTCGGCTGATTTCAGTGCTCTCTGAAACATTTTTCTCTGAATGACTTAATTTTTTCTCTCAATTTTATTAGATCCATTAATCTGTACTATCCTGTTTTATGGTCCATATTGCTCTGGTGTTGATTTAATATTACCAAATTAGTTTCCCCAAATGAAGAGAACTTTCCCTTTTGAGTTGCTGAGGTAACTCTCCCACCATCCATGAATGACCTCTCAGAGAGTGTAAGGAACTCTGAAATGTTTTCTCCTCAGCTCATGAGTACTTATCACTCAGGTGCTTAGTCTTCAAGAGTTATTGATGATGAATTTATCCAAAGAAAATTTGAACCTCTCATCATACAGGTCCATAGTCCTCTGGGAATTAATTGTATTACTGATGTTATTGGTGTGATTTCAAATACATAATGTTTAGGGAATCTCTTTTCTTGACAGATCAGCCCTTCAGAGACATTTTTAAAGTAACACTCTTCTTCTCTGTAGAAATTTATAATTTTCCAGCTATTTATTTTAAATCACAAATCTGTCCTAACAGAACACAAACTCCATCCATTAAGTCGAAATGGAAGTCAATTATTTGACTTCAAATGACTCGGAGACTTGATTTGACAATCAGTGGCCTCAGCAGCTCTGGGTGCACGAGTGGTGCTGAATGACACCATAAACTCATTTTCCCCAGCAGTGGAGCACCTGACAGCTGAGTGCACTGCAGACACCAGCATTACATAAAGTCAGCTGAATAAATCCCAACAGAAATGTCTCATCCAAGGTCAGCCAGGGGGCTGGGGAGGATCAAGGTGCTGATTCCCTGTCTCCTGGGGCCTGCTCTGAGAACAATAAACATCTCTGTCATGATATTGCCATTTGTTTTACACTCACGAGATGACCCCAGACAACAGTTTGACATTTAGGAAGAAAAGGCTCGGTTCGTGTCCAGAGGAGAGGGACATTTATATCCATCTGCTTTTAGCAAAGCCTTTCCAAAGGTACTAATTGCCTTTATTGTCATGCCAACCACCAGGCTGTGGGATGGTTGCTTGGGACTGGCTGTGTTCAGTCCCAGTGCTCTGTGCAACCTGAAACAAGGACTGTTTGTATTTTAATTAATTTATATCCTGCTTATCTGCTTCCTGCACAGATCTTGTTCCTCCTTTTTTTTTTCCCCCAAGATATATTACACGTAGCATTGAGAGAGATAATGAGATAGCTTAATTAGCACTGTCATCAGCCAACAATGTTGCTCTGTTCCAGGGCACAAAGATGTTCTTTGGTGCCCAGGACAAAAAAAATGGGAATAGCAGTATGTACATGCTCTGGATGTTGAAATGTAACGCAGTGAATGGGAGCCCTGCCTGCCTTCCCAGCCAGGGGCCCGCTCTGTCCTTTCTGACCATGCAGGAGATGGGACCAGCTGGTGGTAAAAGCACCTCACTTCATTGCAACCTGTCCAAACACAGACACTGCTACAGTCTACCCATACAAAGATGGGGTTTTTTCCTGTGGGAAATCCTTAGGGGCCTTCCTTATCTTCAGTTTTGAATTTATCGTGTGAGATCAGCTGGAGCACCTGGCTTTGTAGAAATTATACAGCTTTCCTCAGTTAAAGACAAGTTTGGATCTCCTTCCCCTGAGTTCTGGAGGGTCAAAACTGCTTTATTTACTGTGTAAGCTTGTGAAAGATGTTTGTTATTCACGTATGAATGGGTTTTAACTGAAATGATTGACAGATGAGCATATGCAAGGATGAGACTTTTCTTTCTTTTTTCTCTAAATTTTTATTTCCAGTCGAAATGAATATTTTGTGTTAATGAAGTGTTAATATGATGTTTTAAAATACTGAATAACAGCTCTGCTTGGGAGTTTGATAAACTTCAGTGTAGGTACAAAAGCAGGGTATAAACTGAACGTTGACATGCTACAGCCTTCCCATCACTGCCCTCACATTTCAGTGGCTTCCTCCCTCCTCACAAGGAATATGAAGGATTTCCACTGTTATTTACTTTTACAAAGTGTATTTTTGCCAGAACTTCTGCAAATTATGTCCAGAAACTCCATGAAAAATGATAGGTGCTTCCTCACTCCTCATCATGTCTCTAATATTTTATACTATAGCAACCCAGGGTACTTTTAATTGTCTTTACCTCATGACATCTAGCATTGGCATACCTTGTCTGCATTAAAAATTCAGCATAATCCAGATTAAATATAAGGCTAGGGTAAATCAGGGTCAGCAAATGGACCAGGTTTACAAGACAGAGAGTTTTTGGTTGCAAGTCATCATGCAGAAAGAATTTTTGGCTAATTGGCGTTAGTCTTTAGAAGGACAGAAGAACAGTTGCAGTAAGTGTGTGTTTTGGAAGGAAAACTCAAGCTATTGAGAAATGGTGTATTTGGTGTGCTTAAATTCCCTGCCATAGCTTGAAATTCTATTCCATTTTGTGTAAATAGTGAGGGTTTTATAGATAGGCTTTTTTCAGCCATGATGCAACTGAAGAATACTGGTGTGGATTCCAAAGTGAGGTAAATTGTGGTGAGTTATTTTGGCTGAGGATGAGTGAAGCTTGCCCGGACCACATATCCCTTTCATGAAGTGTAAAAGAGGTTACACTGAATAAATAGTTCTGCATGTCAACAAGTGAGGTTTTCAAGAGTAAGACAAACAGCTATCAGAAGATAGCTAGAACGTAAATGGGAATTC
This sequence comes from Edolisoma coerulescens, assembly GCA_013397115.1. Classification (NCBI taxonomy): domain Eukaryota; kingdom Metazoa; phylum Chordata; class Aves; order Passeriformes; family Campephagidae; genus Edolisoma; species Edolisoma coerulescens. The sequence goes on from VWZW01007546.1 coordinate 476,048, forward strand.
TCATTTTTAGAGCATGCCAGACAAATCTTGACCACTGCAGACCTTAAAACACATAGAAATCTTTACATTCATGCAGTTTTTTCTGCCTGTTATTTATGGTTTTCTGTATAAAATGGATAGCCCTTTTCAAACTTGTGGACAAGCAGCCAAGTATCATTCCTTAGAAGAAAAGTCCCATCCAGCTTTAATGCCAACATTAGTTTTGATACGCAGCTTATATTTTTCCTTTGGCCTGGTAGAATTTTTTATTGTTTGTTCTGTTTTGTTTGGGTTTTTTGGCCTCATTGGCTACAAGTCTGTGCTTTTTGATATTTTTGGCATTCCTTTAGAGGCTTTACCATTTCTGACATCCAGATTTAAAACTCAAATGACAACTCTGCTTACTTTGAGTCTTGCTCACATGAGTCTTTCTCAGTCCTTAAATCACAAACCAATAAACAGCACAATGTGTTCTGAGTCTTGCATAAAGGATTGAAAGGCCAAAAGGACCTGGGTAAAACTCATTTACACCTCAGGGTGGGAATAGGCAGCTCAACAGCGGGATGAGAACACAGTGGCAGCAGTTTGACCTGGTGTCACCTCAGAGCCTTCATGTCACCATCCTTTGAAGGAGGTTCGCTGTCACCCGAACGACTTTGCAGCCCTGCAGAGAAAACTGGGAAATAAGAGTGAATAAGGGAGTAAACAACAGCTCGGCCTGCTCTTTCAGGGAACTGCCTGCTGGACCAGCCCAGGAAGCACATCGTGGGCCCCGAGGAGCTGCCGGGGCAGACGTACGACGCCATCCGGCAGTGCAAGCTGGCGTTCGGCGCCGAGTACACGGTGTGCCCCGGCATGGACGTGTGCTCCCGCCTCTGGTGCGCCGTGGTGCGCCAGGGACAGATGGTCTGCCTCACCAAGAAGCTGCCCGCCGTCGAGGGCACCCCCTGTGGCAAAGGGAGGATCTGCCTCCAAGGGAAATGCGTGGACAAAACCAAGAAGAAATACTACTCGGTAAGTTACCGGCCGTGACCCCGAGGGGAATTCTGAAAGGTGATCCCTCAGAGGCGCTGATTTTTGTGGGAGGGAAATGGGCTGCGTGGAAGTCACATTGAAAGCTGCCTTGTTTTTTTAGCACATAATTGGGGTGGTGTTGGTCGGGGATGTAGGAAAAATGCTGCTGAGGTTCAGGAGGTGTATTTTCTTCTTGAAGGAAAGCCTTCATTCCTGGAAAGCTGGGAGCATCTCTTCAGAGGGGATGATTTGCCCGTTCAGTAAATCAGTTATCAGGGCTTCTTGGCCATGGAATGCAAGACAAATGATATCTCTACATGTAACTTACAGCCCTCATCTGAAAGGCCCCAGGGCCCTAATTCTAATGAAGAAAAAGGCAGATCAGATTAATCCAGAATATAATTTCTGAAGCAGAGAAGTTTATGCTTCCAGTGACAGAGAACCCCTGTCTACTTTATACCTCTGAAGAGTCCCCAGGCTCATGAGAGCTGTCAGCTGCACAGTTCAGATAGTTCTAAATTCACTGGTAGACAGTAGCCCCTTCTGTTACACCCACAGAAGAGCCATGGGCTTGTAGAGCTTTGTGACAATATTTGCAAACTATGGAAGCCTTTCAAATCAAGCTACAGCCTTTATAACACCCTTCTTTTTGTGGATTTCTGTGCCCTTTTTTATGGATTTATATACTTCTACGTGATACTGCAATACTATAGCAAATTTAGCAGAGTTGACAACTCCACCTCTTGCCAGTAATTCAAAGCAATGCCTACGCATCACAGTAGTTGGATTTAATTAATCTCAGATTAGCAGGATGGATATATTCTGTGAGCTGAACCCCTTGGAGCCAGTTTAAGGAGCACTTTTGGTAGGAATAGCAAAAGATAGGAGAGCAGCACATGGAACTGTGGGTATCTTCCATGAAGAGGCTGAAGGCAGCCATGCAGAGCAAGGCCCAGTATTCCCTTTGCACCCACAGTGCGAATGAGATGTCGTCAGTGTGCAAATAAAGGACAGAAATTAACTCTGCTGGGAGAAAGAAGGTTTCTAAGACCTGTTATCCCTGATAAAATGGCCAAGGAATTGCCTTCAGTTGAGGAAAGCATTAGCAGTGACTTTGAGATGTAACAACTCCATTTGTGCTTGGATGATGACCTCACCTCCCGCTCTTCTTGTGTTTTTCAGGCTTCAAGCCATGGCAACTGGGGGTCCTGGGGACCCTGGGGACAGTGCTCCCGTACCTGTGGGGGGGGAGTTCAGTTTGCCTATCGTCACTGCAACAACCCAGCCCCCAGGAACAACGGGAGATACTGCACGGGCAAGAGGGCCATCTACCGCTCCTGCAACGTCACTCCCTGCCCCGCCAACGGTGAGTGCCCTCCTGCTCCAGCCCTCCCTTCACAGACACTAAATGCTGATTGTCTGCCTGAAACCACACAGCAAAGGCCCGCTCTAGTCTCCCCAAAATGTATTTATTAAGGCAAGGCATTCATCATTAGTACAATATCCTAATTCTTCACCCACACCGCCCTGGATGCAGTAGAGAAAGGACGCTTGAGTGAAAAAAGTCAGTCCTCTAAAATGAAACGTAATGCAAACTTTAGACCTTTAATGCTTGTTATGCCATGGGAGACTTCCAAGTGAAAACAGTGGAGGGATTGGAAGGCCAGTTCTAAGTAAAGAAGTGGCGTGACATAACTTAAAAATGATGTAGGAAAGAAATCGGAATAATAGATGGACATAATGGTATTTGCAGTGTGGTCTGAAATAGCCACTAACGATGTGAATAATTCCTCAGCTAAATCCTTCCGACAAGAGCAGTGTGAAGCAAGGAATGGCTATCAGTCTGATGCAAAGGGGGTCAAGACTTTTGTGGAATGGGTCCCCAAGTATGCTGGAGTACTGCCTGGAGACGTCTGCAAGCTCACCTGCCGAGCCAAAGGAACTGGCTATTATGTGGTATTTTCCCAGAAGGTAATGGCAACTCCAGTCAGGGTTTCATGCTCCAGTTTAGAAGTGTCCCATATTTCAGAAATCTTTCTCTGCAGCCAGGGAAAAGAACTTAATCATATGATTCAAAATTTAACTGTGATTAGATTTAATGGTTCGATCCAGTGGTTGTACATTAGGGCCAGAACTGGCCTCTAAAATGAGAGAAGTTTTTCCACATCTCAGTATGTGAATGCATGAAGAATATGGGCCTCTCTGCACTAGTTTGTTTTCAGGAGTGGATAAAGGCATTTCTGCCTGAAGTTTTCTATCTTTCTGGGGTTTTCTGGAGGAGAAAGAGTATTAGGAGAAAAGAGTAAGTCAAACCCTGAACTCTGTTTAAGGAGTCCAGAGTAACTCTTACAGAAGCAATTAATACAGGATAATTAGCCAAGTAGTAGAGATGTGGTCACTTCTATCAGATGCAATCCAAGCTGAAAGTTATCTGTCCTTGCTTTTGTCATTTTGCTAAATTTCATCTGATTTGTGCCAGCAATATTAGAGAAGCTCAGTCTGGTCTGTCGGGGGAGGCGACCTGCTCTGAGTTAGTGACTTAAATAAGGAACTGGGTTTTGCCAGGTGGATCCAAAAAGGCAAATAATTTCTGTGGCAGTTTGAACCAAGTTTTATTTGCTTGCCCAGGTCACTGATGGCACGGAGTGTCGACCCTACAGCAACTCAGTCTGTGTCCGAGGGAAGTGCATCCGAACGGGCTGTGACGGGATCATCGGGTCCAAGCTCCAGTATGACAAGTGTGGGGTGTGTGGAGGAGACAACTCCAGCTGCACGAAAGTCATGGGATCCTTCACCAAAAAGAGGTACTGATCTCAGCAGTAAATGCATCTTGTTGTGCAAATAATAACTCTGCCATGTGCTGCTTGCTCTCTGTCTCTAAATGCAATTTATTTTCACATGGGGAAAAAGCCGCATTGCCTGTAGATTATTGCACTTTCCAGATGTGTGCAGCTGGCTCTTAGCATTACCCTGAAACTGGCAAAGCATCAACTGGCAAAACACTGCACCCAGCTAATTTCTGACACAAAGTGCCAGTGATGCAGGTGAGCATCAACAGGAATAAGGCATAGCAACTCGTGCCACTTGCAAATCTTGCTGTGTCAGATGGATTGTGATTCCTAGAGGACACAGAAAAAGGAAGACAGGAATTAATCAGAAAGTATTTGGATCAGAATTATCTGCATCTCTGAAATTTTGCCTTTCCCACTTGTTGCTGCATTAGCACATTACACCCTGAGAATGTTTTTTCATCTCATCTATTTTGAGTGACACAGAGGACATCCCACCTCGTTTTGTGACACACATTCCTTGTATAAGTAGTGGAGAGAAGCAGACAGCTGTAAACACCTTCCTTAATAGCTGAGAGAGATTATACCCTAAAACTACCTTTTCACACTGCTGAGTATGTGTGGAGTTGAACTAAATAGATGAGATATCAGAAATATCAGGCATAAGCATGACTATATCCCTTCATATGCCTTCATATCCCTTCATGTACATTGGCATAATATTAATCTCCAGATGGATATTTTAAAGTCAAAATATTTCGAGCAGTTATCCAGACATTTTTCTGTCAGAGTTCACCTTTTCACTGTAATAAAAATTAATACTAGTAAAATAAAAGGAACCATCACCATGGTTTTCTCTCATCCCATTGGGGGAGCAGTACTGGTAGACCAATCTCAAGTCCTTTCTGTCTGAACTAGTTTTTTTCCCTCTTCAATTCATAAGATTCATAGAAAAATGAGGATTTTTAATCATCATTTATACAGATTCCAAGGTCTCAAAGGACTGATCTACACATAGAAACTTTTAGTTGACGATTTCTACTCAGAATCAATGACTGCATTAAACATCTTTTATATATAAACTTGATTTTGTTTTATATGTTCCAAATTCTTATATGGCATATTGAAAGCTACCAGAAGTTGAAATCTGACTCCTGAAACGATCTTTTATTTCTATACATTTCAACAGACTGATTAATAGCAGTCAAAAATGGTTTGGAGAGTGAATTTATTCTAAAAATAAACATAACTAATCTTCATCCTGGTAAACCAATGATTGCTCACCAAACGATGCCAAAACACCTCTGCCAAAAAGAATGGCTTTCCATCCAAATTAGTAAATATATAAACCAAACCTTTTCCAGTTTGTTAATACTGGAATGTCTGGGATGTCTAAATGAAGATGACAGTGGGAGATGTATTTCATGTGATTCAGTACTAATCAAGCTCCAGGAAAAGCGTTAGAGGGGCTCCATGAGTTTCAGGGAGGCCAGATTTGTATAATAGATACACTTGGAAATGGAGAGATTTATTATAATTATCCCTGTGAAGTTATCATCTTACCCCTCAAATCACGCCTTTAAGTGTCATGAGAGTGGCCAGAGGGTAAAATTATGTTCTGATATGATTTTGATTGGATTTTGGACTGCTGATGTATTTTTACTGGAAAAGTTGTTTGAGGCGATTCTTCTCTGTAATTGACGTTAAAATAAACCCCTGATTAAAATAGTGAAACCTTAATTGTCTGTAAACTGTTGTTACAGTTTTGTATGAAAGGGCAGTGCTGGTAGGAAAATTGTCTGTCCTCCACTGAAAAATGACAGCTCCCTTGTTGCTGTCCATTATAAACCAAATTTTAGCAATCTGTACATTAAGTGTAGAGGAAACTTAAATTTACAAGGCAAAACCAGTATTTCCCATTGCAGGCAATTGACATAACAACATTTGTTTGTATTTTTTTTTTCTTTTAAAGCGAGCAAAACAGAATCTTCTGGGAATTTGCTTCCTAAGATTTTTGTTTGAAAAGCTGTAAAGCCAAATTATCAGAAGTTGGGAAAGAGGAGAATTAATGCTTCTCCCTGCACATGGAGCATTACAGCTCTTCGTGCAGACAACTTGAATTCTCCAGGACTGCTTGTAGGTTTTGAACAAATGATTTTGTAACTTTAATGACATGTTTGCACTGAGTTAATCTGGCAACTGTTGTGTAAAAATATTTGTGCAGTGCTGTAGAGCAGTCCTCAGCCTGGGTTCGCACCATATTCCTCCAGCTTTATGGAGGTGCTAAATCAATGGAGTCTTAAGTCATTGTCCCATAACTGCTGGAAATAGCAGGGGAGCAGCACAAATATTTAATCTGTAATATGTGCAGTCTCTACTTGTGCAGCCAAAAGTTCTCAAAATTAGCAGTCTGTTCTTTAAACAATCCCAAAGGAGATGCCATCACTTTCATGTATTTTAAATTTATTTTCTCATTAAACCTTTCAGGTATGAGGTACTTGCAGGACGGCTTTGTCATGGGTTTAGGAATGAAAACACATCTCCAAAGTCCAGCTGGTAGCTTATAGCTATGTAAAGCCTTTAGATTTTCTACTGTATCAGTAAAGTTAAAATAACATACTTGAGATAGCGATAAATTCCAGCACACTTGCAGGTTTTGAATGCTTGTCACTTACAGTAAAAGAGTTTAATCTCTTTTTCTAAATCCCAGTTAAGGTACTTCGTAAGTAGTAGAGAACTCCATGATGGTACAAATGAAGCCGTTGGGTGCCCCTCTTATTAGACACTTGACAATTAATCTTTGGCTTTATGAATTTCAAAGTAAACAAATTTTTTCTCGGTGATCAAGATTATTTTTAAATGTTCCCAAGGTACCTCTACCCAGCTGTTCCTCTGCTCGTGCTTTCCTTAATCATCATTATAGCAAAGACAGCAAGAAACAGCTGTAACCAATGCATATCTCATTATCTTTCCTTGGCAGGCAGCGCGTGCATCATATTTCATATCTCCCACCCTTTGCTGAAATCTATAAGCTATCTGTTATTTTTCATTCCTCTGGTATCTGACCCACGTCAGACTGTCCCTAAAGCTAAAGATTAAGCAATCTGCAAGAAGTGCAGTAGGAATTTCTTGGAGAACACGGAGAACAACACAGTAGGCCAAGAGCAGAACCTGGTTAAATTAATCTTAGGGAAAATCCAGGTGGCCTGACCTGAAATGAAGCAAGATGTTGTTGTCCATGAGTTGGACTTAAAGGTCTGTTCCAGCCTAGTTGATTCTGTGATTCTGTCATGCCAGTGAGACTCTTCCTTCTTTCCCTTCCTTCAGCAAGGGCTACACGGACGTGGTGAAGATCCCGGAAGGGGCGACGCACATCAAAGTGCGGCAGTTCAAGAGCAAGGACCAGAGCAGGTTCACGGCCTACCTGGCCCTGAAGAAGAAGAGCGGGGAGTACCTGGTCAACGGGAAATACATGATCTCCACCTCGGAAACCATCATCGACATCAACGGCACCGTCATGAACTACAGCGGCTGGAGCCACAAGGACGATTTCCTGCACGCCATGGGCCACTCGGCCACCAAGGAGATCCTGATCGTGCAGATCCTGGCCACCGACCCCACGCAGCCCGTGGACGTGCGCTACAGCTTCTTCGTGCCAAAGAAACAGGGGCAGCTGGCAAACTCTGTCCCCAGCAGCGGTGGCGGCAGCAAAGTGACTGCGCCGGCTGCGCAGCCCCGCTGGGTGACGGGGCCCTGGCTCTCCTGCTCTCGAACGTGCGACACGGGCTGGCACACCAGGACTGTGCAGTGCAAGGATGGGCACGGGAAACTGGCCAAGGGATGTCTGCTCTCCCAGAGACCCTCAGCATTCAAACAGTGCTTGCTGAAAAAGTGCTAACCTGTGGTGGTGACCTTCTTTCTAAGAGGTTTGAGTAAGCCATTGTTGACATACTGGTGTCAGGTCTGCCCAGACAGAGAGAAGCAAAGGCTTCAATGTACTTGCGTTCAGTCTCTAATTATGGGCAGAATCTGCCTATTTGGACCAAATGAAGATGTGCACTGCTTTAAATAATAGTAGGGTGGTCTTAATATGTCAAAGAAAGTAAGCATTAAAGTTGTTATAAGCCCTCTGTGTCTGCAAAAATGTAAAATAAAATAATGCAGAAGAAGAAAAACTAGTGAATGGAGGATCCTGGGATATTTGAAGGTTACAGAATCATCTCCCCTTCTTCACCTACCTCTACTACAGTATGTCCTTAGGAAACGTCACACGTCCCCATGATCCCACAGTAGCTTATTTTATACTGTTTTGTAAATATCTTTCATTTGGTATATCACTTTATATCACTTCCTTCTATTAAAGAAATCAAAAGACAAACTACATAAGCAAAATGATTGACCAAAGTATATCTGCAGCCCTTGTGGACTTGGTCCATCCTTCAGAAGGGGCCACAGATGTTTTACTGGAAAATGAAGAGCTTGCTGCTGGTTTTAAAAAGTGATACCTTTTGGTTTTGACAAAAGGGAATACGTTTTCGTGGTAGGAATTTCCTGACAGCGTATCATTAATCTCTGACAAATCCTGTGTTTCCACCCAGAAATTCTCAGGAGGAGCCTTGCAGCACCTTGCAGAGCAGGGAACCCCACGTTGCTCCAAGAGCAGGAGCATCAGCAGCTCCTCCCCGTGTGTGTCGGGCACGCACCGAAGGAGGAGTTGGCTGCCAGGAGGCGTTTGTGTAACGCTGTGCTTGTAAAGCTCCCTGGGTCCAGCTGGGTCACAGCCTGGGGTCCTTGTTGTCACTGAACAACAGCTGCTCGAGCTGCTCCTCTCCATGAAACAAAGGCATACTGGATTTTGTAGAAAACTAGTTAGAGAACCAAAAACTACAGGTGAGGTAATCAAGTGTCTTCTAACTCAGACGTTCTGAGGCTGTGTTCAGCTGCTTTCTCTGTTGTTTTCTCTATGGCTTCCACCTTGAATTTAACAATGTGTAATGTACCTACATCTTTTCAAGAGGCTATAAAGGTCAAAGAAACACAGCAAGCAGTTAATATTTTATCACTGTTTTGTCCATCATGTCTAACTCTGGTATTCATCTTACCAGCAAAAGTTTGTAACTATTTGTCTTTTTTTTTTTTTAATTGTTTTGTGTGTGTTTTGGGGTTTTTTTAAAGCTATAGAAGGCATTCATGTTTTGTATATCTACCACATTGGGGAGGAAGAGGGGTCACTAGGAAGTCAAACCACATCAGGATGTGGAGGACTTGTCCAATATCAATAAGACTGTTTCCACAGCACAGGCAGCAGCTGGTAACAGTTTTCCTTGGCAGCAATTCCCGAATCCCATTATTGTCTTGTGGAAGTTCTGTGACTGAGGATGGGCATTTCACCTTGTGCAGGTGGAGGCCTGGGAGCAGCCCTGTTAAAATTGCTCTCTTTATTTTCAGCAGGCTTTGAATTAGGCCCTAAGGTACCAGGTACCAAAAGAAGTGGTAAAAAAGCACTGATCAAAGTAGAACCCCATCTTTTACTCCTTTATTCATCCACACAGGAGAGTAGGAAACTGCAGGAGGATTTTCAGACAAGGCTCAGCTGTAAGTCAGTGGTACTTGAGCACTGAAACACCTCAGGCTCTTCTGAAAATCCCAGGCATGAAATCAGCAGGGAAAACTTGCTGGAGTGTGGAGCGAGAAGGGCAGGTCTGACTCCAGGCTGACACAAACATGTTTTTGCAACTGTGGCATGTTTGTGTGAACTCTCAAAAATCATGTGATGATTTCAAAACAGCATAGAGTTGCTACATCTACAACTGTGAAATCTGGAGAAGGATCTGGTTTTTACCCTGTTTTAAATAAACAGTACCAAGGGGAGGGCCTCCTCCTCTGTTAAATGGATTGCCAACAAATGTTATTAATCAGCTTTCAAAAATGGTGTGGCCTTCTGTTCAGGAGTAGTCCTTGTGCAAAACTGTGGATCTTGAGGAATACTCCCCATTTAATCTTGATCCCAACCTAAGAACTGAGATTAAGGCTCAGAATATTTGCAGAGTGCTGGAAAGTAAACATTTATGCCTCCTCTGCCTGTTAAAATAAGATCACTTGGAAATGCCTTACTTTTCCTTTCAAGTAATCTAATTTTGATGCTTATATGTGTATTACACGTGTCCTAGAACCTCTCCAAAAAGTCCATAACAAATAGAAACCATCATGAGAGGAAAAATCAGGAGATTTAATGTGTCTCAGCATAGACTTAACATTTGTCTCAGCATACAGCTGCTGCATTAAGTGGTATTTCTGTTCTGTCATAATAGAGACAGAACGTGCAAGTATTTGTATGTGCATCATGGTAATAATTTATTATATATTCAGCGGGCTGAGTAAAACTTCTGGATGCTATCTAGGCATGGCATATGTGGGTGTAAATTCAAAGCTTCCTTAGATCGTGAGTATCTTTTAAAAACGGAAGAGTTTACTTAGAAATAAATATGAGAACAAACCACTGCAGTGACTTTTTTTTCACCAGTGTAGCATGAAGGGAATTAACACAAGCAAAGATGTGAGGGGGCAAAGGGGACAGACCAAGGCAGGACCCTAAAAGTGTAAGATAAAGGGTAAGTTAACGCCTGCTTTTTCAGGTGTTCCTAAATCAGACTCGAGTTCCAAACCTTGCCTATGCCAGTCATGGCTGTCCCATGTGCCTGATGGATGAAGAATTGGTGCAAGCTCTGTTCTCGGCTGAATTCTGTGTCACTCACACTGTGACATCATTGTTTACATTTCTACCCAGTGTTGCACAGCTGGATTCAGGAAATGCACCGAGGGATGGAAACCTGGAATTCTGCTCTTGGCACAGCCAGGAACAATCTCAGTGTTAAATTCACACTGACTTTGGGACACGCTTCCAGTGCCCTTAGGTGAATTTGGACCCCTGAGCATCAGTGGGGTTTACAGCATCTGCTTTTCAAGTAGGATATTCTCATTAGGAAAAAGCCTGGCATCTTTGGTTTGACTGTGTACAAGAAATTAAGTTTAGCTGCCCTCCTGTGGAAACAGTTTTATCACAAGGGGAAGAGGGAAAAATCTTGTGGATTAATAACAACTGTTAAAAAAAAAAAAAAAAGCAACACAGCACTGAAAAAAATAAAATAATTTATTGTTTTTACAACTGATATGTGAACGGATGTAATGAATTTATTTATTCTTATTTAACAAAATACCAATTGTGCAAATTCTATATTTAAAATGTTTTGCTATCGTCTCTGTCTCTCTTTCTGGCTCTCTTTTAATTTATGCTTCGGATTTGTGTTGGAAGTACGCCTTGTGAGTTTACATAATATATGGCACTGGTCATTTTTTGTATGATTTTATTTAGAGGACTTTCTGCATGGAACAGGAGTATATGTGTATACACATGTATAGATGTATATTCTTTTTCTGCTGCCATCTTTTCCTTAGAGAAGTTGTCGCTTTTTAATTTGATGACACCTCGTGCTCCAGGCTCCTTGTTACACTTCAAAAAGCTCTCAGCAAACAAGTCCCAAAGGTCCGTGGACCTAAAAAAGCCCCCTCATGGCTCCTGAAGAAGTCAGATTTGTGTCTTGAAGGCACGTGCAATTCATGCTGGAAGCCTCAGTGATTGACCCCCAAGGCTGATCCTACCCCTTGGTTTAATTGTAGCAGACTTGCAGTAACTGGGAGTCCTCTCCATGGGAAGGAAGTTCCTCTGAGTTGCCAAGAGTCTTCTCTCATGCAGCTTCTTACGTTTAAGTGACAACACTAAAGAGAAAGCTCCTGGGTGTCTCTTTATAAAATAGCTGAAACAACATATGATTTGGTTTATGAGGACTGAGCCATTAAAAAAGCTGTTTTTTCCATGTTATCACTGTTTATATACATATAAAAATATGTATATATGGCCATAAAAAGTCAAAAGCCCAACTTGGAAGGCTTTGCAATGTTTTACTTCATTGTATTTCAGCTCTTTGCACCACATGAGGCAAAGTTAGACAAAAAAAACCAGCAAAGCATGTTTCCGTGAGGGTAATACCTGTTTGCTTCCACTTTTCATCAGTTCAACTACTGCAGAACTCAAGGGGACTAGGATTGGCTGCAGTGTGAGGGGAAAAATGTGATGTGGACAAACCTCCAGCTTTTCTGCAGTCAGTTCATTTCCCTGTAGCCACTGCTCTGCAAGGGCAGTACTACAGACTGCACATAAACAATTCCAGACTGCTGGAAGTCACCTCGCTCCTCAGTGCCCTTGTTCATCTGAGTTAAATTCCAGCTCAGCCTCTCTTCTGCCACCCAGGCACTGCCCAAGGCCAGAGTCAGCCTTGAGAGGAATTAGGGATGGCCAGTGGGTGATGCTTCCTCACTCAAGGCCCAGTCCAAAATCCCAGAGAATACAAGTCGGGGCTTTGATGATCTTAAGGGCAGGCTTTGAACAGGATTTAAAGGATGGATCCTTAATGGTGGGCTTTCAGCAGTGTGTTCAGGTGAATGTTTCTCCTCATGCCATGCTGTTGTCACTGAGGAAGTTGGAGCCTATGGCAAGAGGCAAAATGAGATTCTGTGGGCATAGGCTGCAATTTTCAGGGAAAAAAAAAATGTTGCTTGGTTTGGAGGGGTTTGTTCCTTTTTTTCATGAAGTGAGTCATTCTTCTAGAGCTGCCAGAGTGCCCCACAGCATTTATACTTGCCATGTGCAGCATTTTCAAGGGTTTTTTTCCTGTGGGTGCCCTGATACTAACTTTTATAGTAAAGCTAGTTCAATTCTTGTTTCAAGTAACATTGCAAATGCAGATACTTCTGGTTTATCATTCGCACCAGCAACGACTCTTAATGTAAGAGAGATTATTGGGTCCTCAGCTGTCACCCCAAAAGGTGCTTTGGGGCTTGGAAGGTTTAACCACAAGCACAAATTTTCAGTGATAAAATTTGAAAAGCCCCAAACACAGGTGAGTGGAGTAAGAGCTTCTCCCCACACCACACCAAACATCCCAACACCATCCCACTGCTCTGCACTCTGTGAGTCACAGGACAAAGCTCATAGCATCTTTTGCCCTGGAAGTTGTCAGAGGAGGCTCAGATTCAGTGCAAGGACAGTAAAACCCTCTCCACAAACACCAGCCTGGCATAGTTCATGTTCAGACACCCGTGGCTAAGTGCAGGTGCATATTTTGTGTGTCTGCTTGTGTATGTGAGTACTTGGGTCTCCATTCCTCCCACTCACATGGAAAAAAAGTTATACTGGGTTTAGTTACACCTATGTAAATTTAGATTTACTTACGGAATCTCTTGGCTTTGCAGGAGGTGCTTCAGACTCACACCACTGTAAGTGACAGCATAGTTTTTTTATTTATAGTAACTGGTTTACACAATTTATCATGTGAACTGTGAAATCTGCAAATAGTTTATCTTACAAAACATAGTGACAGGCGTACAGGCATTGTTAAAATCCCATCAGATACAGGAAATAATGTCCTGAATTAAGTAAGTTGGAGACAGGGTGTAATTCTGTAGAGCAATAAATTTCACTTCTATTGCCAGGTCATCTGCTTAGCATCAGATAAGAGAAAATGAACAAGGTATGGCAGGGAAGACTAAGGGGAAAGCACAAAGTTTGGGGTTGCTTAGTTCACTTCATGTGCCTCTTTATGCACTGTTGGTGTCAGCATATTGTGGGAAGTCACTTTGTCACCTGGCTGAAATAGCAGTATCCTTTGAGAAACCAAGATGTGTCACAGAACTTATTTTTCATCCTAGTCTCTATCTAATCAGAGGGAGTTAACATATTTAGAGCACTACTGTGTCAGCTAGTTTACATCCTAAAAATATGTTATGCAAAATATAAATTCATTTGAACTGAACTGTGCAAGGTCTACACTGTACTATGACACATGGAAGGCCAATATTTTGTTTTGTAAACTATTACATATGTATAATTTACCAGTTGTAATCTTAAAACACTTGACTCTGTGATTTCAGTAAAAGTAATAAATACAAACTATCATAGGTCCAAAATACTTGTTTACATGGTATATTTGGGGGCCTCTGTATGCTGTTTGTGCCCCACTGCAGGCAGATGAGCATAAATTTAAGGCATAAATACTCTTTCTATATGTGAACACTGCATTTTATTGTGGTGGGGTGGAGTTTTAAAGTGTTTTGGGGAGTCGTGAAACAGCAGAAATGTGCAGAAGGTGGTGTTTGTTGTAAGATTCATAATTATCCATCTAAACCAATCTCAGATCAGTAAAGACCTGCCAGAAGTGGTGGTGTTGGACCACTCTGTGTGCTGAGGTGGTGGCACAGAAAGGGGAGAGGTTTTTTAGGGAGACAGAGCTGCAGACAAACTCCAGTTGAAGTGTGGCTCTTCAAAGGCACTATTACAAAGATTTCCTTTTCTAATAGAACCTTATAATTCATTTTTCATGCTGATTTCTCACTTATCCTTTCACATTCCACAACACTAAGTTGGGAGTTTTTCTTGTTCCCAAAAATGGTGCTTTCCAAAAAGATGTTCTTCCCAAAAGGAAAAGCAAACTCATCCTGTCTAAATCTTACCTCATGTGTGTGTCTAATCTATTGATTGCTGGCAGTTTATGAATTTGGGATTTTGCCTTTTATTAACTTGGAGGTTTTGCTTTCTTGTCTTTTACAAATTGTGAATGAAATTGGTTCTTATTCAGAAGCAGTTTATATGTGCCTAGGAACAGGTTTTCTTCCTAGGCTGTTAAACAATGGCAGTGCAGCTTTACAGAGCTGTCAGTACCTACAGAGGGGCCCAAGCTCTTCACAGAAAGGTGTTATCACCACGGGGATACATCAGTGCCTCCTCCACAATGCTGCAATATCCCTGTGATCATGGCAGGTCCTGTCTTCGCAAAATTCCATTTTTATTTCCCACTTTTAGAGTTTGCAGTAGCTCAGAGCAAGCCTTTACTGGCAAGGGAAATCCACTGGTGTACAAATCGAATGGAGCCGACACAGCATTACAGACTTTCCCAAATGTCCAGCACTGCCATAATCCCATTACTGTGCAGGGACTGTTCTGTATCAGGAAGATGAACTCATTCTCTCTTAATGCATTTTCCATCTCATCATGTTGTGACATTTCACCTCTTCAGAAACGTATCTGTAATTACATGTGAGGAGGGAAATCTCTATTCCCAAGATTCTCAGCTTGTAGACCCAAATCTCATTTTTAGGTGGGGATGCAAGATGGATTTGATCCAATTTCAGTCTTCTAGCCAAACCAATCCTTTTTATTTTTAAGAAAAAAAAACAACATAAGTTTTGGACACCTCCAAGTACATCCAGTAATCAAACTAGAAAATGTAGAAGTCTTTCCACATTGCTTACGCTCTTACTTCGTTCTCCAGTACTCTGTGAAGTTTAAAGCAATAAATTCATCATACTTAGACCACTCAGCATTCTAAGCTGACCCAAGGACAGCGTTGAAAACTAAATGCATGGGGAAAATTATTTTACAAAAGCCAAGGAAAAAATACTATTTTCCACACTTGGAGGGCCAGGGCGGCAATCTCTTTGCTTTCCCTTCATTATTCTGGGGAAAAAACCCACATCTAAGTGAAAACTCACAGCCATTTTCTTAAGCAGCTGCTCAAGAAGGCTTTGTTGTAGCAATCTAAGGCTGAGCTTATTAAAACAACCATTTTGGCCATTGCAGCAGTCAGTAGTCTGACTGCTCCAAGTGTTGCTAAAGAAATACAGTGAGACAAGGAAGTTGGATGGAATTCTGGAACGCGTAGGTGTGGGAGAAAGAAGGGTGTAAGGCCCTTACTCCTTTTAAGCCTTAAGCTGCTGGGTAGCAGGTGCTGTGCCCTCTCCCGATGGGATGCATCCCATGCCCGTGGAACATTTGCTTATGATCCAAGGCCAAATGCCCTGCTGAGGTTTGCAGATGTGGATTCTGCCCTAGTAACCACACAAGGGCCATACACACATGTCGCTGTCTGAGACTGAGATTGGTGAGAAACAACTCTGATTTTAGTTCTAGAAGAAAAGGAATCTTTATTTAATTTTACAAACGGGTTTTATATGTTAGTTCTTTAGAGTGGCACAAGGCCATTGGTCCCTGACCATCCAGCTCTTTAGAATGATTGGTTAGATCTTACAACACCCACTTCAAAAACATTTCTCTGGTCAGTATGACAACAACCTGCACCTGCAAGATAAAGAGGATAGTTTACAGAAACTCTTAACTGTCTTTCAGCCAGTGTCTGTGAGAAAGTAAAGACTTTCTCACGGACAGAGGCAGAAAGCTGGAAAATCTCTCTGCAACTCAGCTTTCGGCGTCTACACACACGTGTTAGTGCATGTAAACTACATTTTGGGGGGAAAAAATGTGCCAATTGCACCTGACTGGCAATGCAGCAGAGAGGCCCATTGGAAAGCAACCCCGTAAAGCCACGTTGGTACCAGAGGAGAACATCACAGTGAGCACCAGGACGGTCCTGTCGTGCCCCAGAGCATCGGGGAACTCACATCTTGAAACAGTTGGGAGCTGGCAGCAGGCCACCCGTGCGAGGGCTGAGATGGCAGCTGCCCAACAAGCAGGCTTCGTTACCTAGTAAAGGTGGTCTGTAACTAAAGGGGAACAAAAATTACGCTGGAAACTTTCCGAGAGCACTTTAAAGTGGTCGATTTGAGGCAGGGCCCTGCCCACTGGAAGCAGGCCTTTGCCGAAGGCCTCGCTGCGCTAGGCCGGGTTTTGTCCAGAACAAACAGTGCTGGGTGCATTCTGTGTGGGCTGGGAGGAATGTTTTCTCACTGATATTTATGTGGCATGCTAAGATCTGACAGCCATCCAGAGGAGGGGTTGGGGCCAATATTTCATTTTAAATACACGCTGCACACAGAGGAAGAAAAGCAACATGCAATGGCAGTGCTTGTGAGGGGTGACCCGAGCGGCAGAGCCGAGACAGGCTCCGTATGGCAAACCAGAGATAGAGGTTGTTTCGACAGGAATTTGAGCTATGAAAGGATTTAAGGGGAAATTACCAACCAGTCTGGCATTCAGATGCCAAAATACACAGGCAGACTTGGCTGCACAGGCACGCTGTAATGCTCCTCAGCTTGGTTTCAAAGGGAGAAGGGAAGTGGCAGGACCTGGCTGTGGAGACCTTAGCCTGTCCACGCACATAGGGAATAAAAAGTCTCCATCACAACACCACCCCTTTGTCAGGATCAAATCAAACACTGAAGAATTCTATATGGAGAACTTGTCCTTCAGAGGACAGAAGAAAGAACCGAAGGATGCTTTGCTTCCCTCTCCATCAGAGCATTTAGTATTTTGGGATGAGTTTGTTGTGCATTTTTGGCTCTTTTTACCCCAAAATAGGCCAGGCAG
The DNA here is from genome assembly GCA_013397115.1 of Edolisoma coerulescens. Classification (NCBI taxonomy): domain Eukaryota; kingdom Metazoa; phylum Chordata; class Aves; order Passeriformes; family Campephagidae; genus Edolisoma; species Edolisoma coerulescens. The sequence goes on from VWZW01007546.1 coordinate 493,205, forward strand.
AGATGAAGCCAGAACCTAAGGCAAGTTGTGATATTGCTGTGGAACAGCTTTGCCTCCAGAAGGTCTCTGCCTGCCTCAGCCTGCTCAAGGCTTTCCCAGTATGGCTCCAGTCTCAGGCTCCTCTTCCCCAGAGCCCACACCTTCTACCCCCGGAGCCATTTCCTTTGGCTGCATTCATAATGTGTATTTAAATCATCACCTGGTTTGCTTTCAGAGCTGGTCAGGTTTCTAGAAACATGGAAAAGAGGATGTCTAATACCGAGTAGATTAAGAAGAAAAACACATCAGAAAAAAAAACATTTAGGAGATGTAGTTACTTCTCATTTATAATTACAAAGGAGAAAAAGAAGGGGGGAAGCTCCAAGAAGGAACAGTATCTATGAACTGTATCTCTTCTCTCTTGAATCTGGATGTAAGCCATAACCAGGCAGCATCCAAAAACTCTGGAAAACTCAGGGAGTTAATTTAGATCTCACAGAACTCAATATCTTGGGGTAAGCTTTAAAATATAAAGCAGAACAGCTAAAATAAGAGAACGGAGCAGCTTTAGAGGAAAAAATGCTTTACTTTTCAATTAGATACAGCAAGGAGGGAGAAGTAACTAAGAAGGGAGCCCAGACAGTTTAGGATAATTTCATACAAGGTTAAACTTAACAGATAAATATAAGGAACAAAAACTTTTTATTCCAATAGGATAAATATGGATTTCCATTAGAAGCAGTAGCTGAAGCATGCATAGCCCATTTTTTTAAGAGAATGTGGATATTGTTACTAAAATACTGAAGGCTGCAGCCCAGATGGGTTTATCATTTTAGGCCTCTTTAAAGCCTAGTTGATTTATTTAATTAGATATTCCAGGAGGCTCCTACTCCTGCATGGAAGCAATGGTAGCTGCTATGTGCATTACAACTCACAGAGGGGTGGGAGTGAGCAGTCACTCCTAAGGCACCTCTGAATGTAACACTGTCTTTCAGAGCAAAGCAGGGAAAACAGAATTTCTTTGTACACCTGCTCAGGCCAGGAAGATGCACCTCAGAGACAGGATTTAGGCATCAGTTTGATTAACAAGATTAACCCCAAGGGCTCTTGGTTAAAGAGGAAGCCTGGGACCAGGGTGAGGGTCCCAGCTGAAGGTGCACCATGACCATGGGTTGCAGAGGCTCCTTGAGGGACAATGTAGGTGCTGACCCCAGAAATTTGTGAGGATGAAGGGAAAAATCCTGCCTGGGAGCCAGTCCTTGAGCAGGGGTGCGAGGCCAATTCACCTGACTTGGTCCTGTGAGTAAATCATTTGGGACACAGCTCAAAGCTCTGCAGGGAAGTAGCTGGAGGACCACAAAAACTACATTGGTGTCTATATGGCAACAGACAGAGGTTATTTTAGCAGTGTGAAATGTTTTTGGATTCCAACAGCATGCAAATAGTGCCAGAGTAATTTGCCAGGGACAATAATGTGTGGTGTAATGCTGAGGATGAAAAGCCTTCAGCTGGGTTTGACCCAGTATAAACCATCCCTGGGTTCTACTCCAGTTGTTTGCAGTGTTTATCAACTATATCTGGGCTTTTTATCTGGGTAGGATCTGTCACTTAAATAGAGATAAATATTAAAATTTGTCTACAATTAGACTTACACTTACAATGTAACTTTTATTTCTAAATCATTCCAGCGAATTTGTAAATCCCATCCTCAAAGCTTGTGAAAAACACACTCTTTTTTTACTCTGCTATTTAACACCAGAGTGTGGTTCTAGCCAAAACCTGAAATCCCACGCAAGGCAGATTATGTTCAGCTCTCTGGCTGTCTGTGTATTTTCCTCTTCTATGTACCTTACAAGCCAAAGCCTGAATTTAGCCCTAAAAGCATATCCTGAGCACACACTCAGGAGACCACATTCAGGATCCTGCCACCCATCATATTGAACTGATGGATTCTACCAGGATCGGTAATAAAACCATCATTTCAAAAATGGCTCTTTGCTTAAAGCCTTTTTTTTTTTTTTTTTTAATGGTATAGTAGTTATGGCAACGGTTTCCTGCCACCTCTGCTGCCAAAAGCCACAATCCATCCATGAAAAAGAGCTCCTCCATCCAAACGCATTTTTCAGTGGACAGCAGCATTCCCTGGCTGGAGCACACTCTTCCCTTCCTTCTGCCAAACAAAATGTGTAACAAATGTGAGCTAAGAGTGAGGAATTAAGTGAACTCCTTACAAATGACTTTGTATTTTTACACATACATGCAGGAGACAAGAAATAAGAACACCTCTCAGGGAAGGTTGATGGGGGAGAAAAAGGTAGTGAACCCCCAGGGCTGTTCAATGAAAGAAAATGTTTTCCTTTCTTAGAACACATGTTTGGAATTCAAACTCTTAAAAGTCTTGGCATAATACTAATTTAAAAATTGGTGAGTTATTTCCCCTTTTCCCTTAGTTTTATTCTACCTTCGAGGTCAGTGGCAGGATTTCTCAAGTCTGGGGTATTTCCTGCACGATGATCAAAGTTTGCTGTATGAATTTAAAAGTAAAATGTTCCTATTCTTTGCTAGTCCTGTAACTCTGTTTCTATGGGCAGTTCTTCCTGGTCTTGACACAAAATAATTCTTACATTTCTTGTTTGACAACATGCTTTTAGAAAAGCTTTACAATTGCTTTTATAGGCTGAATTAATAACTATTATTTTCCCTCCCTAGGTGTAATTCCAATGCAGAACGATGTGGATCTTGCTTGTCTTTCCCCTTGCTTTGTCGGCTGTGACCTTTCACCACTCAGAAAATAATTAGTACATTTTCCAGCAGATAGCTGGGTGTTTTCATGCCCTCTTATTATGGGAAAACATTGTAACAGAGCACTGGAGCAAACAGCTCAATGTGCTGTTCTTTCAAGCCCCTGCGCAGCAAATGAATTTAAATTTACAAGAATGTCAAAAATGGAAGGAATCAAAAAGAGCAGCTGCTTACAAAGCAGGAATTCTCTAATATGGACTGATTTTTGAAGTTTTACCAAAATGTACCGCAACCATCATGATTCAAGTCCCTTGGAGATTTTTAGCTGCCTGTGAGAAGATAAGGCACGAGTTCCAGGTCTAATTAGGCATTGCACGCATTGGGGTCATTAATGGTTTCCACCACAGTAGTTTCAGCCTACGAGATATTTTGCAAACAAATGGCAGAAGAACAGTGTGGGCACCCAAACACACAGACAGTACACAAGCTGGAAATCATGGGAAATAGAAGGGAAGGTAACAGCAGAGACATGGATCCAATTCAAAATTTGAGGTCAATATTATCACAGTTTTACTTCCAGCAACTCATTGCAGTAACAGGAGAACAAAAAGAAACGAGAGGGCAAAGCTCATACATATGATGCCATGAAATAAATTGAAGTTTGCATTTCCAAGGATTAACTGATTAATTAATTGCTTAGACTTTCTCTGAAGTAAGTTATGCTGGGTTGATCCAGGCCTAGCCTAGGTATAAGACAGTGCTGCTATTCAAAGCCTAATCCTAATCAAATATCCCCAAGTTCCCCTTAACTGTGAAGTTGAGCTGCAAGATTTCAGAATTTGTCTAGGCTTGCACAGGTCAAATGAAGTGGTGACAAATAGGCACCAGAAGATATCCTTCCCCCTGCTTCCCTGCTGAAGCAACTGGAAGACATAAAAGTCATAATTATCCTGGTTTAAGTCACACAGTGAGCAGAACCACAGCCAGGCATGTACCGTGGGCTTCTAGGCTCCAAAATAGTGATATAAAACAACTGTTCCTCTGTTACCAGGATTTTTTACAGCTGCTTTCAGCATCAGGGTTTACGTTCGCAGTTATTTTTTCATTCCAGCCACCTCTTGCAGCTGCATCCACAGAAGCAGCTCCACACTGCAGACAGGAGCACTGGCCCTGCCTACAGGGCCTTTAGTCAACCCAGGCACCTTTGTTATTTGACAGAGAATCCCAGAATCACTGAGCTTGGAAAAGACCTCCAAGATCACCGAGTCCAACCTGTGCCCGATGCCCACCTTGTCACCAGCCCAGAGCACTGAGTGCCACGTCCAGGCCTTCCTTGGACACCTCCAGGGATGGGTGTGACAGCACAGACTCTTTCCCATGGGAATTTTTCTCTTCTTCTCCCTGTGTTCTATAAAGAAAGATAAGGTTTGGATGTTATTGAAACTGTCTCTGGAATGATGGACAGTTCAACCTGGCCTATCGGCCTAGGGGGAGGTTTTGAATTGACCCAATCTGGAGGAACTTTCAAAAGTCTATATAAGTTTTAGAATTAAATAATAAAATCAGAATTCCGCCTCACCCGATTCAGCCTGGTTCTTGNACAGAACTGCCCAAATTGGTTTCTTCTGCAACTGACTCCACTCGATCCCCTCATCCAGATCATCAATAAAGATACTAAACAGGACCGAAGAGATCAAACAGGACTGACAAGCAGCACCTAAGAGGTACAATGCTTGTGGCTTTTGCCACTGACCTTAGGAGCAGATGAACAGTGCCCCACAGGCTCTTGCTTCTCCCCAGTGGTCTAGGTCCTTATAGATGGAAAACGCTTCTCCCTTTGACCAGACAAATCCATCCCTGGGCTCAGACTGCTCTACAGGCTGCATTATGGAACAATGGCTGACTTCTCTGGGAATAGATCTATGAAGACAAACATTGCTGTCATAATTTATTCCAGTGGCACGTTGTCTGCCAAGGCTGCATTACACTGCTCCCCTTATTTATTTATTTTGTTAAGCCTAAATATATAAAACTGTTGCAAACTGTTTAATGGACTTTCAAGAATGTAAAAAAAAATATTTTGACACTGGGGAAGGGATTTCTCCCAGGACTTTTGGATGTGCCTCTGGACAGCGTTTACAGGTGCCTTTTGGATTCAGCAGGGAGAGAACGGGCGCTTCACTCGTGCTCTTGTTTTCAGCCTACAGTGGCTGTCCATGGTGGGTCAGCTGGATTGCACATTCCTAATGTGGATTTCTTTCCAGTGACAAAGGGACTCGGGGTTCAGATGCAGACAGCCACAATGCAGATGTCTGAGGCTGAGTGAGATGAATTTCATTCCAGGTCTCAAAGCGCTCAAAGTGCTTGGGAGCAGTATCCTGTTTCCAAAGAGTTTTCAAGTAAGAACTCCGTTCCAAATGGCCATAATTCTTTCCAAAAATTGACTGGATGAAGGCAGGTTTGTTCTGCAGCATTTTTTTTCACTGAGCTACCATTGTGAGAATTAGTAATGTTCCAATTCAGCCTCTCTCCCTCCCTATCATCCCTCCCCTTGACGTCCTCCAGCTCTTACTTCATTGCAAAGTTATCTTCAAGCCCAAAGTAAGAAACTGTACCTCCTCTCTGCTATAGAAAATATCTGCAGTGCATTCAGATCCCCTCAGAATGTGAAGGTTGCAATGATTGTCAGAAAAATGCTTTGCTCACCTACTCCTGCCCGAAATATATTCATGTGGAGTGACCTAATATTTATGCTGCAACTTATTTTCAGATTTTTTTTTTTAATTAAAATATGAAGTTGTTTAAAATCAAATTAGGAAGGCCTTGGAGAGATGGCAAATATTTGCTTCACTTGGCCTTGATACACAACATCAGAATTGTAACTACAGAGCTTTTAGAGTCAATTATTGAATTATATATTAGCAGTGGTTATTAGAACTCGGTATCCCTATCGCACATCCAATATTGGCAAGCCTTTAGCTTCAAGGAGCTGGGACTGTGAGATCCAAAATGTAACCATGAAATACACAGAGGCTTTGACTGCTCTGCATTGTGCAGAATCTCTTGGTGGGGAGCTCTTGTTGCTGTGCTACCAGCACAAAGGGAACCCAGCTCCTCACGCAGTTGCTCTGTGTGTATTTCCACTATCTCTCTTTTTTTGCCTTCTTTTCTCCATGGGGAATAAATGTAATCGAGCCAGCTGCTGCTTTCATGTCTGTGCAGTTTTTCTGCAGGTGGCACTCAATCCTCTTGAATGTGTTCCAGCTCATTCCTTGAAGAGAACCCCAACATCCAAGTTTCTTATTTTGATTATAACCAAATAGTTAGGCAGAAAGAAAGGCAGAAGTGAGTGAATTACTGAACTCATGGAGGAGACAAGCTTTGGAGCAACTGGTGCAAGTTTTTGTGTCTGGTTCCTAGGAAGTTTCTTTTTATCCTCCTACTTTAGCTGTCGTTTTACAGGCAACCACATTCAAAAGAGGAGCCTCATAAAAAGGGGAATCAAATATTTGTGGAAGGTGTTGGATCTCGCAACTTCTTTTGCTACCCAAATGATTTCTGCTCCAAGCAAAGGTGGTGCTCAGTGTTCTTTCATTTGTATCGTTTATTATTAACATGTATTTGATTAAAATCATGAAACTGAAGTAATTGTAGAAAATTACTCCCACAGGATGTGAGGATTCCTCCTCTAGCATTTTCTGTGAACACTCTCATCTTTATGGTTTGGTATAAATTAGAGGCCACTTCTGAGTTTTTAGAGGTTATAAATATGAAAGGAGGTTTTTTTTTCCTCCTTCAACTATTACATCATAAAATGAAAAGTGACTAGCAAAAACACGTCCTGTTCTTCCTATTGCAGACAACTAGCTAATTTAAAAATCAAAATAATCAGCCCTACCTATTAAAAAAGGTAGTGACAATCAGCCCCTTGCTAACACTTGTCATTCCATGTAGCTCCGTGGGCTTTGGTGGGATGGCTCTATATTGCACCCACATAAATAAAAATACTTTGGGCCCAATAACCACAGATTTATAGAGGTCAATGTACAGCTTCTAAAGAAAGAAATATTTTAAGTGCAGTGCCTAACTCCTGGGTAATTTTAACCCATTTTCACAGCTCACCAAATGTCACATTGTCATGTTTACAAAAACATGAATGCTTTCATGTGGGCCTAGGAAAGTCATATTTGCAGTGCAAAGTTTACCTGCTTATATAAAAGTCTCCTCAATTTTCCTGTTGGTCTAACATAGAATTATCTAAAATGATTCCTACTGCTGCACACAAAATTACAGAATTAAGCTAGTGAGCTATTTCTGAGTATTATTAGCAAATTTTGTGTGGGTGCATGTGAGCAGGACTAAAGGTTGTTTAGTGCCATCTTTTGGGTGGTCCTAATACTACAGAACAGCTTAATCAAAGCAATTACAGACTTGCCACCATTTCTGTGCCTAGGAAGCCATGTGCTACTTGTTCCTAGAGAGTGTGGGGATGACAAAAAACTCAGTGGGAGCAGGAATGGCTGGGAGTGTTTCCATGCTGCATAAAGAACCACTCCCCCAGCCCTTTCTTAGCACACAAATCCCCAAATCCCCAGCAGCAAAATATTTTCTAAATTAGAAGCACTGTTTTTTTCCAGCTCTGGCCAATGTTCCTGCTATTTTATAAGATAATTATCTATGTATTCAGTCACACCCTACAGCACCAAATTTCTTCTTCCTGACTCTTAATGTAAGATCAACAATAAACTCATTAATTTGTTTTTATTCTGTCTTAATTCAGTATTCCTTGCTGGCCCTAAGAGTAGATCTATGTCAAAACCAGACAAAACCCAAGCATCCAGAAATCCAACTTAACACCTGCACTGACAACACAGAATTACAGGTGTACATAAAATATTGCTCCCATGCTATCTGGTACATGATAATTACAAAATCCAGCCATAAACCAACTGTTTTAATAGGATTTTAAATAGGATTAGATTACAATGTCCCTTTGAAAAGGTTGGTGGTCAACTAATTTCACCCTAGGCAAGAAGAAATTGAGTGTACTCAAGTAGGTAATGCTTTCAGCAGGGTTTTCTTTTGCCTTAATGGGATGAGAGGCCTTTCTACCCCAACCCCTGGACAAATGAGACACTTCCCACAGCAAAGCCTAATTCCACCTGGTAGGGAGAGCACAGGGCTAGCAGGTAGCTGGGCTCTGGGTGCCTCTTAGGAGCATAAAGAGCAGGTCAGGGTTTGTCCTGTATTTCCTGACCCAGAGGCAGCACACACAGAGCCAAAGGAATTACTCATGTGTGGAGCAGCATTTATTTACAGCACTTGGCCCCGGAGTCTAGAACACCAGCTGATCCTTTTTGTGCTATCTCTGAGGGTTGAAATGACATACAGAGCAAAATTTTGGACAAGGCAGCCTCTCCAGCAAAACGCTGATGTCTGTAATTAAACTTATCTCTGTGTGGTAATGTTCCCCAGGCACTGCTTCCTGCTCCAAGGGCTTGTTGGAGGCTTTCTGGAAGTGTCAGAAGGTTTGCATTCCCCTACTCTTGGATAATCAAAACTGCTTGCAAATTTGTTTGGATGTTGAAACAAGCCCAGGCAGGGAGTTTGTGCTCGGATGGTTTGCAGCATTTTAGGGACGTGGGTCTGGAAGCTGCTTCCTTCACCAGCACATCCTTCCCTCTGCTGGGGCAGGAGGTAGATACACGTCATGCACTCCTGAAATTCAGCAGATTCAATTTTACAGCTCTCAGTCTCCATCCCTCCTGCTGGAAAGCACATCTACACATGTGCCCTCCCTGAAGCAAAAATCACGAGTCAATGCTGTCACTGCTTGCAGTTTCGGAGTGCCTGATGTCATAGCTGGAGTGTTTATAGCATTTCAATTTGTTTCCGACACCACGTCTGAGTTTGGATCCTTTTGAGGAGGTAAAAAGAGAATATTTTTCTTGGAGAGCTTTGAAATCCAAATTGCAAAGCTGGCAGGGCCCTCTTAGTTAAATTTGGGTTCACTTTTCTGCCTTATTAGCAATTTCTTTGCACAACCTATTTTAGCTGGTGTATTTACCATATAAAGCAAAGCCAGCTCAGCTGGCATCACTAGAATTATATAAATGTATGTTTTTATAAAGTGGAAAATTTTTACCTGTTTGCTAAAATACCTGATGGTGCCTTGGTTTTAAAAAGTGTGTTCTATGTGACAGCTGTGCATATTTGCACTGGAGCTGGGATTTTTATACCACACTCAGTTCAAAATGGTATTGAGCAACAGCTTCTGAGACTTTTAAATAATCAAGAGAGGAAAAGTGGGTGAGGGAAGCTTGGAAATTGTGCTGATCTCCTCTGGGACCTTGGAGGTCTCAAGGAAGGGGCTTCCCTAACGGCTTTGAAGACACATAACATATAAGCAGAATGGTTATTGGAATAATTGGAATAATTGGAATGTCAGCCTCAGAAGCCCAAGAAGTCCCCTCCAATCCATATCCCTTGTTAAATCCCACACTTAACGGGGACCAGCCCAGCTCTGCCCTGCTCCTGCCAGTGCATCCCTGAGGATCAGCCCATCAGCAGCCACTTGACCCCAACCAGCACCTCCACAGAGCCCAAATCAGCCTGGATCAGCCACGAAGAGGAATTTGTGTCCTCTTGCCCACTGGCATTTCCCAAAGGACATGCACATGTCCCTCTGCCCAGCACGCAGCTGAGGCAGGCAGAGCCAGCTGCAACCCAAAGAATTTGGGGTTGCCTCAGCTGTGCTCCCCAAGGATCCAAACTGGGCCCCAGAGCCAGGCCTCTTGCCCCATAGGAGAGGGAAATACTAGAGGGAAAGGGGATATGATGTCCACCTTCCAGTTATGTCCATCTTATGGTCAGAAAGGATGGCTGAGCTTGTGCAGGCAATTAAATTAATTATTCTGATAAAAAATATTCCATGTGAAACAATGACGCATCTTTCTGCCTGCAATATTTTAACAGCATATCGAAATATACTTGGAATTAAAACTAATAATCCTCTAATTAAACAGAAGGTGGAAAACAACTATGAGAGAATGAGTCAAAATACTGAGATTAACTGTTAGATATAATAATACTGGGAAAAGCTTTCATACCCTGCCTATTTTACCCCTTCCGTTTTCCTAGGTCCCCAACAGCAAGGGCTTTGCATAAGGGTTTGCAAATCAAAGCAAGAGGAGAAATTGAGTGATGCTACATGGAAGTTACATGTTTTGACAACCGACTTTTTGATGTTTGGTCTTAAGCAGCAACAATGTTTCTTTCAGAAGACCTAAGAGCAACAAGAGTGAAAATACGAATTCGGTTTGCATTGGTTTACTACCGTCTGTTTATTTCCTGCGGTGTCTGTGGGATAAACTGACATGGGGGATGGATGGGTGTTTTGTTTGAAAAACTTCGTTTCTTGTAGAAGACACTGCACATGCTTCCTCTCGGTATCATTTGTAAACAGAGCATTCGAGCCAAGTTTTTATGAAGCTTTGGATCCTGTGAGGGGTTAGCACGATGCTGAGTTAAGCCTGACTATAAATATTCCCAGGATTAGGGCCTACGTGTCTGCTGAGTCCCCTTTGTTCCCATTTTGTGCCCCAGCTCCGTGTCCCATTGCTGCAGAGGGGGCTGCTCCTGGGGGGGAGGTATCAACAGTGGGAATTGCAGTTGAGCAAGAGAGGTTTTGTGCCAGAGGGGCTCCCTGAGCTCAGCCAGGGAGACACAACCAGGCCTCTGCAGGCAACTGGGAGAGACAGTGAGGTCAAATCTTCCAAAAATGGGAGGCAGCAGCCAAGGGAGGCTCTGGCTGCCACTGCTCAGCTCCTCTGCCCCCAGCACCCACCAGGGCAGCCAGAGGCTTCCTCACCTCACACACCTCCGTGGGGACGTGTCAGCAAGGGACAGCCAAGAAGGGGCAGCATCAATTCAAACCTGATGGAAACAGCTTGATCTATTTTGTCAGTTCCTGGGGGTAGATTTTGGCAGGGCTTGGGAAAATCATACAGTGTGGAAGAGGAGCTCTCGTGGGCTTAGCACAGCCCTCCATTCCCCATCCTCCTGCACCACNGGCAGCGCCGGGCTGGGGGCGGCACGGCCGGACCCCATAAAGGGCGGCGGCGAGCCCCGCTCCCGCACTCACCCGCACGGCGGAGGCGGACGGGCCCGCGGCGCTCCGCTCCGCAAAGCACGGGAGGCTCCTCGGCGCCCTGGAAGTGCAGGCGGGACCGTCCCGGGNTGGAAGAGGAGCTCTCGTGGGCTTAGCACAGCCCTCCATTCCCCATCCTCCTGCACCACTTGCGAGCGAGGCAGAGGAGGAAGGAATTAAGGGGAAAAAAGTAAGGCAAGCAGGGATTAGATCTTTTCTTCTCACCATCCCACTCTAATTGGCAATAAATTAAATGAACTTTCCAAGTTAACTCTGCTTTGCTTATGACAGTAACGGGTAATTGGTCTCCCTGCCTTTATATCAATTCATGAGCTTTTATATTTTGTTTTCATCCTCCTGTTCTGCTGAGGAGGAATGAGGGATCAGCTGGCATGCAGCCAAGGTCAGCCCACCACAATACCCTGCAGTTCTTTGCCTAAGATCAGTGTTACAACCTTTTATTTCTCTCATTTCATTGATAAAAAGGAGATATTAAGCAGCCCAATGTGTCAGGCAAAATATGTGATGATGTCTTGCCTCCAGCTCAGCTGACCTTGTGATTAAAACAGCGTGTCAGTGCTGACATATAGAAATGATGTGGATTTAGGGAGACCTAAATCCAGGACTTAGGGAGAGCTTTTTGGACTTTGTTCCATCCCAAGACAGCTAAACAAGTCTTACTGACTTACATGCCCTTGTACCTGATGGCAAACAAAGATTTCCCATTTACTTCATCCCCAACATTAAAAGAGAAGCAAAAAGCAATGTGGAGCTAGACCCTAACATTAGGAAACAAGGGGGATTGAAAGCAGAGAAAAAAAAAAGAGGTAGGAACCCATGTCCTGTTCAAAACATGGATAAAACTGCCGAAGTGCAAGAACAGATCAGCAACATCATGAGCCCCATCCTGAAAATTATGGCAGAGCTACAGATTGAAATGTCTAAGAACTGCCTTGATGTAAAAAAGGTATTTTGTCTTATTGCTAAGAAATTGCTAAATCTCTTTGTACCTCAGGTTTTCAGCTGTTGAAGAAGGGTAACACTCACTAGGGGATTTTAGGAGATGCTCCTCAATGGCAGTGAGTTGCTCATTTGAGCCCCATCCCTGCTAACCAAGAAGAAAACCCATCCAAGATTTTTGCAAAGCATGGATTAGATGAGTCTAAACACGTGTACAAATTGTTTGGAGAGTGGAGAGCGTTTAATCACTTTCCTTAAAGGTTTGTGCCCTTTGTTAAGTACACTCACTGCCAACTTTTGATTACCCAGCACAACAAGGAAGAAGGGTGGAGGAAGGGGGGAGTAGCCAGGATGAGGGAACAGCCCAGTTTGATATTTAACTCCACTGAAAATGTTTGCTGCTAATATTCAAATTTCTTGGCACTTTTTATAAGGTGTATCAGCATTATATGGGCTCTGGTCAGAAAGAATGACCAGCACATCCAGGACAGCATGGAAATCTTACTGGACAGTGGCTTTGGAAGGAGTGTGGCATCACTCACAGAAGTCTCAAAGGTAAGAAATTATTAATAGGTGCAGTGCTGAGTTTTCCTTAGGAGGAATTCCATGGAAACTGTATCGTGTCTTGCAGTGCTTGTGCAATCCTCTGTCCACAGCACAGGAGAAAGTGTGGGATCTGTTGAAATCCCAGTGTGATAAAAACACCAAAATGTCAGTGGAGCTCAGGGCACTATGAATGTGCTCCTTGCCCTTTGCCAAGGCACTCTGGAGCCTTTGTTAAAGCTACAATTAACTTCTGAAAGACTTCTAAAGCAGACATGCCATAATGCAGCGTTTTGTTTTGCCTGATTGTTTTTATTTGATCCCTGGCAGTTGTTTTGACCATGAAAATTCGGATTTAGGTCAGCTGTTCACAAGAAATTTAGATGGTGGCGCAAATTCTTCAGCGGGAATACTTCTACTACCAGAAAGTGAGACACAGAGTCAGATCTCAAGAGTTTTCAGTCTTTTAAACCACCTATTGTGGATTTATGTGGACTATGGCCAGGTCTGAATTCATGTTCTCATGCAAACCTCCTTCTTTTTAAAATAGCAAAATATTTGACTCAGGCAGCCAGAAGTGTCAGTCAAAGTTCCCACTGAATCCAATTTTGATAAGAACTTACTAATGGAAAGTAGAAAGAATTGGGAGCAGCTTATTTTGAGTGCACACAGGCCTACATGGGCTATTTAGCAATGAAATTTGGAGGCTGCCCAAATTTCTGCATCTACTTTCTTTAAAGCAACTTTGATAATCAGCAATGTAAAAGCAGAAATTACAGAGAAACACATCACCACGTTAAACCCCATGATTCACCTCCAAAATAAAAGTGTGTACTTCTCATTAAAGTGATGATGGACATTGTTTTGCTTTTTAATATTTCTGCTGATTATCAAAACAGGCAAAATTAGAGGTTTTCTCTCTTAGCCCTGTTATCCTACTAACAAAACCCAATGGTTAATGACCTCAAAATGAACAATAAATGGAAATATATCAATTAATAACACATAACACAAAGACATCATAGAGAAACAATCTCCAGAAATAATCCTAGAAGTCTTTTTAGAGGACTTTTTCAACAGCATCAGGTCTTTTATCCCCTATTCAATGGGCCTAATGTGCCATCTGCTGTTTTAATTCTTAAATTATAACCGTTTTTGAAAGAAGCAATCATTCTGCAGCATTTAAACAAATAACGTTGGGGTGGTTGTTTGTGTTGCCTTTTTGGTTTTTTAAATTTTGGAAGCAGCCGTTTATGCAAACAGTGGTGAAGAAATTAAAGCTTCAGCATTGTTAATCCTGCTCAGAGACTGACAGCACTTGGGTCTGAGCCATAAAAACTGTTCTTGCAGAGCAAACTATGATGATCTGACCCAAAAACGATGATGTGGTGGCGCTACCTGGTGGCTTACTTGGGGTTACAGTATCTTGTATTCCTGACTGGATTTGGTTTTTTTCTCCAAGCACTAAAAATTTCTTTTAAAAGACAAATTTTATGCCTTTTCTGGGTCTTTATCGAAGTGAAATCCTGAGAAAGGTCAGTGTGTTTCTAAGCCTTGATTCGCATAAACTGTGATTGGAGCTGGCACAGATTTGGTACAATAGAGATTAAAAACACATATACAGAGCCTTCAGTGCCCTGAATAATGCAGCTGAACTCGATGGGGGTGTCCAGAGGAAGCAATTCAAGCACTTACAAGATGATCCAGGAGGTGATCCAGGTATGATGGGCAGCAAACCTGTTGTAAAAGTTCCTTCCCAACACGATTTGTGTTCAGGCAGTGCAACAGAACAGTTGAGTTCTTTGCTAAAACACTTCCCTGGATATTACATAAAGGCCAGGAAAACTTCTGTGCAAATCAGGGAACTGTAAAGCTCCCTGCTAAAATGTAAGCCTTTGCACCAGGAAAGCTGGGAGATGAACCATGAAACTCTCCCAGAACAGTTTTTAATAGGCGAGTGCCACCTGGTGGGATATGGGGAAGACTTTTCAGCCCGAAAAAACTGTTTTAAGGTGGTCAGGATCTTTTCACATCAGAGAATTAACATCAAAAAAACAGCAGCAAAACCAAAGGTGCATCTGGTCCCTGCTGATCTCTGAGTGACACTGATTATGCTGACAAACAAGGAGGTTTTCATATTTTTAATTGATATATTTGCAAGAGTTTCTATCTTGAACCAATGCAAGTTCAAAAATAAATTATGAAGACGCTTTCCTTTCAATTCCATGTTTCTATTTCCAGGCTTTTAAACTGGTAATTCCCTAACTTAGGTATCACGTGCAATGCCAAATTAATTAACAGCATGAATGAACAGTACCTTTGTTGTGTTCTATCCCAGGAAAAGCACAGCAGAGCTGGGCACACACAGATCTCAAAGATAAGGGTAGAGACTGACACACATTTCCAACTCAAGTGAAAAATTATTCATAACTGAATGGACTTTTCTGCTGCTGAAATATTAAAGGGCAGCAGTCACAGCCTCTGGAAGTCAGTCCAGCATTTCCTGCTGTGTCCCAAAGAAAACCTCACATTTGAGGCCTACTTCTGATTTTGCTCATCACTCTGTGGGACAAGAGCACTTCTGTTGAGCAAGTAGCTGGGAAATTGGGTTCATCTTCTCATATGTTTTTTTGCACAACTTCAAACAATGTGCAATTCTGAACTTGCGAGATTTACAGAACGCCATGGGAAATGGATGCATTGTCAGAACTTAGCAGGCAGTCAGACTGTGCTATTGACACACACATGTGGTTCCAAGTTTGTCCGACATGGTTTAAATTAGGAAGAAAAGCCTTAGGGTTATTAGATTTAGTGGCATAAATGGGACGCTCCATCCCAAGAAAACAGTGGATACATAAAATTTTAGAAACATTTGCCCTATCCCGAGGTTTTGCTCCTTCTGTTTTCAGCCCCCGAGTTTCACACACTGGTGTTAAATGATGTGTTGACAGACACACAAGCATCTTTGTTTAATTGGGAAGCCCAGGAGTTGTCACCAACAGGTACACACATTCTGGTTTTATTCACACATTTACTCACCAGTTCTTTGCCCTCCTCCTCCAAAAAGGCCTCCAGAAGCAGAAAGCTGGGGCTGCTCACATAAAGAATTAAGGGGATTAGCAGCACCACCATGCTTGGGTTATGCCTTCAAAGCAAAACATTGGCTGCACCTACGTAAACGCCTCTGTTTAAGTGATTGGAAAGGAACCATTTTTCAGAAGTACAGGTGCATGACCGACTGCAGCTATTAGGGCCGAGAAAGGGCAGGAATTGCTTGGAAAGGGGGAAGGGGGAAAGGAGAAGGGGGGAAGGGGAATATAGGGAAGGAAGAAAAATAGAAGGAAAAGCCACGAAGGCGAGCAGGGATGTGTCCCCTCCCTCCCCCGCCCCAGGAGCTCCGGACCGTCCACCTGCCGCTCCCCGAGCCCCGCGGGACAGCGGACGGACCA
>VWZW01007546.1:509580-530840 GCA_013397115.1 Edolisoma coerulescens
CCGAGCCCGCAGGTACCGTGGGGACGCCGCGCCGGCCTCGGCGGGGACGGGGACGGGGAGGAGAGGGGGGTCTGGCCGGGATGCCCGGGCGCTGCTTGCCCCGCATCCCACCCCGAGGTGCCCACCCGGGTGCGGGATCGCCGGGGTTCGGGGGCGGCAGCACAAACCTTGGGTGCACATCTTGAGTATCGGTGTGCTTGGGCTTCTAAAGCGTGGTCTCTTGCTGTGCTCACCTGCACGTTCCCTCCCCCTCTTTTTAACGCAGAAACGAGAAGCAGGAGGAAGAAGAGGTTCGTGTCCAGCCCCCGCTACGTGGAGACCCTGCTGGTGGCCGACCAGTCCATGGCCGAGTTCCACGGCAGCGGGCTGAAGCACTACCTGCTGACCCTGCTCTCCGTGGCCGCCAAGCTGTACAAGCACCCCAGCATCCGCAACTCCATCAGCCTCGTGGTGGTGAAGATCATGGTCATTTACGAGGAGCGCAAGGGCCCGGATATCTCCTCCAACGCCGCCCTGACTCTGAGGAACTTCTGCAGCTGGCAGAAGCAGCACAACCCGCCCAGCGACCGGCACGCCGAGCACTACGACACGGCCATCCTCTTCACCAGGCAGGTGAGGGACACCGAGGTCACATCCAGCCCCACGCCCACTGCTCCCTCCCCCCTCTGCCAGGAGACCTCCAGAAAAAGTGTCCAGAGACAGTCGTGTGTCACCACAGCTGCAGTGAAGCAGGCTAAAAATTAGATGAGGTGCATTTTATTTTTGTTAATTTTTTTGCTGTTTGCACCATGTAGGGTGAAGCCCGCAGTTTGTGCACTGTCTTTCCAAACTCACAGTTTGTGCACTGTGTTCCTGCCCCATATATTTTTAGCAGATTTCAGATGGAAATCATGCATTTTATTTCTACGTGTAACCCTCGCCTATGTTCCAGAGACAGATTTTTGCCATCATACCCATTGAAGTGCTGAATATTTATGCTCTTTCCATAAGTAAAGGCAAACTGCCAGAGCTGGATGGCTCTTGCCAAGGTTAAGTCTCTGATCTGATTAATAATGAAACTGCCTTTTTTTACAGGACCTGTGCGGTGCCAAGACATGTGATACTCTTGGGATGGCTGATGTGGGAACAGTTTGTGATCTAAACCGCAGTTGCTCTATCATAGAAGACGATGGTTTGCAGGCTGCCTTCACAACAGCCCACGAATTAGGTACTTGAAACTTTGCAAAGCCGTTCCCTGGGATTAATTGAAGCCAGCTTGATGCCGTAAAGCCCAGCCTGCACCTCCCCGGAGCAGTCGGGAGGAGGCAAAGCCCTGCCTTGGAGCAGGGTTGGACTCTGGAAAGCAAATCCGGCCTGCACGGCATTGTCTGCGAGAGCTGTGTGTGTGCCTGCAGAAAAAAAAAGGGGAGAGACGATCCAGTGCCATCTGCTTGAAATCTGGGAGCGTTCAGATTCGGGTTATTAATTACAGACCAGGCTATGAGCAGCTCTAGAGCAATATGTAAAATACTGTCGGTAATGCATAGGACAGACTTCCTAAAGTCACAGACTCTCCTTTTCTCCTTTTCTCCAAGGCCACGTGTTTAACATGCCTCATGACGATGCAAAGCAGTGTGCTGGCATCAATGGAATGAGCCGGGATTTCCACATGATGGCATCCATGCTCTCCAACCTGGACCGCAGCCAGCCCTGGTCTCCATGCAGCGCCTACATGATTACAACATTTTTGGATAACGGTCATGGTAAGGTTATTAAGCTTTCCATTCATGTGGCATTGGAGCTCTTGTGCTTTACTGCTTTGCTTTTTTTTTTAACAAGAGTGCTTCAGTGTAGACTTAACCTTTTGCATGCTGTCAGTGAGTTTAGAAGAGCCTTATTTTTACGAAAATGCTGGCACAAACGGGCTCAAAGGCTTCTGTTACAAAGCAAACGCAGTTCCCTTTTAGAACTGAACCGACAGCATCATCTGACTTCTTTTTTTTTCCTTTTTTTTCCAACGTTTTCAGGGGAGTGTTTGTTGGACAAGCCCCACAGGCCCATCCAGCTCCCTTCTGACTTGCCTGGCACGCTGTACGATGCCAACAGGCAGTGCCAGTTCACGTTTGGAGATGAGTCCAAGCACTGCCCCGACGCAGCCAGTACGTGCACGACGCTGTGGTGCACCGGCACCTCCGGAGGGCTGCTCGTGTGCCAAACCAAACACTTCCCCTGGGCAGACGGCACCAGCTGCGGGGAGGGGAAGTGGTGCATGAATGGCAAGTGTGTGAATAAGACTGAGAAGAAGCATTATGATGTAAGTAGTGAAAAAGAAATCGGTGCAGCTTGGGTTGCAGAGCCGCGTGGAGAATGCTGCAGTGGGAGGGAGCTGTTCGAAGGGGTTGAGTCAATGCTAATAAACAAATTTAGGGCGGGTTTTTTAATGAGTTTGGGTGAAAATGAGCATGATGATGGTTTTTGTGGTGTGGGTTTGTATGGATTTTCCTGTCTTAACTTGTGTCCTGCTTTTGTTGTCGTTCCAGACGCCAGTGCATGGGAGCTGGGGGTCCTGGGGGGCGTGGGGCGAGTGCTCCCGGAGCTGCGGCGGGGGAGTGCAGTATTCCTTCAGGGAATGTGACAACCCCATCCCGAGGAACGGGGGCAAATACTGCGAAGGGAAGCGGGTGCAGTACAGGTCCTGTAACATCGAGGACTGCCCCGACAACAACGGTAATTTTCCCCCATTTTTGACAGCCAGGATTGGTGTGTTGTGGAGGAAGAGCATGGACAGAGATGATCTCATGGCCACCTGTCTTTTCTCTGCCTGCAGGCAAAACGTTTAGGGAGGAACAGTGTGAAAAGCACAACGAGTTTTCCAAGTCTCCCTTTGGAAGTGGACCTGCAGTGGAGTGGACACCCAAGTTTGCTGGTGTGTCTCCAAAGGACAGATGCAAGCTGGTTTGCCAAGCCAAAGGAACAGGATACTTCTTTGTTCTACAGCCAAAGGTATTTCAAAACTGCACCTCTTCCAGCTGATCATGAGGAGGATTTTTATTTTCTCTCTTTATGTGAAGAGTCAAGCAGTGTAGAACTCTGAAATTATGTCTTTCTCATATTTAAGCTGGATTATTCCTCCATGTGCAGCTGGATCATTGCAAGCATGATTTAAGTGTTCTGGCACAATCCTTCCACCTCCTCTACCCACTCCACCCTGGTTTCCTTCCCTCTCCTTCCACCAATCTGATTGCATTGAGATAGGTTTGGAAAACTCTGAGGGATCTTTGCCAGAACATTGGTGCTTTCTCATACTTGTTACTAATATGCTGACAGCTTAAAATAAACACAAGGAAAAATGTTCATCTTGCATAGCTACTTGAATTCGCTGTCATCAGATGGTGAGAGCCAGGAGCTACCAGGGCGATGACACAGAGGGTTTTCGTGGAACAGCACTTCTAGAAATAAAGGATGTGCTGAGCAGCATTAAAAGCAACGCTGGCAGCATGCTCTGAGGACATGGCTGCCTTCTAGGGACACTAGAAAGCAGTGGTGCTTTTTAATATGAAATCAATAAAACAGTTTTGTAGGTTTTTTGGGGAGTATTAATGAAAACTGGGATTGTTTTCTCCTCTCACCCATGGCATCATTTTTGCAAGTGAGATGAAGTAGCACCACATACCTCCAGCTACCTATGGGCTGCTTTGGTTTTTAGTTTCAAAAAGCCCTGAGAGCGACAGGTGCTGCAGGTTTTCCGCCTGTCCCTATTTTGTGTTAGGCAGTTTCAGAGCGCTGCGCGTGTTGTAACCAGACTGCTTGTGTCCCAAGGTGGTGGATGGCACCCCGTGCAGCCCCGACTCCACGTCGGTGTGCGTGCAGGGGCAGTGTGTGAAGGCCGGCTGTGACCGCACCATCGGCTCCAACAAGAAGTTCGACAAGTGCGGCATCTGCGGGGGCAACGGCTCCACCTGCAAGAAAGTGTCCGGCACCCTCGTTAGAGCCAAGTGAGTGTAGGGCTGCTGCTTCACCTGGTACTTCCTTGTGGGTGCTTTGTGGGTGGAAGCTCTGGCTTTCCAGTGGGATGTTGCCTGAGTTTGTCATTAGAACTGAGAGTTTATCTGTCTGGTATCACTGGGGATAACTTGCAGGGAGACCCAGCGAAAAAAAGCCCCTTTGCCAATGTGGGATTCATCCACTAATGAGCTAAATGCCTTGACTTCAAAGTTTAGTCTTGTGCTGGGAGGCTTTTTCCCTTTCCCAGGGAAGAGCAGAGGACTCAGTGTTTCTCTTTTCTCCCGGGCAGACCTGGCTACCACGACGTGGTCACCATCCCGGCGGGGGCCACCAACATCGAGGTGAAGCAGCGGAACCACCGGGGCGCGAGGCACGACGGCAGCTTCCTGGCCATCAAAGCCGCCGACGGCACCTACGTCCTCAACGGCGACTACACGCTGTCCACGCTGGAGCAGGACATCACCTACAAGGGCAGCGTGCTGCGGTACAGCGGCTCCTCGGCCGCCCTGGAGCGCATCCGCAGCTTCAGCCCGCTGAAGGAGCCCCTGACCATCCAGGTGCTGACGGTGGGCGACCTGCCGCAGCCCAAGATCAAGTTCACCTATTTCGTGAAGAAGCCGGCGCAGCCTGGCGCGGACAAGGCGCCCGGCAGGAAGAAGGAATCCTTCAACGCCATCAGGGAGATCATCTCCTCCGAGTGGGTGATCGAGGAGTGGGGCGAGTGCTCCAAGTCGTGCGGCTCGGGCTGGCAGCGGCGGGCGGTGGAGTGCCGGGACCCGCGGGGCCGGCCGGCCGCCGACTGCGCCCGCGAGCTGAAGCCCAGCAACCTGCGGCCCTGCGCCGACGTGCCCTGCCCTCAGTGGCAGCTGGGGGACTGGTCCCCCTGCTCCAAGACGTGTGGGAAAGGCTTCAAGAAGAGGTTGTTGAAATGTGTCTCCTCTGACGGCAGCGTGCTGCCCCAAGAAAGCTGTGAGCCCTCCAAGAAGCCCAAGCACCTGATAGACTTCTGCAACGCCACAGACTGCAGCTAGATAGGACGGCTTGGGAAAGCTAAGAAGTTTGTTTTTTTTTTTATTGTTTTATTTTATTTTTTCCTTCAGACCAGTGCACTGAAAAACACAAAAGAGGGCTAGAGGCAGCGCGTGTGTTTTTGCATAAAAAAATCATGGTGAGGATCCGTTGAGGTGGGACAGTGCAAACAGCTTGAGTTGGCTTTGCATCCCAAAAATCCCCTGCCGACTGAAAATTGGATGGGATAGCAGACCCATGTCACTCATTTGTCTTCAGCAGATAAGGCCCAAAGGCATCACAATTGCCTTTTTTTAAGTCTGTTATAAATTAAGCCAAACGTGAGCAGTGAGACACATTTAAGCAAACGTTTCGTGTTTTGGTTATTTCTCCCTTCTTTTGGATTTGTCTTGTGGTACTGATCAAATCCCCACATGTAGGAAGGGGAGGGAAAAAGATAGCTAAAAATAATTGGTCAGGGCTTACCTACCTCACAAAGGGCAAAAAACAAGATTGGAAAAGGAGCTTTATGTCATTCATGGCTGCTATTGTTTCAGAGAATAGTTTTATATAAAAATAAAGCCATATTCTCTACCTGTCAAGAGTAAGAAATACCAAGAACAAATATCAACTCCACAAATCACTAGAATTTCATGTTTTTTTAAAGTACCTTTATGTCATCCCAATGTGCCTGTCCATTTCTCTCAGCCACTCCATTGCCATTGTGGTGACATGTGTAATCCAGAGGCTTGGAAAAGTGGAAATCTGAGTCTGAGTAGTTGTTCTTTGTGCCTTCTGCATACCTTCCACTGGCTTTTCTGATTCCAGCTTGGTCCTACCTTCCTGCTAAACAGATTCACGGAGTGTGTGAGAGCATTCCAGTCGTGCTTTCACACTCAAACCTTTGGCCTTACCCCAGCCAACGGATATTATTTGAGTTAAAAAGAGAAAAAAAAGAATCCCATTATGAATGGGAACGTCCTCTGTGGCCTCTGCTGGGTTTGTAGAGCTCAATCACTGATCAGGTGGGAAGGCAAAGCTGAGGGATAGCAGGTCCATCCACAGCAAAACGCCAGCATTCACATCATTGAAGATTGTGCCAGTCCATAGACCATGAGAGAATATGGCTTTCCATATGTATATAGTAAAATATATTACTATAGGTTTTATATACTTCATAAGTATTTTATATTTCTTTCCCTTCTGGGAAGGGTTATAATTTGTAATAAATGCATATAATGAGCGTATTTATTTTTATACTTCTTGTCTAATGTGATCTTCTAAGTTATCGCTTTTTTAAAAGGACATATAACAAGGATAGAGTATTTATACAGTATAATATGTTACTAGAGGTAATAAATGAACCCTATAAATTTTGGAAATGGAGTCTTTATTTCACTGGACTAAAACCAGTCCATGGAGCAGAAAGAGCTTGGAAGCTGAGGAAAATATTAAGCAAAAGGCAACTTATTACCTGTGTTAGTGAAGAGGTTTGGAAAACTCTCCCCATAATGTCACACACCACCTTAAAAGAGGTGGTTTTGTATTTTATTGCTTAACCACTAACTCATCTATTTCAGCAAATGGAGTGCAACTAAACTGATGCCCCTGGTTGTAAGAACAGCTTGCAGAGGGAGCAGCGCTGTCAGTCATGTTTAGAACCAACAAAATATGTACAAAAGCAGCAGTTTTGCCTCACTCTGGTGGCAAAGGAGCAGTCAAAATCCAGAGCCATTCACGAGCAGTCAGAGGTTTCCCTCACCAGCTCCTGGGGAGTTTCCCTCTCTGATTTTCTCCTGATGCTGCTTTTCCAAGAAGCACTGTGTGAGTGAGCTGTTCTAACGCTGTTGGTAGCACGTTTTATTATGTTAAAATGGATACCAAGCGTCAAAAACTGATTTTTGCTCCCTCATACCTGATCTCATCACCACTGCAGTCAAGAGAAAATCTTCTGTTGGGCTCCATCGGATTTTTGCTATGGAATTTGAGACATCAGTCATTTCTGGATACTTTTGGCTTTGTGTCATGTAAAAATCTATTAAAACTGCCTTTGCCAATGTTTGGACTCTGTCTCTGCAGAAATAGTTCCCATTTTATTCCGTGGATAAAGTCCTGGCCCCTCTGAATCGCAGAGAATTCTCATCATGTCACACTTCATTGGGCATTGCTTTGATTTGCAGAAATGCTGGGGAAGATTTTATTCCTAACATTATTCAGGAGGCAGCCAGTCCCTTTCGGGTTTTATAAACAGTTAAGAGTATTTATAAATACAAGAAATAACTATTTATTTTTATATATATATATATATATGTACATACATATTCACCATGTAGGTTAGAAAATAACTGGGAGTTTGAAGAGAAGAGTTCTGCTGGAGCCTCCCAGGCTGATGAGATGTGAAATTATGGTATCTGTGCTGGGTGAGCCCTGCAAATGGTATAACTGGAAAATGTGGAGTAGCTCCTTTCCTCTGACACTGTTAAAATAATGATGTGATTTACTGCTTCAAAATGTCCTAACAGTAAGTGGGAAAAAACCTCAAAACTCATTCAAATCAACATCTCCAAACACTGGGTGTTTCAGCAACAAGACCTTTGCTTTTATCATTTTTACACCACAAGTGGGTCAGCAGATGCAAAGTGATGTTTTGTTGAATTTTGTAGGACAAATAGAGGCATTTTAGACAAAATATCTCAACCTACTATCTAAGGTAGGGAATGGAGAAGAAAATACTCCTGGAGAAATTCAGAGAGACATCTTCAGAGGAATAAGCCAGGCTGCTCAGCAGACAATCCCAGAGTTCTGGGCAGGCTCTGCTCATCAGCTCCCTGTGGAATTGCTCCCACAGCCGGCGTTATCCCGGCTTATCCACCTGGGGAGGCTGCTGTGGCAGACCTGCCTGCCAAGCACCATTTGGAGCAGAGATCAGTCCCGGGGGACGCGGCCACGGCTGCTGAGCCCTCCAGGCTCAGGGGGTGTCATTCGGTGAAGTTCCATCCCTAGCAAAGGTCACCCAAATGTAGCAAAGGGATCTCCTGGCAGGCAGATCCCTCGGACGTGTCCAGGCTACAACAGCAGTGTAAGAGCATTCAGCAGCAGCCCTCATTTAACCTAAATATTTGCATTTTGCCCTGTTCTGCACAAGCAGATCTCTCTGTTCCGACATGTGGAGGCAGGAGAACAGCCCAGGAGATTGCAGCCACTGGATGTCCCTTCCATGGTGATGTATCCCATGCTTTCCTAGCTCCAAACATTCACTCCCGCCCAATATTCCCCCTCAGAACACAAAACACAGACAGAAGGGAAGCCAAAACACGGTTATCAGGTTCACAAGTGGTGCTGTGAACGGGGTGTTTTCACAAATATTTGTGCTCCCGAAGCCTGGGGCAGAGGGATTATTGTGGAGATGAAAGCAGCGTTGTTTGGACTCGCAGCTGGGGTTTACAGCCCACAACAGTGCAGGAGGGGCTTGTGCAAAAGGGATTTAATGTTGGGCAAGAGAAGTGCAGTTTCCTGCAGTCTCTCTGCCTGGAAGCTGTGCTTGACAGCTTCAATGGGATAAAGGATCCTCCTTGGTCCTATTGCAGCCCAGGACCAGCAGCTGATGAGATTCCGGACCCCTGGACAACATCTGAATTGAAACCTCCAGAATCTAAGTTGCTTAATCTGCCATCTTCAATATATTGTACTTTTGTGTCATAATGCTGCAAATCTGAGTTTCTCCCACCTTATGATCCTTCACAGATATTCCAGGTGGAAATTAGTATTTTCTCCAATATTAGCTGCCCTCAGTTATAAGATATGTTCCTGCAAACACACAAAAAGGAGCTGCATGTTCCAAAAGGAAAGTCATATGGCAGAGATTATAATCAGGCAAGCTGAAAGCAGTGGCCATTTTAATTGTGCACCAATATATTTTCAGTATAACTAAGACAATATGCCTGTCCCAAACAATTTAAATGCCTGCTGCCACTTCGTATGATTTTTCGTGTACAAAACTGGAGATGATGGAAGAAAACAACTGAAATTCAGGTATTCTGATTAAAAATTTCTCTGTCAAGCAACATGAGTTAACAGCGAATATTTTCTAATTTGTTTTTCTAATTGAATACCTATACCCATCCTGGCTCAGGACAGCCCTGGTTAAACCTGAGACCAAAGGAAAGTTTGCCTTTTTGTGTTTAATCTGAGCCTTAACTACATGTTGAATTAACCCCAGAGGTTAAGCTTTGGTGAGAGTTTTTTCATAGAGATGAAACTGCGTGAGGAAAAGGGAAGAGAGAGGGAGAAGGCAGAAAGGGAGAAAAGAGGACTTCTGTGGAATTGTTAATTGTGGAAACTTTTGAAACAGATGTTGGAGATTGGATTTCAGAATCAGGCCTGGGCAGGTTTGGAAGTGAATTAAATGCAGTGTAAAGTCCATCTCCTTTTTCTCTCCCAGTGAACCAATACACACATTTGGGGATATGCTAAAATAATGAACACTGGTGTTTCCCATTTCTCGTTATTCTCCTGCTGGAACAAATGCAAAGCACAACATGGAAGCATAGAGGGGCTCAGCTGCCTTTGATGAACATAAAAAAAAATTTAAAAGTCCTCTGCACATGTTTCCTCTTCACTCTTTTAATTTATAACTTTATTTATTTGCGCTTTTAAGGCATATAGCTGATGTCAGAAAGGAGAGCCCCCAGAGCAACAGCTGCCTGGCAGATAAGAGGGTCAGAAGCATTAAAGAATATAAAGGTCAAAATCCTGCATAAAATAATTTTGAATCTGATCTAAGCTAGCAAAATCCAGGCAATTCAGGGCTAATGCTGCTATTTTCATGGGGACAAAAATTTGTATAAATCCATTCCCAAAGCTCAGGCTGAAGTGATGGATATTACCCGCACGAGGACACTGGCTTTAGGGAGGCTAAGCCATTTGCTTACAAATTTATTCCAGGGTTTAAATCAGATTCCTGTTGGTCTGACTTGAAAAATCAGTAGGTTGATATTATTTAAGTCTGTGCCACAGATGTTCTCATCACTTGCATGACTGCAAGGAATGAATGAGAGGGTGGGGGGTAGCCCAGAGGAGGAGACAGGGGCTGACTCCATCCTGCTGGAGACACCCCCAGTGCTGGAAGGACAGGAGGAGGGTTTGCAGCTGGGCTGTCCTGCTGGGAAATGGGCTCTGGGGAGCCTCTGGATGAAGGCTCACGGATGACACGGACAGAATGTTTGGCAGGTGTGTAACAGGCTCTGGGTTGCTCGGGGCAGTTTGGCAATTTCACTTTCCAGTATTGAGAGGGACGTGTCAAGACTTGCAGGAGGAGATGGAGATATTGGCATCATCAGGTGGTTTAAAGCAAACTGGTGACATGGCTCTGGGGCTCTGCAAAGGAGCCTCTCTAGCCAGGTTCCCCTTCCCAGCTCCAGGAATTTCCCTGGGGATGCAGGGCTGTCCCTGAGCCACAAAACGATCAAAACCCACTCTGGTGTGGGGCTGGCAGCGAACCTGCTCTGAGCTCAGAGCTGCTGCAGGAATTGTTTGTTTGGCATCACGGATTATTTGTTCAAGAAGCAAAAAAACGAAGCCAAGATTTGCACACTCCATTCCCTTGAGATCCTAGGAAAGAGCTTCCCCCTGGAAAGGGTTGTTCTGATGTCTGTTTGTGGAGCAGCAAAGCTGCTTTTACGGGTGATTAGGGCACAATTTCCAAGAACAGGGAGCAGCTCCCAGTCATTCAGCTCAAACAGCTTTGTAAAGGACCTTGTTAAATCAGGAGGGGACAAAATTTATTTTAGTCATAGCAGAGGATTGGTTTAGTGGCCTGGCCTGAAGAGGAACACCGTGTCAGAGAGCAGAAAATACAATTCCATGAAGTTACTCTACATAAGTCCAGGTGTTTTCAGCTGTCACTGCTGAGGGAGAATCACTTTTTTTTAATGTCAGTGACAGCGGAAGGTCCTCTGGCAGAACCGAGTTGAGGAGTGAGGTTTGACCTGGTGTTATCCAGACAGTCCCAGCTCTGCTCCCCTGAAGACCTGGCCTGTTGTGGGGCTGTGTGGTGGAAAACAAAAACATGGTGGATTTTTTTCAGCGCCAGGAAAAGTGGATCCTACAATTTGCATTCAATTTCAGCTGAATGCCAGGAAAGTGCTTCAAAGGATGGAAATAATTTGTTACTCAAGACCTGAGCTACTAAAAGATAAGTGTTTGGCACGTATGTTTTTGGGACTCCAGAGGAGGACCTTTACCTTTGGGGTGAGCTGCTTAGCTGCTTTTTGACACAATTCACATGACCATGGGTTTTGCCTGAGTATTCTGAATGTCCAGTGGCCTAAATCTCCTTCACGTTTCCCTTCAGTGGAGCCTGATGTGTGTTGTAGCCAGATCCCTTCTTGTCTCACTAGTGAGAGCTTGTTTGCTTTTGCTGGGGGCTGTTTGACAGACTCACACAAGACCTGCCTGAGTCGGGCTTGCTCTTAAAAGCATTGCTGGCATAGTCATGTCACTGGAGAACACGGGAAAGGAAAGCACAGCCCGATTTCTTATAGCTGCAACAGCAAAAAATCCTGATGAAGACACATTTATACTGGCCCAAGTCCTTTATTCTGTTCTGAGAGCTGATCTAAGCTGCACTTACAAGGCAGTTTAATTTGCTGAACTGAATTAAATTTGCATTTTTGCATGGACAGAAAGTTTCACTGGTTAAAGCCATGTTGGCAAATGCATTTACATACAAAAAAGAATTAAATAGCCTTCTTTTTCTTGCGTGCTTCGAGAAATCAGAAATCCTCTCGGGAAGGAAAAATCCTGTTTTTCCCCCACATGCCAAACTACAAAGGGATGGGGCTGCAAAGGACGGTGGGTGTTACGCATCGTCTCTAACATATCCACTGCCTTTAAATATTTGGGCTGTCAGACATTTCAGAACATTTCAGGAACGGAGTAGAATATGAGGTTTGCAGATGCCTCTGCCTTAATGAATATAAATTCTCACAATTAAGCATCCAGCGCCCAGGAGAGTCAAAATTTCACCTCACTTGCCACTGGAACTGGCTGGAGATAATAAAACCCACCCCACACGCTCCTCAGCAGGGTCTGGGATGGAAAAGCTGAGCAAGTCTAAGAAGAAGACGCACAGTTAGCAGCACTTTAAAATCTGAGAATGGCAGCATTGTTTGGGGAAACAATAAATGCTGGGTTTAAACAATTTAATGTCAACCAAATGTGAAGGCTGTGTCATGGAGGAACAACAGTTACAGCAGTGTTGTTTGAGCTTAAATTTAACATCAAGCAGTAACTACAGGCGAGCTTTGTTCCCTAGCAATGAGATGTCTGCACATCACAGAGGCACGACTTCTTCAGAAAACTGCCAGATTAAGGGATTACTCCAAGGAAAATTTCGCAACGTCCTTTGATTCCTTCCTGATGAAGTGATTTTCCACTTTGCTCACTGGCAGATGAGGAGAGACTGGGGAGTGAAATGCATGTGATAGTATTACAGAGTAACAATAAATGCAATCGTCGGTGTCTTGATCAAGGAATCCAGCCCTGTGGACGCACTGATAACAGCAGAGCATCCTGAGGGCAATGAGATTCACTCTGTAAGTGGAATGAAATCAGTCCATTCCCCTTTGCAAAGTCACAGCAAGGAGGTTTCAGCCCAGAACTGTTGAAGTCACAATTTTGACAGGAAGCACTTATCAAGTAGAGTTTGAAATATTCCACATTCCCGAGTCTGCTCCAATTGTGTCTGCAAGGATGGCACAGCAGCAGGGGAAAAGCAGGAAAATACAGGGCAAGGGTGGCCCAGCAGCCGGGGGAAAAAGCAGAGCATCCCAGGCCAGGAGGTTGCTGCACCTTCCCTGCCCGGTCCCTGCTGATTAATTTAATGTGACCCAGGTGGCAGATACAACAAATATGCCTTGGAAGAAGAGCCTCGCTGGCTCAATCCCCTTGGATTGGGAGCAGCTGGTTGGATTTGGAGTGGTGGCTTTGTCTCCCTCTCCCTGTACAGTGCTTTGTGCTGCAGCCCTGCGATATTGGAGCTCATTGCAGGCCGATGTTTGCTGTAAGTGACGGGGGTGAAGATGTTTTGTGATGCACTCTTTGATTACTAAATTTCCTGCCTTTTTGGTACTTACCTTTACAGCCTTTGTTCTTTTATGTGCGTACTGAGTGGTGAAATGATGCTGTTGAGTTTGAGACGGAGAGGTAGAGGATTATTTGAAGTGGCTTTATCAGAAACGACTGTTTTTGAGAGCAGGAAGCTTTCCTGTTTTGTTTGAAATGTAAATATTGTGCAATGCTGCAAACGTTAGGTATTGTTAAAAGCTGTTAGCAGGTGCTAAAAGAAATGTTGAGTATTGTCACGGCTGGTAAAGATAATTAATCTTTTATGGTTTATATTAATTATTAGTATAAATAATTAATCTCAGCAGTGGCGCAAATAAGGAAGCATTTTATTTTTATTGTGGTTTTTAGTTTAAAATCGGTGAAGGTGGGTTTTTAAAATTTGTCCAGGGCTGAGTAGGCCTTTCAGATGTGATGGGCTCTACACTGACAAATGTCCTTGTGTTATTCAAGCACAAGAGCAGAGCATTATAGTCTGCCTGGTACAATAAGCAGCTCTGGTACCTGAGCCACGTGATCTTCTCTTTCTCCTTCATTCTCTTTCTGCTTGCTTTTTTAAAATCTTTTTTTCCTCCTATCCAGGAAATTTGCACTTTCCTTGGGCAAAGAGTGCTAAATAGAAGGGTGAGAGAGAGAGAGAAAGTTATTAGGTGAGATAATGTGACATCTGTTTTGAAGCAAAAATTCAAACTCCCTGGTGAGATTAAGGATGAGTTTCATTTTAAAATCATCGAGATGCTGTTGTTGCTGCAGAAGGAGAATTAAGCTTTCATTTTTTAATTTGCATCTTGATATGCTTTCTAATCACAGACTGGCTGGGGTTGGAAGGGAAGCAGGGATGGTTTTGTGCTTCTCTGCTGCAGAGTGCCCACGAGGAGCAGCATCCAAATCCAAACCTGCAGAGATCAAGGCATGGGGACAGAGGAAGAGCTAAAATAAGCATCCTTCAGCTGTTCCTGGGTGGAGAGCAAGGCGAGCACTGCACTTCAGAAAGGCAGGAAAGCTGCACAGGAGGTATTTAGTGATTCTCTTCCTAAACTGCACTTCTCAGTATCCTCAGGGGAGAAAGATGGGCACGTTGGAAGGAGATGGAGGTGTAGAAATTCAGACCATCAAGGCTTCTGCCTCCCCTCACTCATGTCTCCTCTTCCTGGGGTCACACTGCTCAGGCTTGGTGGGACACGGTGAGACGAGCCAAGCTCAGCCATGCAAACCCCGGTTCACAAAGTGTCAAAACTCCCTCTCCCCATGACACTGAACCCCATTCCTTCACCCTGATGGCATTAAAGGTGTGGCTCAGAAGCAAGGGAGAGAGAAATATGACACTAGAAAGTCTGAGGGCAGAATTAGGGTGTAATGATCCCTCTTCCCTAATTCTCATTCATTCAAAGAAGTAAAAGGCTGGCAAAACGGATCCTTTTGGAAATTGCTCAAAATATGGCTAACATTGAAGGAATAACCTTTCCTCTTGGCTGCATGACTGAGGTGCAGCATTTGGGGCTTGCGAATTTTCAAGAGCTGGCTGATTGGCATAGGCACATTATTTCTTATAAGTGGAGCTGGCAGTGCTGCCAAGAGTTACAGTTGGCCAACAATTTCCCTTGTAAAATCCTGCTCCTGCTGGGGTAAATTGTTTTTCAGTGCTCTGAAATTTCTTATGCCGGGCCTCTGTCTCAGTCAGTGAATGCTTGCAGTTTCATCTTACAGTTATTGGTGTGGTTTTTTAACAATTCTGGAAAAAAAAAAAAAGAAAAAAAAAGTTATCTATTCTCAAGATAATTTTGTCATGATGTCCCAGAAAAAGGATGGAGCTGGTGGGACTGGGAGAGGAGACCGAGATTTCTGTAGCCCTACTTTTTCTGACTTAGACCAAAGCCTGGATGCTTTGAAATGCTGTATAGCTTAAAAAAATCTCTAGAATTTAGTAAAATGAGGATAAAAACATCAATTTCTCAAAGCCATCTGCACGGATTAGTTTTAAAACCTGGGCTCTGACAGTGCCCAGGTTTAGGATGGCTCAGTTACAGTCCCAGACATGAAATGTTCTGCTTTAACTCATGTCAGTTCCCCCCGCCTGCTCCAGAAAAATTTTTTTTTTATTATTCTTCTAATGCAAGTGCTGGGAGGATGATTTTACACTGTTTTCAGTCTCTCAGTTCAGCAGATCAAATTTGGTTATATTTATCCCAGTTGCAAGGCTTTAGAAGAGAAATTTTCTTGCTCTTTGAGGTTGTAAAGGGCACCGGTGGCTTTAGACTGAAGGACAGAATTAAGAATACTGAAACAGGCCTAATGGAGAGAATTTGCCCTATCCCACAGTTTACCATGGATTAATACCTGTGGTCCTTGTAGTCCCAGAAGAATCTCAGGGTTTACGTCTGAGGTATTTCTTCCATGCAAAACAATTGCAATGGTACTTCCCCTAACAAAGGGCAAATAAGTGAGAGGAGAGAGCCAATTGTTTTGGGAAAGGAACTTAGAATTATTTAATGTCTGTTTTGTTGGGGGGTTTTAACAAGGAGAGCAAGGAGACCACCATTTTAGGAGGTTTTTGGGAAGAAGAATATTTGTGTTAAAGGAACTGCTGGAATGGTCAGCAGAGATGGGGCTTGGGCTGTCAGAAACCCCCGGTGTTTGCCCAAGGTGTGTTCAGCTGCTCACCTTGGACAGTGCCACCACCTGGCCTGCGAATCTTCCCATTCTTCCAGGAATCCTGGTGAGAAATGGGTGTAAATCAGTGTCCTCTAAAAGAGAATAATGCCAGAAAACAGGCTCCAGGCACAGATTAGCTGTAATTTAGCTGTCGTAAGCCATTGTTTCAGGGAACAGGAGCGCTGCTGTGTCACACAGAGGCCTGCTCTGTTCTGATCGCAGCCTGGCTGTGGAGCTCACTGATAAATAACTCCTTTTACCCTGCACATCTGGGGGAAGGGCTGCTTCCCATGCTGGCCACATGCCTGCTAAATAAAGCCCAGAGGAAATTGGTTCTGCGTGCCTTTGTCAGAGAGGTGAAGGCTCAGCAGTGACCTCTGGTCCCCTGCCCCTTGAACTCGTGGGACTGGGCGCTCCCTGAGGTTGGCAATACCAAGTCCTTGCTTTGCTCCAGAAGAGCCTCGGCCAGTCAGGTTATTCTTTAAAGGGATTAGCTAGCACAGCTTGGCAAGTGAGTTATAGGGGACCAGAGTCCTGCTTTTCCTTCCCCCTTCAAAGACAGAGGTTGTGAAAATGCAGAGTAATAAAAAAATTAAAAACCAAAAAAGTTAAGAGTGCAGAAGCTAAACTGTAGAATTATAAAGCAATAGCATTTTTGAATAAATTTATTCATCTACGTAAAATAATCAATGATCAGCTTTGAGGCAAGTACTAACTATGCTCCAAAGACAAATTTGGTGATGAATGATCCAATTAATCAGACTCTTTTAAAGCCCTGTTTTCACTGCTGGTGAAGTAGCTGGGTGCTTTCCCAACCTGTCCTGTGACAAACCTGTTGGGGGGCTGCAAACAGAGAAGTGACATTGCAGTGGGATTTTGCAGGGCAGTGTTTGACCCTGCAGAACGTGCTCAGGCACATTCAGTGCACCAGGGAGGACAGGAAGAATTCCAAAGGAAAGAAAGAAGGAAAAAGAAGCACTTGTGGCAACTCAGAGCTCTGATTCTTTAAGTGCTTTGGGACCCATTTACATTTAGACACGAGTAAATACATTGAAGACAAATATAGCTGAAGCTAAGCCTTTGTATAAGTTTTGAGATGACTGGGTGTGTATCTCTATGGGGTTACTCATGAAGTTGGAACTGGTAAGAGAGGAATTCTGTTTCATTCAATTTGTAGCATGTAATTTGGATTTAATAGTCTTCAATGAAAGGAGGTAGGAAATTGAGGAAGGGAGTGCCTTGCTTGAACAAATCAGAGATTTGATTGCCTCTTCCTGTGCAAATTTCTCTTAATGCTTGGTATTAGCAAATTGTTTTTCCTGCAGAGAAGTGCAAAGAAACAGAAAATTTTAAAGAGGTTATTTAGGGAAAGTGAATATTGAAATCCCTAGATACCAATACAAACAAATCCCTACAAAAGCTTGCTGAGATACCTGATTTTAAGTGTCCCTCAGGTCTTAAAGAAAAGAAAAAGCCTGTTTTATACATGAGCCTAAATACATACCAAAGAGAGTTAGGGATACACTTATCATTAGTCATTGCCAGTAACCCAATAGGAACTGTTTGCTTTTGTATAACTGGTGATCAATTTTACCTATATATGTAAAAAGCTGTCCTATTCTAGGCAAAAAAAAAGTCTAACTTGAGCAATTCCCATGTAGAAATTGAAGTTCTCGTGTCCTTCTCAGCCTGTCCTTGTTTTTGTGGGTATTAGTCAGACCTTAAACAATGATCTTTTTCGTCAAAGATAAGCTCTCAGGCAAACAGGAAGAGGGTGTAGTAAAAAGTGAACATAAACCATATACTGGAACTGCTGGATTAGAAAGATTTTTATCAGCCTTTTCTTTTTTATTATGTCTGTATATTACAATATATCCATCTATTGTTTTTTTTCTTTCATTGCTGTCCCCTGGCACCGGGAAATCATATATAACAAAGGGTATCTTCATGTCCAGGCTGAAAGTTTTTATGCAGAAATTCTTTAATTTGCATTATGAATTTATGAATTCCTTTATGAATTATCACAGTTTGTGGCAGATGCAGTTGACTTGAAAGCGATGGCCTCAGGAGAACGAATATCATGAGGAAAATCCAGTTTTTCCCCACATTTATCCAGCCAAATAGCAATGAGATTTTTCCTTTGTGTGTTTCATGTACATTCTCACAGTAAAAAACCCTTCTGCAGTTACCATGTGTGACCTGAAAGCAAATCAACTGATACAAAAAAAGCAAATTCAAAAGAAACTCACTGCTCTGCAGAAGCATTCATTGAACCCCTCAGTGAGGCAGCTTTTAACCATGGCTTTCCTGTACAAAATATGGATTACTGTAGTGCAGACCCAATCCCCCCAGAGGTCAGAAATAATTTGGCCCTCTGAAGAAATTGCTTGGGTAATAGAGACATTCAGCACTTTGCCATCTCTTAAATTTGCCTCTAATTCTGGCTCACCCTATTTCTCTCTGAACAAAACTGTGCAGTCTCCTGGAAGCTTTTTAATTTAGATTCAAGGCAGGCTCTGTCGCAGTCTCTTGCTCTGAAGGCGAAGCATTAATGGTAATACTTTTTTTGCCTGTCTTGTTGGTTCAGATTTATAATTTTTTCTAGGATTTGTCCCATAGTGCATTCAGCGTGGTAGTTCCACAGAATTGTTGCACAAACAGAGCCCTGCTCCTTCAGCTGTGCATTGCAACTGCAAACAGCCTGCTTTCAGCAGCACTGGAACTTGGTTAAGTCACAAGCATCAAAAAAGTCCTATGAGAAACTTGTCTCAGAAATGTTGCCTGCCTTAGGTGGCTGAAAGCTGTCTCCCTGTCTTGTTCTGCCCTTGCCCTTTTTACCTCAGTGGGAATCTCGTGCTCCCAGCAGTGTCTGGAACGATTCACCTGGGTTCTGTTGTGCTGAAGATAATTTTGCTGCCAAGGATGTGAGAGATTTGCAGAACCCAGGGCAAGTCCTGAGGTCAGACCTGGCTTTACCCTTCGTTTTCTAGCAGCTGCTTCGTTGTTTTCTTGAGGTTGCTGCTACCCCTTTAAAAACAAGCATCCCAGGAATTTTCTTTTGAAACAGGCTTCCCCTCTCCAAATCCAATTATACTCTTTCAGCTGGGTCATTTTCAGCCCGTGCCACATTTTTGGTTCTTTGGGTTTTTTACTGAATTTATTAAAAAACACGGCCCTGCCATGGGGAAAGCAAGGGGAGTTTTCACTCTGCTGACTCCCAGCTCTGCTCCAGAGCCCCTCCTGGCTCAGATGGTTTTTTTCTTTCCTTTGGAAACCACGGGCAGGGCAGAGAGGGGCAGCTTGCCCTGGCCAGAGAGGGAGTGTGGGGCTCATCCCACGCAGGACAGGACGGAGCTTAGGCCACCCAGGGATGGGCGGTGGGGGAACCTCGACAGGAAAAAGGAAAAGGATGGAGGATGTGGAAGTGGGAAGCCAAACTTTATCATTCATGTCGCCTGAGATAATGGGGTAGTTTTTATTTTAGCAACAGCAGGAAAAATTCAGCATGCCAGATAGCCTTGTAATACTGACTGTAAAATGACACACCAGTACCACCAGAATTGTCATCAGAATTTCAGACCAAATCATTTAATTTAGAAGGTATGAATACATAACACTTTATTAACTAATAAATAAATAAATACATAAAAAAAAAAATCTCTGAAGCAATTCCATACAATTCCCCCCTCAAGTGTCAATTAGCATTTGTGTTGTAGCTGTGTATAAAGACCCTCTTGTTATGGGTAGTGAATGGGGCCAATCATGGACGCCGTTGTCTTCTTGAAGAAAACTGGACATGTGTTCTCAGAAAACATTAGGATACTTTCAAATACAGTACAATTAAATGTATTCCCTAGCTTCAAAATAAAGAACAACAGTCGAGGGCAATTTCTATTTTTGCAATCTGCAGAGTGCTGTTATCTGGGCTTAAATGGGGATTATTTAACACTGATTTATTTGATTTTAATTAACCCCTCAAATTCGTCTTTCAGATACTTGGTCTTTCCTACTTCAGTGCTCTGGGTGTGAAGTTCCTGCCTTGCTCCCTGTGACCTCCACGGGGTGAGCAGGCTGAGATGCCTGGAGGCACCAGGCAGTTCCTGCAGGAGGACGTGTCACTTGGGAGGATGCCACTTCCCTGCTCAGGTGTCTTTCTGTTGGAGCACTCAGCAAACGCTTGTTGTGTAACATTTTGCAGTCAGTGCTGCACTGCTTGGCAGAAAAAATGGAACAAATCGACTGGAGAGGCTCTCAGGATCGAAAAATGCATTCATTTTTGTTGTGAAATCCCATATAAATTTCCTTAACCACACACAGCGAGGGAGGGCAAAGACCTTTGCTTCTGACAGCTATCAGTGTTTCTGACTTTCAGCACAGCATTTTATCTCACAGCAGCCGGAAAGAGGCTCAAAGTTCATAAAATGCCTGAATCTGGGTCAGGAAATATTTCTGCTGGTTGCAAGCTGATTTCCATGTCTGATGTATACTGGAGGTGTTGAGAACAAGACATCGCTGCTGTGTCATTCCTCTCCCTTCTGAAAATGAGCTGTTTGGAGTACAAAAAGAAAATTGTGGGATAAAACTCCCCCCTCTATTAACTGATACCATCCTGTTCTCCTGTTGTAGCTTAAGGGTTTAACCTGAGGGAAAGGAACAAGCATCACAAACTCAGTAATACTAATTCTTAAAGAGATGGATTTGACCTGACCCCGGCCAAATCCTGAAGAGTGTAGTGTTAAATAGGCTCAGCTGGGGATGGGGATGGTGGGAAGGGCTCAGCTGCAGCTCATGTGTGCCTTAGAAACACCTGTCAGGTCATACGCCCCGTCCTGAGGGGGTCTGGCACTGTCCTCACCAAGCAAGAGCCTCCCAGTTTCACCCTCCGAGCTGTGGAGAACATCCCTGGCACTTTTTCCTGCTGTTTTCCCAGGGAAAACCATGAGGCAGGTTTGCATCTGTGTTCCTGAGCATTTAACCCTTCCAGACCTCATCAATGATGAAGAAGAGTTAGGAGCTCAAGAGTTCATTTTGCACAGCATTTATTTCCTGAGGTTAAAAACGTACCAGAAACCAAGATGCTGCTGTTGTGATTGTTTTCCTTTTTATAAATTGCCAACAGTAAATCAAT
Organism: Edolisoma coerulescens; assembly: GCA_013397115.1. NCBI lineage: Eukaryota > Metazoa > Chordata > Aves > Passeriformes > Campephagidae > Edolisoma > Edolisoma coerulescens. Next base: position 530,477 of record VWZW01007546.1, read on the forward strand.
CTCATTTGATATATTATGCCATCTAAACACCTATTTTGCTTACACTCTTTCTTGGTCCACCTTGGCTCTCTGCTGATTCCAATCATAAGAAAATGCTCCAACTCATGGCTTGAAAGTGGACACTTTTCAAAAATAAATCTCTATTTAATTCTGCAAGATTCTACAAGAAATGCTGCTGCATGTGGGTGTTCGGTTGCACATATATTAGAACATCATGTTGAAACAGGTATTTTAAACATAAGGGAGTTAAGAGTTGAAGTTTAAAAAGCATTTAACTTATTATTATTATTTTTAAAGCCAAATGATCTTTTTAAAAGCTGTGGCATGGAAATGCAATCAGTTTGGGTGTTTCACCTCTTCCCCC
>VWZW01007546.1:530858-642800 GCA_013397115.1 Edolisoma coerulescens
CCCCCCTTGGATATGGTCACACAAAATCTGAGCTTGACCCAGTACCTTCACTAGTGAGCTTAAAATACAACACAGTTTAACAGTGCAAGCAGAAAAGCTGCACCTCAGGATGGTCCAAAGACAGTCAGGATGCTGTCCATGGAAAAATCAGCTGTCCCAAAAGCGAGGAGGACACTCAAACCTCGCAGCTGCCCTGCTTTAGCTCATGGAGTGTTGCCTGCTGGTTTGTGAATGGAACGAGAACTGTTTGCATGTGTCTGTGTCAGGGCTTTTGCTTATGACTTCGGTCACTGTTTCCATTTCAGAAGAAATAAGATAAATCCTTTTGACATTCTAGCTCTTTCTCTTCTTGGCTCTAACTCCTGGTGAGTACTTCAGATTTGACAAAGGGTTTTGTCTGCCCTAAAACTGCATTTCTCAACATTTGCTGATAAAATTTGCCAACTGTAGTCTGGACTGCAAAGGTTTTTACACATTTCAAACCTGAAGAAAAGCCTGTGTGGGGCTTTTTCCAGCTCTCTACTGTTCTAGTAAAAGATATGGTCTCTCTCTTTCTGTCATTATAGATCATTATGGTTCTCTATCTACATATAAGTCATCTTATACATTATTTCCATTTGTGACTCTTTACAGCTATTTACCTGCATGTGTAACAACATGTGTGTTATTTTGGATGTGAGTATCAAGAGACAGAACAGGACCTTGAGACAGCGCTGAATGTTTTGTGGGGTTTTGCTTGTTTGGGTTTTTTTTAATGGGAAGATATAGAAGACAAGAGTTGGAGCAGATGCTCTGGGTTCTTAACTTTGTAGCTATAGATTACTTACACATCAAAGAAAACTAAAGTCAACCCTGTTCTCTTTTTTGAGAGAGAAAGGTGGGAAAAAGGACAAGTTAGCTATTAATGTGTAGCACCTGATTGAGCAGCACTGTGGGTGCAGTTAATAGTAACAAAGCTGCTGGGAGAGGTTTGCAGGTTCAAAAAGGATCCTCTGCTGTAGCCAAGCCAGGGGTTTGTCAGAATAATCACTACTAGTGCTGGACCTGCTTTCTCTGAAGCTATTTTTAGCAAAACAATCCGAATACAGAATATTTGGTAAGCATCAGCATCCGGTGTTTATCAAAAATAAAAGCTCCTGCAAGATTTGTAAAGCTATAAATAAAGCAAGAGGTTCCTGTGCGTTGAAATTTGAATTGTTTGCTTGAATGGCTGCACAAACAGCTGGAGAGCCCCAGCTCCCTCAGCCTTTCGTTGGCATGGAGATGCTCCAGCCCCTTCTGCATCCCTCCGCTGGACCTGCTCCAGGAGCTCCATGCCCTGAGAAGCCCAGAACTGGACAAAGTAAAATTAATAAACTGTAACAAATAAATACAGCGTTAACACGCACAGAAGACACATTTAAACTAAGCTTGAGCTGAAGAATCCAGCTGGTTTTTGACCAGTGACGACAGAGCACATATAGAGCGTCACCGCAGGAGGAAGTTCAGGGTCGCTGCACGGGCGTCACCGGCCACCACACGGTTCTTTCCTACAGCCAGTGGTTAATTAAGTTGTAATTAGATTTTAATTAGCCGGGGAGCGCTGGCGCGGAGGGTGCGGGTGCGGCCCGCGGCCGCTAGGGGGCGGGCAGCGCAGGCCGCTGCCCCTCAGGCCCGGGGCCCAGCACGGCCCCGCATTTCTGCTCTGAATTCGCCCTAAAAGCGTCAATAACGAGCCCAAAGCCGCCTGCCCTCCGGAAACCTGTGCAAAAAAAGGCCGGGTTGGGTTTTTTTTTATTTGGTTGGGGGTTTTTTTTAGCTCAGCTGATGTAAAAACAATGATTAATTGATGTTATTAATCAGTACTACTGTACATATTCGGATTTGGATATTAAATGACTGCATTAAATGATAGCATTTAACGTTCCTTTGATCATCTGGGAATATGCAGCTATTTGTTACAGCTATTTCTTTACAAGTGTGTGTTTCTTAGTAGTCACACTGTACACAATTGCTAGAAAGACAATTTTTTCCTCCCTTCTCTAGTTCTGATATATGTATATATATATGTATATTTATACACCGAGCAAATTTTTTATTTTCATTTCTTTGCTTGAAATTCTCCGAAAAATTTGAGGTTTAGGTATGCAGGGATGCACGATAACAAGAATGTCATTTGATACTTGGTAGCAGAATAATTGGTTCCTGCCTTTTGTTCAGGCCACTGTCAATTTGCCACCTTGTTTTTAATTCGTTTTTTGTTGGTTTTGTTTTTTTTTTTTTAAGGCCACTGAAATTACCTTCATGCAAGGGGCAACTCACCCTGGTGCCATGAAAGCAAACAGGAAAACAAATAAAAGCTAAATAAGTCATGTTGCCCATGCTGTCAGTCTTCTCTGACTTAAATACTTCGCTAGAAAGAGAACAATACTGCCTATAAAAAAAATATATTATCTGAACAGGAACTATGATCTGATTTTTTCAAGGTCTGCGATTTTTTTAACTCGGGCTTTTTTATTCTGCCTTTTTTAATTATTACTAATTTTTTTCCTTGCTATTTTCATTTAAGCAGACAAATACGAAAATTCCTGATCCTCATGGCAATAGAAGGTATTTGCACATCTATTTTATAATATGCTTTGTTTAGGCTGTCTGAGACTCAGCTCCTAAATTAAAACACACCCATCACAGGCTGGTTGTTAGAGAGCTGATGAGTTAAATGAATCACCTGCTGAAGACACCTCGTTCTCCTCATTGCCTGCAGCTGTGTCCTGGATAAAATGTGTACCCAAAACACCTGGGGTGGGTTTCAGTTGCTTAAATAGTCAGTCCTCGGGGTATTTTGGCTTTTGGCAGATCACGTAGGACTGGTGGAGCCACACATCTCTGAAGCTGCAGGTAGGAACCCAAATGATATGGGCAGGGAAAATGTTTTGGAATAAATTTGGTGCTTTAAAAGGCTGCTAAAATAATGCAGGAGCTTGTTTCCTCGGTGAAATCTGAAAAGGTGCAAATTTTAATTCGTTTCCTGATGGGATTCTTCTAGGCTGGCCTGAAAGGAAAGCTTTAAGGAGTAAGTGGGCATTTCATTTTCTATACCATCTGGATTTCTCCACCCCACTTTTCCTTGTCTTTTTTCTTACATTTTTTATTCCTGCTGTGATTATTTTCTATTTCTTACTCCTACCTCCCTCCTGTACCTTTCCTACAGCTGCGTTTCAGCCTCCATCACAATTTCTCAACTTCCTTCACATTTCAACTCACTTCTAATTATTTTCTCTCTTACTTGGGTACTAAGGATCTAAAGTATACGCAAAGCGAAAGCAAACATATCATATTGTAGAACTACATTGTCCTTGATGCCTGCTGGCAAAAACCCCCACAAATACTTCATAGAATCATCACAGAATCATAGAATTGGATTAAAAGAGACCTTAAATATAATTGAATTCTGATGTCGGTCCTGGCGGCTTTCGTGTGGGAGCAATCCTTGGGTGTGTTGAATTTTGGAGGTGGAATCGAGCTGAGAAGGAAGGTGCATAACCCCGGTGTGTGGTGCCAGGAGAAAGAATTACCCTCCTATTGCTTCTGATCTGGCACAAATTTGGTGTCTGCGTGACTAAAACCGGGTGATGGCACATTTAGCTGAGCACCAGAGTGTGACTGCAGTTCACGACCTGCCAGGAGAGGGTGACTGTCACTTGCTTGTGATGCAAATTAAAGTTTCCCAATGTAATGGGCAAGGTCCGAGCGAGCTCTCTGTCCTGGCAATTGATCCGTGCCAGCTGTAGCTCAGCAATTTTCGGTTTAGACTGACTGCCGAAGTGTGATGAGTAGCTCAGAAGGAAAGTGCACAACACTTTCACAGAAATTTCTCTTTGAAGAAAGAGAAACTCCTGTCCTCTATCATCTATTTAGACTGATCAGCTCTTCTCTGTAATGATCCTGGCACAGCGCGGGGTTCCTGTCCTGCCTGAGCCTGTATTTGAACTGTGTGGTGTTTTAGCTCCCAGCTTTCCCCCTTTCTCAGGGAGAGCAGATTGTTTCCAGTAGGGCTTTTCTGATTTTTAAAATCTAAATTGTTGTTTGGTGTCGTTTATAGGCAGCAGGCAAACGCCAAAGCTGGAATTTTGTTCCAGCAGTTTTGGGATTTTTTAATGGGAGCACCTGCTGGACGTTTTAAGGTTGGACACTGGGATCTGTCAGTGAAAAAAATATGAGGTGGACACAGCTGAGAAGGAGGTGCATAGCCCCGGGGTGTGCTGTGCTCATGGAAGGCTGCAAGGCGAAGGGGAAACAGCATCCGTGTGTGTCCTGGCACATTTTTGTGTGCGAGAAGTGTGTCAGACGCTGCGAGAATCAAAGCGTTGGTGCATAGCTAAAAAGGCCGAGCAGAGCACCATGGAGTGCGTGCAGTTTACAGGCTGTACAGGAAATAAATTTGTCATTTGATTGTGGAGTGAATACAGGTTTCGAAATATAAGGGGCAAGGTCTGAACAAACTTTTTGTCCTCTTTTATCTCTGCAAGATGTAGCTGGAAACTTTTCAAGCTATCACTTGTAAAGGGGAAAGTCAGCGACAGCTTTCCGTGCTGGCACATTTTCCTTGTCGAGTTTTTAGCTGGAAACAATTTGGTTTAGCCTTAGACTCCGCGACTCCGGGGATATTGTGGTACGTGTAGCTGAGAAGGGAAGTACGCAGCGCAGCGGTGTGTTTGGTGTGGTTTACAAGGGGACGGTGCAGACCAGTAGTGGATTTGTCTTTTAGAACCTTTTCTGTGGGGAGAGCAGCTGGAATTGGAAGGTTTGAAACGGAAAAATCCGCAATTCCCGCAGTGCCGCGCCCGCCCCGTTCTGCGCGGCGGCCGCTCATCCCGGGATGCGGCGGGAGCGTCGCTCCGGGCGCTGCGGCGGGGCCGGGACGCCAGGACTTGAGGCCGGGGGTTCGGGTCCGGTCCTGCTGGTGTCTCCCGGGCGGGGTGCAGGTCCCGGGCCCGCGGGACCGAGGCGGGATCGGGACCAGGACCGGGATCGCGGCTGGGAGCGGGCGGGGCCCCGGCACCCCCCCACCAAAGCCCCGCGGGCGCCGTCTGGCGGCCACGGAGCGGCGGTGCCGAGCAGGGCCCTCCGGTGGGCGGCGGCGGAACGGCAGCGCGCCTGAGGGGCTAAATTTCTTTCTTTATTATTATTTATTCATTTATGTTCACCCTGAGCTTCTCAGTGCGCACAGGAGATGATTTCTCGCCCAGGGCTCCAAGTGACCAACTGAGCCCATGTGAGGGCCCCAGAGCACTCTAAATAATCTGGAAATTTTAACCAGCCTATGCAGGGAATTGTTTTTGAGAAAACCCCCAAATTAAAACATACGGGGTTTGATGGGAAGAGAGGGGTTCTGTGTTAAATTAAAAACGCAGTGGGAAAAGTAAATCTCTGGAACATCTCATCCTCTCTCAGCCTGGCGTTTGTGTGATTTGCTCTGATTCCAACTGCTCCCAGAGGATTTTTAACCTGTGGGGTTAAAATGAGCTGCCAGGTGCTGAGCATGACAGAAAATAATGGGAAAACTCTCTGGATCAGGCAGTGGAGCCTCTGTGTAGTGCTGTAACACAAAACAACAATACACTGGCCGGGGAATACTGACAGTTTATTTCACAGAGCATTGCAGAGTTTATTTTGGTCTAGCTCTATTCTCATCAAAAAAGTATCATCCTCTTTTTTTTTCCAAAAAAAAAAGGTAGCAAATATTCAGGACAGTAACAGTCAGTGCATTATGCATGAAATTTGGGTCTTGTCATAAAAAAAAAAAAGTTAATTGTGAAAACAATTCTCTGTTGGTTTGCTTTTAATACTTCCAAGCTTTTAAGCACTTAACCTCTCAATAAAGTAATCTCCAAGGATAAAAACAGAACATGCAGGTGATCACCAACAGATGCTGAGGTTTAACAACATCTCTCACTTGGCAATGACAATCCACCAGGAATGTTTCAATACAGTGCCACATCAAAGGGAGAAGCAACTTAGTTCTCAAAATACCTTCAAATCCACCAAAATGTTGCAGTTCTGCAGAACAAGACACACTGTATTTCACGGACTTGAGAGTACCATAGAGAAAGACAGTATTTGGGGAAGGTAAGAGGGAGCATGGACCCAGGGGCTTATTCCACTTACCTTCATAAAAATCCACAGGAGATGCCAAGGAATAAAGTCTTGATTTTAGGTGGTGCTTTTTAGAGCATCAAAATTTACATTGTCATTAGCAATGTGGTTTTTTTTCATATAGATAAGTTGGCCACTTTTGCCCCCAACTCTTAAACACTAAGCCAAAACTTCAGGGTTTCAAAATACCACTGGATTTCAGCTTAAAAGGACTGAGCAGTTACAAAACAAGAACAAACTGCTCAGGGCTGTTTCTCTCATGGCTTTGGGTGTGGAATGTGATGTATATCAGCAGCCCCCAGACTGCCTTCTCCTCTCTTTTTTCATCTTTTTTTTTTTTTACTTTTAATCTCTGGTCTAAGATTTTGGTTTAAAGCCTTGTGCATTGGAAACTTGCTGCTGGGAGCTCCTGCCTTCAGAGCCCGTCAGCATTGGCTGCAAGACCATTGCTCCTTTGGAGGATACGAACATACAGCTTTAAAGATCCTGCTTTTTCAGCAAGGAGCAAAGGTCTCCTTGCAGGAATAAATTATATCCCAGGGCTGCTTCGCCTTCCAAACTATTTACAACATCTCCACCCACGGGCATCTCCTCGGCCCAGAGAGGGGGAAGCTCCCACTGTACCACCACCTCCTCTTCCAGAAGGGAAGCAAGGAGTGACTTCAAATGCCACTTGGAGTGGCAGGCACTTCAGCCAGATCCCAGCAGTGATGGTGCCCATGGCATTGCCTGTCTGTCATAAGCCATCTGGGCTCCCAGCAGAGCCCATCCTGGGGAGAAGAGAGAAAAAAAAGGGGAAAAAAAAATCAAAAACTGCTGCCAGCAGAGACCAATCAACAGCCAATGCTCAGGATTTGCCTTCAAAACTCTGGCAGGACATTCCAGGAAGGCCATTCCCCATCAAGTACCCAGGCTTTGGGGAAGGAGGAAGGGACAAGGAGCAGGTGCCCAAGTGCCTGAGCCAGTGCAAGCCCTTCCCTGGCTCTGAACTTCAGCAGGGAAGAGCAGCGTGAATTCCTCTCCTAAGCAAGATTCTCTTCTCCCAACAGCCTCCTGCTGCATCGGAGCTACAATTTCATTGCCCAGGAAAAGGGGAACGAGGGAGAAACAAAAGAAAAGAAACCATACCAAAATCAACACTTCACAAGAACATCACAACATTCAGCTACACAGTCGCTGCACCAGGGGAAGGACTGGATTAGGGAAAGGGGGAGAAAGGGGACACACATCCAACGTGTTGCTCCCAACTCCCCCCCTAAGGGGACTCAGGCTCTCACATCAAGATTCAAAGAACTTCAGCCATTAGGTTGAGGATTTAATGAACACAGTATTTCCACTCATGCCCTGGAAAAATTACACTCAAAAAAAAAAAGACAAAAAAATTCAGATTTTCTACATATTTACAAAAATAAGCCCCCCAGCCTCACAACCAGGGAGGTGGAGTAGCCAGTGGTGGGGAATGGGACGGGTTTCTGCCCGACCAGCAGTTCCTCAGAGGTTCCCATCCCACGGGAAGCAGGAGAGCACGGCTCTCACTGCCGGAGTGCGCGCGGGGCCGGAGCAGAGCCCTCAGTTGATGCGGAGTTTGGTGTCCCGGTGATCGGTGGGTGTCACCATCTCGTTGGCATAGCCATTCTCGGAGCAGAAGGACAGCTCGTCCGTGGTCTCCACACCGTTGTTGATCTCTGGGAAGGGCAGAGAAAGCAGGGATATTACCACAGGAGCATCTCCTCTGGATGGGGAAACTGAGGTGCTGAGCAGCCATGCAATCCCAGCACGTGGGATCCATCAGGGTTGGAAAGGAATTAGGAACACTGCACTCATTTACAACCACTTCTGAATAGGATCTGCCTCCAGTTTGGAGCTCAGCTCTACATTTCAGCCCTTCAAAATCCTGCCACCACCAGAGGCAGAGCTGGATCCCCTCCTACACCTGATGTCACTGTCACAGGCTGAGCAAGTCACCTGTGGGAGAGTGGTACAAAGTACTGAACCTAATCCCTACCCAATGGCCATCCTGGAAAAAGATTGACTCCTTTAGTCACTGGTTTCACTGGGAAAAACCTGCACCCACAAATGTTTTAATGGTAAAACATCCCCCCTAGGCAAGAATAGTTGTTTCAGAGGCACAAAACTTCAATCTCTATCCCCTACCTCTAAGGATATTTTATGTCTGGGATGTTTTATGTCTAGGACATGCTGGGGAAGCTTAATTCTGCTGTGTCCAAGCTTTCCTTGTCTGGGTTCCCTGGATTTATACCTGATTTTCACCACCTCTGGCTGGCATTTCACACAATAAGCAAAGTTGCCTTTTTGCTGTGTCTGTGCCCAGTGCACTAAACCCTGATCCCTGCTGGGCATCTCCAGACCCTAAATACAAAAAAAGAAAACCCATAACAAAGCTCAGGGGGTGGGGGGATTATATCCACATTCCTTCAGAGGTGAGTTTTCCAGCTTCATGCACCACATTTAACCTTTTAAAGCTAAACATTTCCATCTTTGCTCACATTTTTGAGATCTTTCTTAGAGGTGGCATGTGATGGACACGTTACCAATATGTTCCAACAGAAATAAACTCTGGGAGGAGCACAAGGATAGCTCAATCTCTAATGCCATTGAATTCCAGGTCTACTCCAAACTCATCACCATATTTGTGGTCACATATGCCATTTTTAGTGGGTTTTATGGCTTTTGACAATGGAGAGTGGAGAAGATGTGTGACAGTGTGAGATGGGATGAAGCTAAATGCAGGGTTTCTGAGCAGATCAGTGCTCAGACCTGAACCAGTTTGGGATGGATCACAGAATCAAAGAATGGTTTGGGTTGGAAAGGACCTTAAGGACCATCCCATTCCAACCCCCATGAGCCATGCCCATATCCCACGAGTGCAAGCAAAGCCAGTCCAGTCCCCTGACCCACAGCAGGAAAAGACCCCTGAATCAAGACCCGCTCCTCCCTCAGGAGGGTGACAGCTGAGGGAGGGACCCACCAGCCCCACCCCTACCTGAGAACTATGGCTTCTCCTTCATGATCTTGACGTCCTGGCTGGAGCGGCGGACAGCAGCGCTGAGCATGATCTGCTCCGGGTTGTAGGTCCTGATGCTTCCCAGGCGCCACCTGCAAGACAGGAGCAGGATTTCAGGGACTGGTCTCTCCAGACACAGGAGCATCCTCAGTGCAAGAGGCCACCAAGTCCCTTTGCTCCCTTGCACCCACACAACCCTACGTGGCACGAGGATGTTCAGAGATGAGAGTGTTACCTCAGGCATCTTTAACCATTCTTGAGCACCCTAATTCCACCCAGGAATTAGACCCATGGATTCACGAATCCATGAACTAATTTCCCCAAGGACTGCAGCTGTCCCACAGCCCTCTCCAGTTGTACCAAGGAGACAGAGGTGTTTTAACTTTTAGAGGGAAGAAACGAGAACAAGGCAAGTAAAGAAACCACAACCTTTCCCTCACTGAGTGCCAGGCAGGCTTGTGGGAGAAGAGAGCAGAGACAATTTAAAGTCTCAAACCTGAGACACAGCAAGGAAACGGTCTCAGATCGTGCCAGGGGAGATTTAGATTGGCTATGAGGAAATATTCCTTCCCCAAAAGGGCTTTCCAGCCCTGGCACAGCTGCCCAGGGCCGTAGTGGAGTGCCCATCTTTGGAGGGATTTAACAGCCATGTGGATGTGGCACTTGGGGGCACTGAGAGCAGCCCTGTGGGCACACCCTCATTAGGAGGGGAAGGTGGGCTGCTGGAATAGGGAAAACACGGCCTGGTGGGCTCAGCCAAGGCACCTGTACCCAGGATCCCACCACAAAGGGATGATGTTTAGGCCAGGCTTTCATAGCCCACACCCCACCGACCCATCGGTAAATCCCACTCTCCCTGCCAGAGCCAGGGACGCTCTAAAGCTATTTAAGGAAGAAACAGCAGGGATTTAGGGTGGCTTGTGAGGTTTCTGATCTGCTGGCACCATCTAGTGGCTCACCCACACAAGAGAAGGTGACCAAAACAATCACCTTCTCTTCAATTTCTAACCCCCTACCCAGCCCCAGCAGCAGCAGATTTGAGGAGCCCACAAATCTCCAGCCTGGGTCTACGGCATCAGCCTGACAAATCAACATCCACAAAAGAGGTTCTGCAATTTTCCCCCCCCAGGTAAATCTAAGCTGGTGTCTCTTTTATGGGGTTTCCATCCCCTTCCTAAATCACAGTGGTTGACACTGGGTGACCATCAGGCTTTGACCAGGGTACAGATGAAGGCTACACAGAAAAGAAGAGGTGGGATGGCAACACAACACAACTCACAGACCCATGGACAGAAGCAATGCAGAGGAAGCACAAGGAGGCAAAGACATTAAAGTATAAAACAAAATTAATAAAAAATTTGGTTTTCTTTTATCATCATCATCTAAACTGAGCCACTCGGACCTGGACCTATTTTTGGCCTTGGTGTCCCCTGCAGGCAGATCGCACTAAGGCCAACGTGATTGCAAGATCTCACAGGATAAGACCCTCCTTAAACTCTAAATCAGGACCAAAACACACTGGGTACAACAACAAATCTTTTCTTTGCCCACCCCACCAGGATTTTCAGCATCAGGCCAGGCTGTGTGGCCAAAAGTGACCTCTTACCCACAGATCCCAGCCATCCCATGGAGGACATGGGTCATTCTGAGGCACAGAGACCCAGCCTCAAACACGTGCAGGGACCAAGGGCTTTTCTCCTCCTGCCAAGAGGAACAAGCACTGCTCTGTGCTCTCCATCTCCCGTGGTGGCTGTGGGCAGCCTCAGGGTGGTAAAACACGCACCAGGAGATGATGGCTCCTCTCACAGGGGTGCATTGCTCTGACTGAGCCAGGCGAGGGGTAACCCCATCTTTCAGGGGTGCTTTGAAATATCCTCTTAGGAGAGCCACCAGTACATTTAACCACGATGCAACTCCAACCAACACCACATGAAACACTCTGTGCTGCGCTCAGTAGCCTTGGGGTCTCCAAAAAGCTGGTTGAATAGAAAATAGCACCTCTCCTACCCCCTTGGACTCTGTTGTGATGGACCAGGTTTGGGACTGCAGCGTGCAAAAAGGCCAGAGAGACAGCAGGAAGGTCCTGTTCTGGGAGGCTGGCGTCAGAGCAGACCAGACGGACACGGGGTGGGAACAGACTAAAAAATACTGGGACAACAACACAGAGACAGCATACACCGGGTTAGGGCCACGGCCAGACCCTGAGTGGGAGGGGAGATGCTCAATGCCATGGAAAGGGGCTGGGAGAGGGGCAGGTCGAGATAAAAATGGTGTTGATCAGCACGGAGGTGATAAGATGGAGCGAGCACAGAGCCAAGCCAGCTGCAAGGAGTCCCCCTCCTGTGCCTGCTCCTGCCTAAAGCCTGCCCAGCTCCTCCATGCCGGCCTTCTCCTCATCCATGAGCAAGGGGGAGGCGAGAAGGGGAGAACACCCGACCTCCCTGCACCCACAGGAGGGCTCAGCCCGGCCCCGCAGCCAAGCCCTGTTTTGGGGAGACGCCACGAGGCCGTAACACCGCGATCCAAAGCACCTCATGGACACCTGCAGGGGCCAACCCCAACCCCGAGGCAGTGGGTGGGCAGAGGGAGGGGGCAACAAATTCCTCAGGAATATAACCCCATGGCACAGAGCGGGAGCAATGGAGAAGGGAACACGTGAAGAGTTTGGTCCGAGTCGGGCAGCGGCGAAGGCTTTACTGCAGACAAGTGACAGCGCTTCCCTCCAAAGGGATGGGAACAGCCAACGCCAGAGGAAATCTGGGATTCTGACTGATGGCACTTCAAATCCAGCACACCAGGCCCAATTCCCTCCCCAAGTGCAATGCTCTGTATTTCCAGTTTCACAGTGGTGTAACTTGGGAAGATCCCAAGCACTGAGGGCAGCAACTGATAAGCCAAACCTTTCCAGTTGTCAGCTCAATTAATTCAGAGATTTAATTAGAGAAGCGCTACTGTATATAACTGAATAGATTCCATTATTTTTTTAGGATAGGCCAGTTTAGAAGAGGCTGGTCTCAAACACTTCTGGTAAATACAGGAAGGAAGGGGATATTTTGCATGGGGATTATTTCCACAGAGAAAGCATTACATCCTCTGGGAATCCCATAATTACAGCATGCCCCAGGACCTCAGGACTGGGCTGTTTTAAAAGGCAGTGACTTAGATCATTGCAACAGAAGGTCAGATTGCCTTCAAAACATCCACTGGCTTCAGCATCAGACCTCCATGGTGTTCATGGCTATGGACTATGCAATGTTCAAACCCTCATGGTCCCCTCCTGAAGCCAGATGTTGGAAAGCATCAGGAAAAGCTGCATCCTACCCTGTCCATCTGCAGTGAAGCCATAGCAGAGAGGGAGAAAGAAAGAGAGAAAGGAAGGTTGAATGAAAAAGAGAAAGAGAAGGAAAGCACCAGAATTACCTGATCATGTGATAGCTGTGAGATGCCAGAATGCAGCAGAGAGAGAAAGAGGAGGAACATGCACAACAGTCAGAGCAGTAAGAAAATAAACAAGGCAAAGAGGCAAAAAAAGGTTAGTCAGAAGTCATCACAGTTGGTGTTTCCCCTCTGGAGAGGCTGCCACGATCCTGTCACCGGGGCTGGAGCAGAAGAGCAGGAGCAGTCCCTACCCACGGCTACGGAGGAGAGAGAAGCCATGCGGAGGACAGAGGACGAGCACATCGAAGCAGTGCCTCTGCTCCCACCCACCCCCTCATGCTTGCATGAAGGAAGCAGCTCTGGTTTGCCCCAAAAAGAACTTGGGGAAAAAAACCCAACCAGACAAAATGAACCAAACAAAAAAACAACAAAAAAATCAACCGTGACACTGAAGGCCAAATGCCAAGCCCCATTCCCCAGAGCTGAATCCCACCAGCAGGTGATAGTTGGGCAATTCTGCTCTGATTTGGTTTTGACATATCCTCAACCCTGCCACCAATTCTTTCATGTGGTGGAGAAACTGGAACATCAGGGAAAGGGGTCTGACCTGCACAAGGCTCTTGGAAGAGCAAGGCCTTTGCTGCAGAGAAGTCCAGCTTCTGGAGTAGTTTCTCCTTCTTCTTTCTAACAAAGCAACTGATTTGATTTGCAGTATCATAACATTTCCCATAATAATTCCCTGCCTCTGGCAGGGGGGGTTGGCACTAAATGATCTTTAAGGTCCCTTCCAACCCAAACTATTCCATGATTCCATAATATTTCTGGTTCTTCATCCAAACAAGAATAACTGATTTAAGAAAACTGCAACATGTTCTTTTTGAAGACTATAATGGTGGAATCTCAAAACCCCTCTCCTCTTCTTCCTTTAAAGCACTGTAACATCTTTCTCAACATCCATTTCCCTAAAGCATTTACAGTTTCTCTTCCACAGATTTTAGGAGCAAAGCAAGGCATCTGACACCACTAATTTGTGATCTTTCATTCTTAAAAGGTGTATCCAATTCTACATCCCATCTTGGGAGTGGTATTATTGTTTGCAAGGATTTTTTAAAATAAATATTTCCTCTGCTTTTGCAATCCAAGAACTGAGGGTCAGGGTGCTCCTCTCTCCCATCTCCACCAGACAATCTGGACAAAAACACAGGTCACAAACACACAATAACAGAGCTATAACAAACTTACTTCTGGAATATAAAAACTCCTACAATTACGAGAAATGAAATGAGATCAGACGTGATCCAGATTAGGTGGTACTCGTCTGGAGGCTGCAAGACAGAAAACAGAAGCAGACCTTAAACATTCAGGTTTGTGCAGTCACAGGGAGACCACACATGGCTGGAGTTACCACCAAGGAGCAAGAAAAGCACAGAGCTGCAGGGGTCAGGTATAAATCACAACATTTATGACCTTCCTAATGCCAGGCTGTCATCCAAAACTATCAGGGAAAACTGAGAACAGGAACAATTTGAAACTCTCCCTCTGTTCATGTGCTGACATTTTCTCAGAGCTACGTGGGCTGAAAGTTTCCTATCTCATCCGTACCTCAGAGTGATGGCAAGGTGCTGTTTGGCAATCCAAGTCTGGGGGAAAACAGGGAAAGTTTTCCATGCAGGGTCCATTTTAAGAGCAGATGGGAGCTTTTAGGCACAGCCCCCATGCTGTAAATGTGATTTCTGTCCTTTCAGGCACTGGTAGGTCTGGTTCCAGGTGCCAATCTAAGTGGTCATCACACCAGCTGAGTCTAGCTGAACCATCATCACTGGGTCTCTACTTGTTCCTTGTCCAGCAATGGGACAGCCAGAGGTAAAACTTGTCCTCAGTTTGGGATTAAGAACAGGCAAAAACCTAATTTTGTAACTTGGCCAAAACACAGAGGCCTGGTTTGCTGGTTCACCTGTGTGCCTGGCTCTCCTGCAACTCTTAACAGCTGCTCAGCAGATCCGCAAAGGTGTTTTCCCCTCAGAGGAAAACTGGAAAAATCATGTGGGTTAAACAGGGAATGCAATGCAATCTCCAAGGATCCCACCCAAACCAAAGGGATTGTGCAAGAGGAGCATCAATTCATTACTATCTCAGGGCTCAGCTGTACAGAGGGGTAAAACCCTCATGCCCAACCAAACCCCCCTGGAAAATCCCATTGGACACAGGGCTGCAGTGGCCAACACCTCTACACCCACCCACTGCATTCCTTCCTCCCAGGGGCTCCCAGCCCCTCCCAGCGTGGTGCTTACCATGAGCCAGATGGGGAAAGGCACCTTGCGGAGGACGTGGGAGCTGTCGGAGGTGACCGAGGGGACACCGGCGCACCACAGGATGGAGAAGAGCCAGGGCTCGTTCACCGTGTACAGGTTCACACTCAGGTTGGCCATGGTGTAGTCCCTGCCAGGGGACACACAGCGTGACATGTAGGACCCCACCAAACCTCACCTCCAAGAGGAGCTCGTGCCATCAACCACAGATAGGTTTATTTGGTTTGAAATGTGTGGAATAGAGTTTTTAACAGAGTGTGGGCACTTTACGAGCAACCCAAGGGCACTGCAAGCCAATGGTTTGAACCTGACAGCTTTCCTCACCTCTTGGCTGCTGTCTGGCACAGGCCACAGACCATCTCAGATGCTTCCCCAGGAATGATGGACGTGGTGTGTTTCTAGAACAACCATCTCATCATGCTGATGAGAAATTAGCATCTGCCTCAGACGCCTGTAACACTTCAGGGGCAATTTGCTTAATTAAATACTGACAGACCTGTCTCCAGCATCAATTCCTACAACTTCCATGTCCTTGTTTTGGGGACAATTGCAGAGTTACAGCTTCCAGCCTCCTGGGGTCATTTTCCAAGCAGCTAGAACTACCAGCTGGGGTCCAGGAGCCGCCAGCAGCAAACCAAGCACTGGCAATTACCTGGTACCCAGATAATTCACATAAATTACTGTTTCCTTTTCTATGAAGCAGAAGCATCAACAATCTCCCTCACATGGGCAGCACAGATCAATCCCTGCAGTTTAACACTGGCAAAACACTCTGAGGTGGAAGGCCACAGTGCAAGACGTGGACATCTCCAAGCTCACAACAAGAGTAAGGTGCTCCAAGGAGGTTCTCGAGGACAGGGGTGGTTGCAGTAATGTTACATCCAGGTGCTGGATTTGGGGAGAATTGAGAGAACTGTGTTAAACCAGGACTGTAGCAACATTTGACTGGGCACCACAGGGTTCAAGAAACATTCAGGTGACAGCTCTTATTTCGGAGACAGCTCAGGTGGGATTGATGGCAGATTGAGGCTGATAAACTGGGATAGATGAGGGAGCTGGCATAGAGCCCTCTCCATGGGACAGAGCAAAGAGGAGGAAAAATAAGCAGGACTTATCCTGAAGGTTAAGCACAACCTTGGTTTTAAGGGTGAGGAGCTGGACTGACTGCTGGCAGGCACAGGAAGACACAGCTGGATCACCCTAACCAGGGCCACGCTCTCAAACAGCTGTGGGCTCAGCTCTTCCCTACTTCCAGCTCTAACATGCATCAAGACAGCTCCTTTGCAGATATTTCTCCTCTGCAAGCCTGTTTAATTTAGATTTTAAAAACCAGAAAAGCCCTACTAGAAACAATCTACCTTCCCTGAGAAAGGGGGCAAAAAAAAAAAACCACCACACAGTTCAAATACAGGCTCAGGCAGGACAGGAACCCCGCGCTGTGCCAGGATCATTACAGAGACGAGCTGATCAGTCTAAATGGATGATACAGACAGGAGTTTTTCTTTCTGCAAAGAGAAAATTCTGAAAGCATATCCAGACTTTGGGCTAATCAAAATTCCGTGGCAGCAGCTCTGGAGCAGACAAACGGAAGCAAAGGGCAGCTGCTAATGAGGATGAAGCAGCACTTAGAGGCAACTCAGTGTGAAAGGCCTTTACTTTTTCCCAGAGCTCTGAGTGTAATAAGAATCAGCCAATTCACACATTTGTATTTCAAAGAGGATCAGCATATCCTGAGACAGCACGTAGAGATGTCAGAGGCAGCTGTGCACTCCCAGAAACAGCCTGGATTCCAGATGATGGGTAGGGAAAAGCGTGCACAGCTCAAGCTTTCAAGAGCAAATCCATCTGAAAAGATCCCTCTGTGCAGCCAGACAGGCTGGGATGCTCAGGGAAGGATGCTGTGGGCTCTCACAGAGGGCACTACCTGACATCCTCGTTTGTGACCTTGGTGTACTGCAGGTTGAGCTTCACGATGCCCTTCTCCCTCAGGCGCTCGGCATCCAGCTTGAGGCCAGAAGTCTGCTGGAAACCCGGAGCAACCTGTCTGACCAGCTGCCTCTCCGTGTCCGGCAGCCACATCACCTGTGCGGGGAGCGAGACAGGGCACAGGTTACAGCAAAGGTGGTTCCCAAATCTGGGAACGCTCCAGCCCAGGGCATGGAATTCCTTGAGCTCACACCACGATTCCAAAGCATGTCAAATCAAGAGCTCATGCTCAGCTGCCAGAGGTGAAGTGGATCATTGAATCACAGAGTGGTCTGGGTAGAAAGAGACCTTTAAAGTCATCTCATTCCAAACCCCTTGCCATTCCAACACTTTCCTCTAGACCAGGCTGCTCCAAGCCCCAACCAGCCTGGGTTTAACTCAATGACACTCATCTACCAAAGCTTCAGAGCAGCACAGAAGCAGCCACATGCATTTTCAATAGGGAACCAAAAATCTGAGGGAGAAATCCCACTTCACATCCCCACATCTATGTTTCAATTACTTTTCTCTTGCTCTTCACCTCTGTTATGGCCTTAGAGGGGGCTTAAAAAAAAGAGGGAGAACCAGTTTCCTTATACTCAGAGAGAACCTCTCCTGAGCTGTACCAGGTGGTCCATTCCGGCCTCTGGGACCACTGGTACAGTGCCCAGCACAACTTCCTGGCACAGGGTGGCATTTCAAATCAAAGTGAATCACCCAGGCATTGATGCCCAACTGGAGACACCCAAGGATTCAAGGAAACCGTAAGGAAGCTGATTTTGGAAACATCCCCAACCCCACGGAACTCACAGCCTGCTGCTGAATTCCTGATGCCAGGATGGTTTCCAGGGTGATGTTGATGTAAGTGCTGTAGTAGGGATGAGCTCCTGGCAGGTCCTGGAAGTTCAGGATGAGGGATGTGTTGTCCTTGATCACCTCCAGCATATCTTCCAGCTTGCAGACTGACTGGTTGGCAGCCTCCAAGTAGTCAGCCCTTGAGAGAGACCCCACTGTCCAGAAAGGGTCATTCTGAAAGCAAAGCACATCCCAGGATTACTGCCACAAAGCCCAGGCTCCCCAGTGCAAAGGCTGAACTTCTTACTTTTTCTTTGTGGAGATGATTGTCCCAAAACTAAATTCAGAAAAAGGGGAACAGTGTGTAACACACTGCTTTTTCTGTCTTCTTTGTAATCACATTCACGCTCCTGGTGGCCTTGAAGGTCTTTGTGGTGTCAGCCAGGCTTAAGGCCCCTTCTTCCAAGTGGCAGAAGAGGCACAGAAAGACAACATGGCTTAGACCAAGCCTAAGTTTAGTAGAGACAGAACTAAACGTGGTCCATGGACACTTGGCCCAGCTGCACCACATCACCGAGGAGATGGATCTACACCTTTCCCTCTCAAAGAGGACCTGGGAATGAACTGTCATCTCATGGCTCCTTGGCACCCACCCGCAGGAACCACTCTCCAGCGTTGAGCTTTTCCAGGTCAGTCCAGTTGAACATGGAGGAGTGCTCGTAGGCCCGCTCTGGAAACACCTCCTCCACGTTTGTTGTTCTCCTGAGAGTCTTGTCATGCATCAGAAAGGGCACCCCATCATAGCTGCAAAGACAGGCCCTGTTACAGGTGGAGGAGAGAAACTCCCCTTCCCACTCCAGCCTCTGTCACATCAAAATCCTTGTGAAGGTCTCAAGCAGCCCAACAAACCCCCTCCATCCCCAAGAGCACCTGAGGTGCACGCAGAGGAAAACATCTCTTAGACGCTGGCAGTCATTCCTACACCGACACAACCCCATTCATGCCTCATCCACCTCACCTTCTCTCCTCCTCATTATCCCCTCAAAAATTTCAAACTCCGGTGGCTTTGACAAGAACACCCACCCTAAATGCTCATCAAAGCTTCCTCAGCTTCTGCAGCTCCTAAAAACATCACAGGTTTCCCTGGATGCAGAGACACACACACAAATTCTCTTCAAACAGTTCCCAGCAGATCAGGAGGGAGATTTTCAAAGCCTCTCAGACTGTATGTGAACGTCAGGCTTTTAGCAAGATGCAAGGGTTCCAAACTAGCAGAAATGCTCTGAAATTGCCTTCTCCAACTGAAAATTGGTTTCATGCCCACATGAGTTAAGTTCATGCATTTAAAAAAAAAAACCAAAACAAACAAAAAACACCTCTCAGATGAAACTAAACAGCCAAATGCATGCCCTGGGGCTTTTAAGTCATCTAGATATTACAGAATAATGGTTCTGGAAAGCATAAAAAACTCTTTAAACTTCCTTCCACTCAATTTTCTGTGACCAGATCAGTGGTAAAACCACCCAGGGCAGTGACAGTTTTTATCAAGGGAAGTGGGACAGTTGTCCAGACTCAGAAATCGGGACAAACCCAGGGCAGCCAGCCTGGTAACAATGACATTTTCCAAAGCAAGGAGCCCATGTCCCTAACAGGAGACTCAGAAAAAGTCTGAAAAGAGGATGGGGTGAAATGACAAATCCCATTTGAATTAGGAGACAACCCAGAGCTGTTTCCCAGAGGGAAAATGAAACCAAATTTTAGATGATGGAGCAAATGTTGCGTCAGCTTTACCAATGCCTTCAGAAGTCCCTTCTCACAAAGGTCACTGGCATCTTTATTTGCTATTCCTGGCCTGTGCTGGGCCAACTCCTTCCCCCCAGCCCAAAGCAACCCGCTGACACGGCAATCCCACGCTGCTGCAGTCGGAAGGGGTTTAATAAAAACAATTAAAATTAAAAAAAAAAAAAAAGCCAAGCAACTGCAGAATGAAGCGTGTGGAGTGTTTAAAAGAGACAGGAGCTTGAGCTTAACATCTCACAGAAGAGCAGAGCACTGCTAAGCCTTAACCACAGTGCAGAAATCCTATGGGGCACTTGACATTTGCTCTCTCCTTTCCAATCCTTCCCTCACGGAGTCACCCAGCACCACTCAGGACTAACCACAGTGTCTTGGCAGGCCCAGATTTGAAGCAATAAGTCAGAGACAGGAACCAGAGCTTTAGAAGAGATGTTGGAAGGGGTAGAAGACAGAGAGGAACAGGCAGCAATTCCAGGCTCCGGCTGCTTGGAGCAAAGCTGGCTTTGTGAATGGTTTGGGATGTGGAATGGGTATGGAGCAGGATGTGATGGCACTGAGTGCGTGCCCAAGCTGCCCACCCATGCTGATACATGCCTAGAAGAACATGGAAATATTCCAGGAGGGATGGACCCATCCAGCCGCAGGCACAAAGGGCATCTTCCTGAGGGATAAGGACAGCAAGGGGTGTTGTGCTGCAAACCCTTCCCGAGGGTGCTGCCAGCTGCACCAATATCCCACTTTTCAATCTGAAAGTCAACAGAATCCTCCTTTTCTGACAACACTTGGGTGTCCTGGAGAGGGCTCAGGAAACTGGGCCATCAAGGGCATTGTTTAAGCTGGGAGTGCTCCTCTGGGATGGCTGAGTGGCAATGGGGAAGGATCTTGGAGCTTTTCCAGCTCTCCTCCTCCCAAAGCCCACCTTTCTCCTTGGCCAGTGTTAATGGATTCAGCCACATGAGCCAAGTGCTCATCTGGGAGCTGGACACTCAAGTACTCGTCCCCTTACAACAGCTGATGAACTAATTTTGGAAAAAACAAGAAGTCTATAACATACATCCCAATTCATCCTTCCACAGTGACCTTCCACTCACCAGCGGAAAGAAATTCCTTGAGTTTTTAAATCATTTTCTCTCAAAAAAACCGATGCAAAGTAAAATGGAAACAATTAACAATTCAACTTCCTTCCACCAGGCAAAAATATCTGTCCATTGACACAGACCTCCAAAGCAGTCAGGGAAAAAAATAAAATGTCTGCTTTGAGTCTTTCTTGTGTTTATAAGTGGTACTGGGACAAACTGGGAGCAGGTATATTAACGAATATTAAAGAACTATCAAACTCCTGGAACAAAGCACGGCTCTTGAAATAATCCTCTCTAAATTCTCTTCTAATTGGTCTTGTCCACTCAGCTCAACATTTGCCAGCAAGGAATGACTTTCTGACAGTCATCAGGTTCCTCCTTCCCTAAAGATTAATGCCATGGGAGGGAGAGGAAGAGGAGAAGGAAGAGCTTCCTCCTGGTGCATTCTTGGGATGGTTTTTCAAGGTTGGTGAAGACCCTCCTGTGCAACAAAGTCAATTTGGGATCTCTGCTCTGTCTGCATCTGGGGTATCCCAGAAAAAGTCACATTTAAGCAGCTCTGTGTATTCCCAAGGTTAGGCTGTGTTTCACTGGAATAAAACAGGCTCTAGGATCAACTACAGCCTTGCTGCAAATGAAGGTGACAAAGGGATCCAGGTTCCCTCATTTGGGCAACTCTGCCTTTAACCATCACCTCAGTGAAATAATCAGCAGCATCTGATGGAGACAGACAGGAGTTACTGGGTGAGTTCACCAGGACAGCCCTTTCCAGTGGGAAAAAGCTGCAGTGACCAGACACTGGATATGCTGGACCATTCCTGGCTTGGATTATCCACAGACAGTCTCAGAGCAGCCAGCACACTGACCTACCTCAATACCACATCAGCCTGGACTCCGTACACCTTCTGCTCCACTGCCTTCTGGAAGGACATCAGAGTGTTTTCTGGCGCCAGCTGTTAGGAAAACACAAAAAAAAGCAACGAGAGATCAGCAGCATGAGGGAAGTTTACAAAGCAGTGTCAGCGAGGATGCTGGGAGAGGGTTTGGAGATACCAGGATGCCCTAAGTGACCCAAAATGTTACTATTCCACATCTCTCTGTGCCCAAAAATTCCTGTCTCTTCCGTACCATGGAGAACAGCTAGACCACGTATTCTGTAAGATACATTTTACTCCCACATCTACCTGTTCCATAAAGTCATCTATTAATCTAAAAATCAGACAGTTTCTCTAATAACAAATGTTCTTGTTAGTTTTCACAACAATTTAAAAAATAGCCTTAAGCCTAGAAAATTTATCCCTGTGGCTATCAGAGAGAAAGACTCAGATCTTATTTGAAATTCCTCCCTGTTGAATGGAGCAGATGGTAACAGAATTAGGGTTTGTTTAAAATAAAAATGGTGTGAAGACAAATACTTTGCTTTTCTACAAAAGCAGTACAGTGTAGCTACTCCCAAAACACCCATGGAACAACAGGCAGACCAGAAAAAAAATACAACCGTGGAAAGGAAACCTGGCAGGTTTTCTGCACTGACTCACATCAAAATAAAGTTATTTTTGAAAAATAAATTACTTTTTTCCCAATTTTTTTCTGGTTTAGAGCACCTGTAACACCCTGTTTTTCCACCACCAGGATCAGTTCCATCAGGTCTCAATGAGCATTCACAACCCATGATTTACTCAGGGACTGCAAAGAGGAAGATTTAAGGGCAAGGGCACAACTGCACCATGCAAGAAAGATATAATAATAAAATAAAAATAATATAAAAACTTGCTTAAGCATTTAGAGTGTCTCTAAGTGACGCTGGTTTTCTGATCACTTCACAGGCTCAGGTCAGCAAAGCTTTGGGGTAAAATAATCAGAGCAAATGTCAGCACCAACCTTCACCCAGCTCCGGTATCTCAGCACTGAATTCCTCTGGCTCCGGCCACACATCAATACAAGTTCATTTTTATGTTTGCTTAACAAAGGCAGCACAGAGCCACATTATCTTCCTAAAACAGCTCCCAATCAAAGCCAGACTTGTTTAGGCGAAGACAGAGGCGACACCCCCAGCGCACAGCCCCGTGCTGGGTCACCCAAGGTCGGGCTCCAAGGAGTTCTCCACACATTCCCAGAGCCGTCAGCAGAGAGCAGCAGCCACAAGGATCTGGAGAATCCCAGCCAGACTTGCTCAGATTGCCTTGGGTTGCTCTCACCAGCTCGGGTGTCCCTTCCCAAGCAGCTCAGGTTTCTGCAGGGTAACCCTGCAAGGTGATCCTCTCTCTAAAGTTCAATATTTGCTTTTCGTACCCACCTCCCTATAAAAACATCTCCTACAAAGACAGGCTGGGAGAGCAGGGGTTGATCAGCCTGGAGAAGAGAAGGCTTTGGGGAGATCTCAGAGAGCCTCCCAGTGCCTAAAGGGGCTCCAAGGAGACCTCACTGCAGCTCTGCAGTACTTAAAGGGGGACTGGAAAAAAGGAGAGCACATTTTACACAGGCAGACAGTGACAGGACAAGGGGGAAAGGCTTTAAAGTGACAGAGAGCAGGGATAGATGGGATATTAGCAGGGAATTCTTCCCTGTGAGGGTGAGGAGGCCCCGGCACAGGTTGCCCAGAGAAGCTGTGGCTGCCCCTGGATCCCTGGAAGTGTCCAAGGCCAGGCTGGATGGGGCTTGGAGAAACCTGGGATAGTGGAAGGTGTCCCTGCCCATTCCAGAGCAGAGGAATGAGATGAGCTTTAAGGTCCCTTCCAACCCAAACCATCCTGTGATTCTGTGATTATAACCCTTCAGGCGAAGACAGATCTCCCTGTGAGCATGGGGTGAGTCCCCAGCCTGTCACCCTCACATAAATCATTGCCTCCCCCAGTGCATCCATCATCGATCCAAAACCTGCCCTCCCCGGCTCCTGAACCTCTCGGTCGATCCCAGCCCTGAGGGAGCTGCACAAGCCACTGACACCGATGACATGACTCAGTAAAGATCAACCAGAAAGCCAGCAAAGCAAATTTAACCTTTTCCACCAATATCAGGTGCTGCCTGTTCCCAGAGGTGGCACCACTCTGGAGGCAGGATTGCTCTGTACCAGGCATTTATAAACCCTGAAATGTGAGGGGTTTTGTGACAAAGGAAAATCTGAGATACAGAGATTTCCATCCTCCCAGCCTGTCTATTCCAACAAGAAAGAGGGAGCTGAAGCCCCAAATTAAGCATGTTTAAGGCAAAGATGCATCCAAGTGGGGCAGCTGCTGTTAAAGGAATTAATTGCTGAGATTAATGATTTTTTTTAGAAAGGCTTTACAACCAAACTGCAATAACTAAAAAAATGCACCATCTTCCTGCTTGTATTTCTTGCTTGTATTTCTCCAGCTTTTTTTATGGGATACCTCCTTGGTACAATATATTCAGGCATGATAAATCCACGTTTGTAACGAGGGATACAACCAATTCCTTAAGGGAAAGAAACCTTGGGGCACAAAGCAATGATGTCCCAACCTCCTCTCTTTTATAAACCATGCCCACGTCACTGACAGCCAGACAGACCCAGCACAGGATTTCTGGAAACTCTTCCACCTCTCTGTGCTTGGTTTGAGAGAATCATCCCCTGCAAAAATCAGGCTACCATTCATTTCTTCCTGCTGCAGAGACACAGCAAGTAATTTCCAGAAAATTACCGTGAATGAACTCATTTTGGTTATTTTTGTGCTTAGAAATCCATTGCAAATGCATTCAAACAGAGTCAGGAGCTTTGGAGACCTTCCTTAAAGAAGATTATGAAACTGTGTTAGAGCAGCACAACCTTGCTACAACTGGACATCACCACATTGTGTTTTTCCCTAAATTAGCTAAGGCTTAAAAAAGAAACTCATGGCATCATTTGTTGGGGAGGTTAATGAAGAAGCCTGGACAGAAGAACCAAATTTTATTCCAAACTAATTGCAGCCACTGGAAACCTCTGGCTGGTCTAGGGGAAAGTGTCCCTGACTACAGCAGGGGGTTGGAACAAGGTGGTTTTTAAGGTGCCTTTCAGTCCCAACCATTCTGGGATTCTGTGATTATGCACTAAAGGACCTGATCTTTTGTTTCATCAATAAGATTAAAGGGTATTTTCTTGTCCTTCTGGCAATATGGCCATCATTTTAATTTATTTTTTATTAATTTTTCCTCTTTATCTCTCCTTTCCAGTATTAACCTCCTTGTGAGCCACGAACTGGACAACAAAACCCCACAAGGCAGGGTTAAAGTGATACCTAAGAAACTGAATTTTCTTTTGTGTAAAACGATGCCCTTTGGAAGTTCCTCGAGTGGGGCTTAGTGGGAGACCTGCCAGTCCATGGGATTTCAGCATTAATGTCCCATCATGCCAGGTGAGTGACATGCCAAGGCAGTGACAGCTCTGTTTAAAACATAAAATAAAACATAACCGTAATGCCCATATTTTAGAGAGCATCCATAACTAACTCTGCCCATGGCAGGGGCTTGGGACTCGATGGTCCTTAAGGTCTCTTCCCAACCCAACCATTCTGGGATTCTGTGACCTAACTTTTCAGGAAATTACTCAACCAGACTGAAAGGAAGTGAAAAAGCACAAAACAAACAGGAAAAAAAAACCTGCCACGGACAAGAAGATAAACTCATAAGCAAAAGCCATTAGGGATTTAATAACTAGATACAGGAGATGAGACCTCATTACTGTACTGCCCGCACAAGAAAGCTGAAGCTTGATTTAATGAAAGATGACCTGACCTGACACAGATTTATTTCCCAGACAAGCCTTTCTCCTGCTCTGGCAGAAGATGTTTATTGTGAGTGTTTGCTGCTATCAATCAGGCCAGCAGCCACGTTAACTGCCCTTATTTTTAATAGGTAAAGAAGGTGGGCAGCAAACCAAATGCTTCTTGATTTCACCTGCACAAGCTGCACAAACCAAAGCTCTTCAGAGTCCCAAAAAGAAAAAAAAGCCACCCCAAAGATGGTGGCAATGTTTGGGTACCTAAGAGAAGATGAAAGGAAGGATTCTAGGATTCTATGAAAAGCAGCAGCCAAAATAATGCAATGGCACAAACCAGCCTGAGCAAGGAACTGCCCTTTTGTTTGTATTTCAAACATCAGGGGTGTCACTTGACTCTGGGCTCAAGTCCTGCTTTACTTCCACAGTAATCCTAGGCAGGAGTGCCTCAAAGTTGTATTTGCTGTATCCATTCCCTGGAGAGCAGCCTGGAGACTGCCAGATCCAGCAGCATCCTCTGCACAGGCAGAGGAGTCAGAGCACAGGGCTTGGATCACTACTCACCATCGGTGCCCCACGGTGACCTAGGATGGCTGGCTTGGGTCCCAGAGCCGCCTTCTCCATGATGCAGGGGGAGGAGATGGTGAGGGGGACGAGGTAAAGTGCAACTACGACTGCCAGGTATGCAGTGAACATCAGCATCTGGGAAGCTGGGATGGAGAGAGAGACAGAGAGCTGCTGAAATTGCTGGCCCTGACCTCCTCATGCCACAGGAGCAAAGGCAAGACACCTCTGCCTTCCTCCAGAGGAGAGACTGATCTACTGTCAGCGCCTCTAGTGTAAGAGCAGAGTTCTGTGTTTAGGGAAAAACATCTTCTATTAAAAAAAAATCAAGTCCTGAAGGAGCTTTTAATTTCATTTTGTATTGGGGAAACAATAAGTTAAGTGAATTGCTTAAACTCCCAGAAATGCTGCCCAAAACACTGTTGGCTTTTCCACGCTTTGGGTGGGACAGCACCAAATTTTGCCCTGCCTAACAACAGAAATAATTCACCAGCCACACATAGCTAAAAATAAAGCCATGGCACCACATCAGTGTAATTGAAGTTTATATTGGTGGTTCACCACCACCACCCACTTCAGCCAGGGCAAAGCCGCTTCAGCTGCTTCTGCCTCAAGATTTGTGCCAGAAAAATGCATTAATGTTTTACTGATCAAGTTGGAGATGTTTACATAAATCCCTGAGCTGTGATGATGCTGCAGTGCTTGGGGCCAGAGGAGCAGTCCTGCCTCTATCAGCCTTCAACTACCAGTGACTTCCCACCAAGCCCAGACTCCCTGGGAATCTTTGGAAGGTGCTGGCAGAGCAATAGAATCACCCCTTGTACCCCACAGACGTGTGTTCCTTATAAAAAACAACAGGCACCTTTGAACTCCTAAGATATCTGGAGCCACTTGAAACCACAGATGTTACAGCAAAAGACTTGATTTTTTTTTTTTTTTTAAATTTTTTTTTATTTTGCAAACCAATTAAGGCTTCAGAACTAAAGGGATAACCTAAAAAAAAAAAAAAA
Source organism: Edolisoma coerulescens (assembly GCA_013397115.1). NCBI lineage: Eukaryota > Metazoa > Chordata > Aves > Passeriformes > Campephagidae > Edolisoma > Edolisoma coerulescens. The sequence continues at coordinate 557,630 of VWZW01007546.1, forward strand.
AGAAAAAAAGAAAACCCCAAATCCTTAAAACAAATATTTGCAATGGATGCAAGATAGAGAAGGTTTATTTTTAAGGGAAGGAGAGAACAGCCCAGCTCTGCTCCTGGCCACTACTGATCTGGTTTCACTCATAAATAGGCTACTTTTTGCTTCCAGCACCTAATAGGCTCATTCACACATGTTCCCACAAGCCAGAAAGTAACTCTAGGAACTCTGCCAGGGAATTTTTCCTCCTCTCTGGCAGAGATGTCAATCATTCAGAGAGCACTCAAGGAACTCAGTGACACCTTGCTAAGGGAACTCACGCCGTGTCCTGCACCTTAAAGGTGCCACCAGCACCCAAACCTGCAGGCAGAAACAGAATGTGATCCTGACCCAGCTCCTGCTCACCCCAGGAGCACCACACACCAACCAGGCTCTGAAAATTCAGTCTAATCAGAACAAAAAAACCCATAAAAATTTGCTCAGGAAAAAATGCCAGAAAGAAATGGCAAGAATAGGCTTGCACCAAGGCCTGAAGCTGCACCTGATATTTCCAAAAGACTGAAATCCTATTTTCCATTAAAAGTGACCGCAGGTTCTCACAGATGTTTTGGTTCTTTTCTTCTATTTTTAACACCACCATGTCTGCACCAAAAAGCCTGTAAACTATTCCAGGTAAGATGCCTTCCACAAGTAAAATGAGTGTGAAATCATCTTAAGATCAAGAGATACCAACGTTTTTTCTTAAAAAGAAACAAAACAATCCAGGAACAGAAAGAGAGACGAAAAACAGCTTCATGGCTTATTAAAAAAAAAAAAAAGTAAAAAGAGAAATGGGGGAAAAAAGAGAATCAAGGGGGAAAAAAGAGAAAGAAGAGGACCAGCCACTCCCCACCCTGCAGGGACACAGGAGGTACTCACTGGCTTTCTCCGTCCGTGCAAACTGCCCCGCCACCAACCACGACAGTGCTGTGACAGCTGCCAGGGCTCCTATATGCAAGAAAGGGGCTGTGGCCTGCAGGGCACAAGAACAGGAGAGGAAAATGTGATTAAAAACACCCCAGCACCTTGAAAATTCGTTGGTTTCACAGGTTCCGTTTCCAGGTGGATTCTGCACTGTTCCTACATCAGCTTCCTGCAGCTGCTTTGGCCACTGCTTCTTCCAAACCCTGGCACTGCCTTTGGTATTCTGGCTGCTCTGAAGGGAAAGGAGAAAGTCTCTAATCTCCTTTTAGGGGAATTTCTCCCTCAATCACATAGATATTTGGAAAAAGGGCTGCTGGAGCGAGTCCAGAGGAGGCCGTGGAGCTGCTCCAAGGGCTGGAGTCCTGCTGCTCTGGAGCCAGGCTGGGAGAGCTGGGGGTGCTCACCTGGAGAGGAGAAGGCTCCAGGGACCACTTATCGTGGCCTTTTAGGACTTAAAGGGGGTCTATAAGAAAAATGTGGACAGACTTTATTTGGGCCAGCTGCAGTAGGACACGGGGGAATGGTTTTAAGCTGAAATAGTATAGATTCACACCAAATATGAGGAAAAAAAATTATGACGAGGGCGGTAAAACACTGGCACAGGGTGCCCAGAGAAGCTGTGGCTGCCCCTGGATCCCTGGAAGTGTCCAAGGCCAGGCTGGACAAGGCTTGGACCAACCTGGGACAGTGGAAGGTGTCCCTGCCCATGGCAGGGGGTGGAATGGGATGAGCTTTAAGGTCCCTTCCAACCCAAACTCTTCTGGAATTCTCTGAACACACTGGACTCTATCAGCAAGGTGCATCACCATGACACAAAGCTGGAGATGCGTCACCTGAGTCATGCTTCTGCTCTCCAATTCCCTAAGTAAATCTTTAAAAAAACCCCAATAAATAAAACACTTCTGAGAAATGTTAGTCACTTGTGTGAATGCCATTTCCACCCCCTGTATTTGCATATATTTGCATACTCCCAAATACGCGTCAGTGATCACCTCTTAAGCAAAATGGGCAAAATATTTTTGGACTTTCTTTTTGAGGAAGAGGGGAAAAAGGAACAGAGAGCAGATCTACCTAGAAATTAACAGTTTGTCAGTATTTTCCTCTGACACTTCTACAGCCCTGCAGGATATCACAAGTATTTCTTAAAACAATTTTCTCATTGTCAAGATTTCAGTTTGGGGAGTGCCAACCATCAAGACAGAGTTTCATCCTACAAAAATTCATAAATCCCATGGAATTCAGCTGCTCTGGCCCCTTTCCCCTCCCAGGGAAGCATCTTTGCGGACAACTTACCTGCAATGAAATAAATACCATCTCCCACTCGTCGTCCCAAAGCTGTGCTATCGATGACATGGTCACCACAGTAGTTATCAAGGTTGTCACCAGGCCAATCTGCAACAAATCAGAGGGTATTCACAGGCTGGAGGCTGCTACAAAAATTGTATAGGCTGGGAAATGGAGAGAGAAAACCTTTGCATGTAATAAAAGGCCTGAAAAAAGCAGTGAAGACTCACAGGAAGGAGGCTGGGCTCATGTGCTGTCATGTTGTGACCTGTTATAACAGATAGTGGGGCTTGAGAAGGGACTCCGGATGGGACAGTGGTGGCACAGAGGTGACAGACCAAGACCCAGCCCATCAGGACCTCCCCCAGCTGCCCTCTCACGTGGAAGCACTCAGAGGTCTGGGCAAAGCAGGCAAAATGAAAACGTGACCTTCACGAGGAAGGTAAAAAGTTCAAATTATCAAGAAGTGCCACGGAAATAACTCCAGCTGCAAAGACTGAAAATCTGGGATGTCTGTCTAAAAATAGTTCCCCACTCTCTGCTCTGTCTGGTATCCAGCCTCTGCTGTTCTGCCAGAGCCAAAGGATGCTGCTGCAGATCCAAAATCTGTGGGGGAGACTTGGCAAAAACTGATCCCCAGGAATGAACAGATCACCTCGGTTGCACAGGGCATCTCTAGGCCAATTTCACGTTTACTTAATACCTCAGAGCAGCAAATAAAACCCCACATGCCAAACATTTACAGAATCACCTTGGTACATATAGACAGGATTCTTCCTTCTACAGCCCTAATTCCCCTTGGTGTGGTCGTCCTGTGTGGCACAGAGGTCTCAGGACACAGATCTCCACTCCTCCCTTTCCTCCTCCCATCAGCTCCAATTTATTGCTTCTTCTCCTCCCCTCACACCCATCTTTGACTTGGCCTACAACTCCCAGCCCTTTGCACAGAATTACAGGAGAAAATTAGAAGGAGCTGTGTGGTTTGCACATACCAGCCTTTCCCACACACTTTATATTTGAAGTTTATTCAGTAGAGTTCAGAGAAAAATATTAACTTATTCCAGCCTCAACCTCCTTAGGAAGCTGAGGGAGGTGTGGGGAAGGGAAGAGACAGAGCAACACATGTGAGCTGTGATGAAAAGGGGGCTTCTTTGGAGGAAGGGTGGGGGTCCACAGGGTAGAACTGATCTCCACCAACACACCCCTCTTCTGGACTTACTCATCTAAGCCCACCAGCGTGTCTGAAAAATACCATTTTCCCTTAGGAAGAAACATTTGTCAGACTCAAGAATTGATAATTTATTTTCAGCAGCAGTCAGACAGCCCCTGCCCCCTCCTCTCTGATTGCATCCTCTTCCCCTGAGGAAGCATCATTTCTATCATCTCCAAGGGAAAGAAAAAAAGCAAAAGGGAGGGTGGGGAGGTCTCTGCTCTCCCTGTCCTGGGAGGTTTTCAGGCTCTGATCCTGCAAGACCTCATCACGGGCAGAATTTCAGGAGGAGCTGTGTATTGGCAGATTCGGGACTGCTCCCTTCAGTTCCAATTAGCAGATTGCCAGCTACAGTGGGATCCTGCCAACCCATTTTCTCTCCCTACACACCCTTCCTCTCCCCTTCTGTGTCCCAAACATCTTCTCTTGAGTTTCACAGCAGTGTTTTTCAAACTGCTGTACACACAAATTTCCTTGGGCCCAGCAAACCTCACCCTCTGCTTTAACACCTTTGTCTTCTCCCAAGGCTTTTCCAGCTGGTCCCTCCAAGCACACTTGGAACAGCTTCACGTCTGCTCAGCCCCTCTCCAGGGCTGGGCTCAGCACACGAAGGAGCCCCCGAGAGGTTCATGGAGCACCTGGGCTGGGACTGAATCAGGCTGCTCTGACCACTGGTGTTTCTCCATCTCCACAGGTGGCCTCTCTATCAGCAAGGGCCAAAAGCATTTCACCAAATTCTTTGTCCCCAAGCTTTGATGGCCTCTCCTGAGCAGTTTGCTCACGAGGCCACACATGCACCACAGACATTTTATGCTGTTCCCAAAGACACAGTGACAGCAAGTGCCACTCCCCCGCCTGCTCCTCAGGCTCCCGTGTTCCCGAGATCCCGCTCCCCTTGAAGCTGAGATTTACCTTGTGCAGCCAGTGCAGGTTCATCTGCTGTCCCACAGCTATGTGACACAGGGCCAGGATCTGGGAGGAAGAAACCAGCAGTCAGACAGAGGCACATCACCACCCTGAAGCGTCTGAGCACGCAGGGACACGTCACCATCCGAGGGGACAACCACAGGAGCCAGGGCAGCCAGCAGGAAGGGAGGCAGGATGGGCCAGCAGATCCTCTCCAAAGCCAAGGATGTGGAGGAAAAGGCTCTGCCCTCCAAGGTGCAGGGAGTTCAGAGGCTGGCCCACGGGTGCACAGCCCCTGGGGCTGCAGGAAGCAGTGGCCACCTGAATGGACACCACCCTGAAGGTCCCAACACCCTGGGATGAAGGGCAACAACTGCCACTTGTGCCTGAAGTGGAAACTGGGCCATACCATGGGAAACAAGAGCTGTATTTCTCCTCTGAGGGCATCTGTCTTTTATTTTTGATCATATGAGGCCAAAGATTGCCTATTTTTCACTTTTAATTTTATGCAACTTAAGGCTAAGAAAAAGAGAACAAGAAAGAGAAAGAGAGAAAGAAAGAATGAGAAAGAGAAAAAAGAGAAAGAGAAAAAAGAGAAAGAGAAAAAAGAGAAAGAGAAAAAAAGAGAAAGAGAAAAAAGAGAAAGAGAAAAAAAGAGAAACAGAAAAAGAGAAAGAGAAAAAAAGAGAAAGAGAGAGAAATCACTTCTGAGGGAAAATTGCTCAACTTGTGGATGGCCTGAGAAGCTCGTGGCCTTTTTAAAGCCAACACACAAACCTCTAAGAAACGGGATTTCATTCTACTCACCAGTAACATTGTAATGTAGGTAAAGCCAGCAGCAGTTGTTACAAGGATTGGAATGGACCAGTCACTCCAATATCCCATTCGGTTATATAAAAACCTGGAAGAGAAGTGGGAAGGACAGATTAAGAAGGGATTCAACACCAGAACAGCTTCACTAGGATTAGACAAGACTTTAGAAAATGGATCTTTCAAGAAAAGAGATAGGCAGCAAAAAGCACAAGTGACAACCCAGTGCTTTAATCCCATACAGAAATTAACTGGATAGAGAGGCAGAGAAACCCCAGAACCCTCCTTGCAGCTTCTGAGAGTTCAAACCTGACCTGGATTAAAAATTTTCCAATGGATTTTTTGGGAAAAAAAACCCAACAACATCCCTAACTTGGCTTGGATTAGGGCTGACATTATATCCATGCAAAGCCTTTGGCACAACAAGAACAGGATGGTGCTGGGGTGGAATCAGCTCATTCAGTGAACTGGCTGGGTTCTTTTGTTGCCTTTTTTTTTTTGTTACAACGCACTGAAATACTGCATTACATAAATGCAGGTCATAGACCCAACCTCCTCCCCAGCACTCAAATCCAGCATCATTCATCAGACAGAACCTCTGGTGTGTCTGGACAAACTCTGGGGTGATTTTTGGGGCTATCCTATGCAGAGCCACGAGCTGGACTCCATGATATAATCCAGGATATTCTCTGATTCTAATTCTGTCCAGGAGTAAAGCTCCCCCGTGGGATCTGGAAAGCAAATCCTTGAGCTCAACAGGAATGGCCCATGTCCAGGTTCTGCTCAGGGAGTCAAAGAGCACAAAACCAGGGATCTGCAGGGATTCAGACATGCTGTTAGGAAAAAAGAGGGAAGAAAGGAAAGAGGGCTCCTCTGAAGTCTTGGCTGATGCCACCACCCAGAGCTTCCTTAGCTCTCAGTCCATTTAAGTTTTTGCTCTGATGTCCCTTCAATGCCCCTCTGAGAGCACCAGGCCTCCACTTGATGTGCAAATGATTCTTTTAAAATGCTGGGTCCATGGCAGTTATGAAGCAGATGAGCTTTCTCCAGAACTAAGGAGGAAAACATTTGCTACAAGACTTGCATTTATGGTCATGCTCCAGGGGAACACAGCCAGGTTCACAAATTACAGCATCCCCCACAGCCCACCTGAGCCAGAGCCTGTGCAGTACAAACCTTACACCGTGCAGATCTATAATGCAATCAAGTGTAGACACCAAAAAGGGAAATGCCAGAAGCAATAAATTTAAAAAAAAAAATTACTTAAGAGGCACAAAGCACCTTCACTAACAAGGACCTCGCTGATGTTCAGCCTCAAGGAAAAAAATATTTTGCCTGAAGCAATATATGCTGGGCCACAATTTTGCCTTGTCCTTCTAAAGCCCATTTCAATCCCAGGATAGTTCCTTTAGTCCTTACAAGCTGAAATGACCTAACTGCTGCCCAAGCTGCCTGACAGACAGGTAAAAAGATGAAAAACCTCCTCAAGGGTGGCAGAGGGAAAAGGCCTGTAGAGGTTTGGGTTGAAAAATCTCCTCCTAGAGGGTGGTGCAGTGCTGGAACAAGTCCCAGAGAGGGAGGAAGTCTTCATCCAGTCTTCAAGGCAACCTGCTGCTGGCAATGGTCCTCCTTGAGGGGCTGCCTGGACAGACACCTCCAGTCTTTCCTCACCTGGCGGGACAGGCTGAAGGAGCTCAGTGCAGCTGCACGTGGCACGAGATAGGAGAGCTCCCAAGGATGAGCTTTGGAGGGTAGGAAGAAGCTCAGCAGCTCCTCACACCAATATCGCAGCAATTCCTTCTCCCAGTTCCTCTGGAAGGCCCTGGCAGTAACTCAGTGTGCCATGCCCTGTGCAGAGATGCTGTTTGCCCCAAAGAGCCCTTCCCCTCCCTCTGGGGGAGCTCCCAGCTTCCCAATAAATCAGAGAGGAAGGCAGCAGGAGCAAGCAGCAAAGAAACCTCATCCAAAAACATGGCCCAGAAGCGACAACCACAGAGGAACAGCAAAGGTGCTGTTTCAAAACACCAGGACCTCACTGTGCCTCATCAGCAACAGGTTCACAGCCCTGCTGGGAACAAAATGATGCTTTCAACTCCTTCACACCCTGTCTGGCCAAAACTGCTCTGTTTTCACAGAGCCCACGCAGCTGTGCTGGAAGGGAAGAGGGCCACGCTCAGCCTGCACGGACCCAGTGGCAATTATTTCCCCCTTGCCTGGAACTGGCATGGCTGTAATTAAAACCTCACCCCGTGTTCTCCTCCTCCTTCCCAGCCTTTCCACAGCTGTTTTCCAGAAACCCTGCTCGACCTCTGGTGCCAGTGTGTGGAGCAGGGATCTCGCTGGGGTTTCAGTACACACACAGCACCAGCCCACTTTCAGCATTGAATGGCAGTGCCTGAAATGCTGTTTTCCATCCAGAGAGCCTCTTCCAGAACTGTGGTGCACAAGAGGGAATCCTTTCCCAGTGCTGTGCACAATCCAGATGTGCTTCCAGCACCCTGGGCTGCATGGCAGGGACAGGGCTTTGGGCTGCAGGTGACATCTGGATGTGTTAAATCCCAAATGCCTCCTGCATCCAGAGCAGACCTGCACATCTCCCCCCATTCCTGCAGGAATAATTGGGGAGCCAAACCTTGGCAGCACTGCAGCTGCAGTACCCATTCACAGCATTCCCAGGGCTTTCCTTCATTTCTGCAGGATTGTTTTTAGCCCTTTCACAACTTTGAGCTCAGACAGAGTTGGTTTGGCACTGGGGCGGACGAGGAGCGCTCACGTCCTTTCCGAAGGTATAAACTGAAGAAAAGAGGAGCTCCAAAATACCACTTTAAAAAAGGCATTTTTATCATGCTGCTGTTACAAATAATTCAGAGCAATGGTGATGGTTTCACTTCTCACAGTGTGGGTGTGAGCAAAGAGAAAAAACCCACTTCCCTCCTGGGAGGAGCCAGCTCACATCACCATGTTGGTAAACACTCTCTCTCACACAGCTCCAGCATCTAAAGCAGATGATTTATTTAAGGGATCAGCTCCCCACTGTGTTTTAAAATACACTTTACATCTTATGTTTGACAGGAAAATGATGTCAAAGCAGTTTGGTTAGAAGACAGCCCAAGGTGCTGTCAAAATGTTTTAAGATGCTGCCGATAATAAAAGGGAGAATAATTTCCAGCATTGGAGGCAGCTGGCAACACCCTAAATTCCAGCACATCCCACTGCAAAGCTCCTTTTCAGCTCCTTCCAACTCTGTATAATGTTTTCCACACCCATGTGCTTCAGGCTGAATTTTTGCCATGGATATGTTGTGGAAGAGTTGCAGCCAAATTGCTCAGCCACTTCCAAACCCAGCCAACCATAGAGATAAACAAACAAAAACCCAGCCACGCAGTGGGGATGTGAGGCCACGTTACATCTACACACGGACCACGCAGAAACAGCTCTCCTTCAGTGCCACTTCCACCTCATTTTCCCTTTATCATCGTTACAACTCCATCCAAAGGATCCGGATGAATCCAAAGCCATGTCAAGCAGGTGCGTGGTGGCAACCAGATTTCCTAAGGGGAGCTCTACTCACCAGTTGATTTCATTGTAGTCATTGTGAACTTCCCACCAGAAGTAAAACCAGACCAGGGTGAGGAAGAAGGATGAGGTGAGGATGAGGAACCAGAGGCGCTCCCACTGCGGAGGAGAAGAGAAGTCAGTGTCAATAGGATCCCATCTGATCCCAATTCTTGAGACTGAGTGAACATTTCCAAGGGCAGATTTCACACCTTTGCTCCCTGGGAGATGCAACCCTGTTCCCCAGCTCTGGGCAGAGGGGCCACTTATGTAGATTCATCTTATGGAGGGCTGGAAGAGCATTTCTCCAGCTGTCAGGAAAGAGGGAACATTTCTGGATATGGAGCTGGGGGTTTTTGTGGGTGGTTGTTTGGGTGGTATTTTTCTGAGGCAATTCTACCACTATAATTCCTTTCCAGACCCTGAGCACACATTGATCTTTTTGGAAAATGCTCTTTTCTCCGGTGAACTCTCCTGACTTTTTGATTATACAAAACAATGTAACCAATACAGTGACAATAGAAACACTAAAAACTACTAATTTTTGCCTCCCTTTCCATGCTAAGGGCTGGAGTTATTTACTTAACTGTGCGTTGACTATTTTGCATCATGCATCACCCTGGATACCAATCCTGTGATATAGCTCCTCCTTGTATTCTCCATCACAGAAAAAAGAGCCAAAAGAAAGCAATAAAAAGGGTTGGAATTATTTCATTTTTTTGTTATGCCAAAAAATGATGTTTTCTGCTACAAATTCCAAATTCTTGCCTGTGTAACCCAAATCAGGACACCCAATTTTGCCCAGAGAAGCCATGGCTGCCCCTGGATCCCTGGAAGTGTTCCAAAGGTTGGACAGGGCTTGGAGCAACCTGAGACAGTGGAAGGTGTCCCTGCCCATGGGGCTGGATGAGCTTTAAGGTCCCTTTCCAAACCAAACCATTCCCCTCCTTTGGGATGCCTTCCAGTCTGCACATCTCCAAGATTTCAAACCTTGCTTTTCCCACTGTTTGGTGGGATTCTCTTTCCCCCTCTCCATTTGGGTCTAACACCTCCCTGCACATATGAGTTAAATATGGGTTATACTCCCATATATATTTGGGTTTCTCCAAGGCAAGTGAGGTTTTGTGTACCTTTTATGCTGAAGACCAACATTGCTACAAAAATCCCACCCTCCAGCTCTTTAAAGGGCACTGTGGGCTGAGCTTTGCTGATATTCATGCCCTGGTTGACACTGATTTGATAAACAAGCCAAGGAAAACATTTCAAAACCTTTGAGATTTTTTTTCCCATATATATAAACATAATTTCCCCTCCTTATTTACATGCAAGCAGCAGAGCTTGTGGCAAGCTCTCCAAAAGCTATTTTGGGTCTGTCCTTGAGGGTGCCCTTGCCATGCCTTGCTGGTGTTGTGAAAACCCAGGCAAATTCTTCTATCTTAAGGCATCCTTCAGTGAGTTCAGGCACAGTTCTGGGTGGGCTTTCAGAAAAACACAGAATATTTGATCTTTAAGGTCCCCTCCAACCATTCTCTGATTCAGTGATCAACAGACACAATCAGAAGAGCCCCAAAAGGAAATTAAATGACGACAGACATTTTACCAAGTTGTAGTTTGCCAGATTTTTAAATTTTTGTTAAAATCACAGAATCCTTAATAATAAATAAATCAATCAGTGTTTCACACACATTCTCCACCCCTTTTGCACATCCCCAATCCCCAGACTATGCCAGGTGGGAGCAAAACCAACTCCAAGTTAAGGGATTTGGGGGAAAAAAACCCCCTCACAAATTAAGGGAATTTGCCACAGAAAAGCCAATGTTTGATTCATCTGTGACGCTGGCTCACGGATTTTACCCATGCTTGTGCTGGAAGATTTAATCTTGTTTAAAACAGCGCTGAAATTCATATCACAGGGGACAGATTTTCCAATTCAGGGATTAGTTTTGGTTAATTAAAGTCTCTGCCAGTCTCTTTTGCTGCAACTCCCCAAGCCAGACAAAGCATTATTTACTGCAGTGGCATAGGAAAGCAGAGAGGCTCAGGAAGTTTCTTTTATTTATTGTAAGATCTGTAGGAGATATTATGAGGTTTAACTATACACACACTCCCACCAACCCCTCCTACAAGGACTTTCTCAATTTAGTCAAACTTCCTATATTAGAAACAGGATTTTCTCACCTATTTCATTCCAGATGATCACACATATGCCAGGAGACACCTCCCAGCACCGTACCATTTGTGAACTAAAGAAATCTTTGACCAGGAAATCCAGGCTTTCTAAAAAAAGTTCCTTTAGAGGAGCTTTCCTAGAAACTTATCCTCTGCCAAAACCAACCTGCAGAGCCAATGCAGGTTTAGCCCCTCTGCCCCTCAGGTGAGACCCCACCTGCAGAGCTGCCCCAGCCCTGGGGCCAACAGCAGGAGGATGTGGAGCTGCTGGAGAGAGCCCAGAGGAGGCCCCGGAGCTGCTCCAGGGCTGGAGCCCCTCTGCTCTGGAGCCAGGCTGGGAGAGCTGGGGGTNCTTCTACAAATCTATGGATTTGTCTGCCAGACCTGTTCCCTGCTGAATTACAGCTGAATTCCCTGCTGAACACAACACAACTCTACAGAACTCCAGAGAAGCCACACTCTTGGTCCATTTGATATCAACTTGATGATTCCTTATCAAGGCTTCAAATCACCAAATTGCCCATTTTCCTCCCATAAAGCAGATCAGCACTGTATCAGGATTCAGAGTGTGATTTGGACTTGGAATAGAGAAGCAACACTTAAGATCTTAAAAATCAAGACTGAAGTGGTGATCACTGCATTCACATGTGCCCCTCTTCCTGAGGTTTAAATATTTTAATAGGATTATTAATCATAGAATTAGAAAGGCTGGAAAAGAACTCTAAGATCATCAAGCTCAACGATATAATATTATTAATATTCTTCATACTATATATTAAGAGCAATATAATTAATACATATATAGTGATAGAATATATAAATAAATTCAATCTATTTATAATTCACATTGATTTAAATTACATAATTAAGCTGGCCCTATCAGAAATCATGTCCCAAACCCTGCCTGGGGCCTGCAGGCAAAACAGAAGGTTCAACATGTGAGACATATTAAATTCCTTATTTACCACTGAAAATATTCCCCAAGGTGGCTGAAATGCTGCCCCATGAGCTCAGCTGCCTCCTCACTCTTCCTTTGGACCCAGCTGGGAAGCAGGGGCAGTACAGCACTCTTGGCTCCAGGTCTGCTCCATGAAAGCCAAGAAAATCCAAGGCCAGAGCCAGCTGATTCCCTGACAGGCCATGGAGCCAACAGAGCAGAAGGATTTTGCTCCACTGAAGCTGTGGGAGTCACCCCAGCTGACACCAGTCCCAAAATGCCATCCTGCACCTGTGCTGGTTCCTGGAGTCCTTGTCAGCTCATCCCAAGCAGGATTAGCATCCCTGAGATCCACCTCCACCTCCCAGCCTTGGGATGAAACAGCAGAACCCCCTCCTAAGCAAACCCACGCCTCCAGCATCCTCCCTGGCACCCAGAGCTCACAAAGAGTTTCAAAAGGAACTGGAAAGAGAGAAGCCTGCTTTGAACTGGGAATGGGTCTGAGGAAATGTCAGTGCTGGATGGATTAGGGCTCCATTCCCACACGGATGAGCCCACAGCAAGCATTCCATCAACGTGGGTGAAGTCCAACGTGTGCACCCACAGGAGCTTTCCTGTGAAGGAACTCAAATGTCACTGCTGGAGCGTGCTGCAGTTCATCCCAGTACAGCTCAGACGGGAACAGATGGGTTTAACATTCCCTCCTGGATTCACACCCAAGTGTGAGGATTGCGCCGTGCTCACGTCCCACCCGCTGTGCCCAAAGCTCTTCCAGAGCACCTGAAACCACAGCAAAGAGTCCACCTAAAGATTCCACCTAAAGGTTCCACCTTAAATACAGGGAGGACATTGTGGGTGCTGGGAATTGAGGAGATCCACCTCAGAGCAGATGGATCTTCCTCATTAAAAGATATTTTCTTTAAAAGACTGAGAACCAGAGAACATCAACAGCTTGGAGCAACCTGGTCTGGTGGAAGGTGTCCCTGCTCATGGCAGGGGTTGGGACGAGGTGATCCCCAAAGTCTCTTCCAATCCAAACCATTCCATGGCTCTGTGAACTTTACAAGGAGCCACCACTGAGACCGGGCAGAGGAAACAACCTAAAGTTGTGCAGAAGTTTAAGTCAGATGAGTGCAGCAACTGGGGCATACTTTTTATTTTAATAAAAAGGAAAAGAGAGGGAAAAGGGAAAAGAAGGGGGGAAAATGGGAAAAAAAAACAACAAAAAACCACGGGAAAAACCTGGGAAGAAAAATAAAAATGGGGAAAATAGAGGGGGGAAAGGGGGAGGAAGAAGCTGACCCTCTTGTTTCTGGAACTGCCAGTCATCCACCACAAAGAAGGCTCTTGTTCAAGCCAAAATGCCTCTGGGAATTCATGGCTTTCAGTCCCTGTGGAGGACTCTACCCATCCTCTGTCTCCTGAGCACAGTGAACCTCCTGTTCATTCATTAAAAATAATTAAATAACGAAATAAAAATCAAACTAGAACAGGAAGAAGCTTTTTAACAATGCCTTTCCCCTCCTCTCCCCCTCCTTTTTTTAATCAGAAAAATTCCAGTTTTGAAAAACAGAAGCCTTTTATAGAAAAGCTAATATTTTAAAGCAATTTCTTGCTGAAGGGCATCTTGGCTTGACGATGGAATTTCTGCTGAGAGGAAACTGGAAGGAGACTGAGCCCTCCCAAAAATCTGGCAGCACACTAGGCAGGCCATGCACAAGCAGATGGAAAACAACAGAACGTGGATCCGACCACACAGACAAACAAAATCCAGTTTGGGCATCTTCCTCCAGCTCCACACCATTAATCTCCCTGCTGGAAGTTCTATGTGCAGACAACATTCAGAGATATCCAGTACAACCACACCCTCAAACTTGGGAATGCAACAAGGCCTAAAATGTGTTTTATCTCCCCGCAGTGCACACCATCCCTGTGTCCCTAAATATCCACCAGCCCAGGCACCTGCCTTTAGCAAATAAATGGGTTTTGTTGAGGGATCAAGGCCACGCAGTCCTGAGCAATTGCTCTCTACCTCAGCAGCAAATCCAAGAGCTGGACTCGGACTGGAGCACCACCATCGTCACTCAAGGATGTTTTCAGATCATTTTAATTCACTCCTGGATAGAACAAGGAGTTTAATTAAGGAGTCTGCACTCCACTATTTTCTGACATTTTCAAGAATCAATTTGCTGCAGGCATCTATCATTATTAGCTTGGAGAGAAAAGGAGGAGAGCTAACATTTATCCAGAGAACACAAAGGAAAAACTGACGGTGCAATTCTTCATTTCAGGATTACCCAATCGGACCTCGTCCAAACAAACAAAAGATTATCTTCAAACAAGTTATTAAATGATCTCTGAGGATGAAGATGACTCCATCTCCCAAGAGAACCAGGAACTGAGGATCACAAGAACAAGTATCAGCTGGAGCGTTTTGTCAATGGGAACAACATTCCAATTCCTAAGGAAGAGTTACAAACTTTCATTACAAACTCTCAGTATGTAAATGCAGAGTCCCTTAAAGCAGTGGCTTGTTCTGAATTCCCACCCTCCTCTGGCTTTTGCTGCAGGGTTTCACCACCACCCTCATGGGAAGAAACTTCCCTTCTGTCCAACTGGAATTTCCCTTGATGCAGTCTGTGCCCATTGCCTCTTGCCAAGGGCCATTATGGCTGAAGTTCTCAAGGCCAAGTTGGACAGGGTTTGGAGCAACCTGGTCCAGTGGAAGGTGTCCCTGCCATGGCAGGAGGTTGGAATGGGATGATCTTCAAGGTCCCTTCCAGCCCCAAAAAAACTATGATTCTGTGACCTTCTCTACAGTCACTCCTCAGTTGCCGAGAGCAGCAAAATCCTCTCTTCCCACTGCCAGCTGCACAACCCCAGCTCTCAGCCCCTCCTCCTCTGTCCCTGGCTCCTGTTCCAAACAGTTTGGTGGCCTCAGTGGGTTCACTTCTGTCTGTTCTAAGCCTGCCATGGTTATGGGGAGCCCTCAGTGCTCAGATGTGTTCCCTCAAGTGTCCCTGGAGAGGAAAACCCACATCCGGCTGCGCTGTCTCTGTTACAGCCCAGGATGCCATCAGCCTTCGCTGCCAACAGCACATCCAGCAGCTCAATCTCCTATTGCAGAGGGACAGAACTAATGGAAAGCACCTTGCACTCCACGGATTTGAAGCATTTAAGTGAGCAGATCAATATACTTGAGTAGCAAATGTTGGCCTAACAGACTTTATGCACATCCGGTGCCTGAAGCAAGGTGCTTGGGCTGAAATCCTTGACAGGCTGCAGAGGGATCAGGCTTTCATCCCTCTCTTGGATGGAAGATTCAGGAACCCAAGAGAGTAGGAGGAGCCTGCAGGACTCCACAGTGCATCAGGCAGCTCCCACAGGACTCTGTAACCTGCCCAAAGGCTTTGTTTTCTCTCCATCCAATAACCACGACCATCTGGGGCAAAGCTCTGCCTGAACACCTCCTCCACCTCTTGCTTTTTACTCCTCATCCTCAACTTTCTGCCTTCCCGCTGTCTTGGCTTGGTGCTTCAAATTTCATAGGGAATGGGACTTTCCCCATTTGCTACAGCCCTCTCCAGGCAGGACAGGGCCTGACTGGAAGGAGAAATTTGGAAGCACAACCAATTTGAGCCAGTCTGGTCACTTCAGAAACACTGCCAAGGTTTTTACTCCTCGGTAACAGGCTGTGGTTTTGCATAAGAGGCACCTGCCAGTCATTATAGAAATGGGAAGAAAAAGGAAGAAATTTGGTCTGACAGACAATGGGTCTGAAGTAAGGAGCAAAGAAAAGAAAACCCTGCTGCTCTGGCTGCTGAGGCTTCAACACTTAACCAGACACTTCCTAAAGCAAGTCACTGCACATCCCAGGCACATCTTGTTTGATTATTGCAAAGACTGGGCTAATGGTTCTCTGCACACCTTGTTAGAAAAGGCCATGAATGAGATTTCTGAGCTGTGACACGCTCCATTTACAATTCCATTTAGCAGGTCACGGAAAGTGGCGGAGAACATATTCCTGAAATACGTGTTCCTGCTGGGGCTGCTGGAGCTGAACTGCAGCTCAACAGATGCAACTAAAAGAGAGCCAAATCTCTAAAAATATCATTGTTACACTTTGTAAAACACCTCCAGCTCCCAGCCTCCAAAAACACAACCAGAAAGGGTGGGGCTGATTTCCTCCAGGCTCCAGGGCTTGCAAAGCTGGGAGCAATCAGGCAGTTTTCCTTGCCTGAACAGCAAGGAGAGGGATAAAGGGATCCAAACTGAGGGATAACCCACAGCTGCCTGCCCCTCCCTCCCCACACACTCTGCCAGAGGACCAGTTTCTCTCCAGGTGCCCATCATCCAGAGGCAGCATTTCACTGCATCCTCAGCATTCATCACAAAAAGCGCTGGCAACCCTCGATGGCACCGAGATGGGAATTCCTGTGCTGTTCCAGACACGGAGCACAGCTGGAGCCAGGGCTCTTTCTGGCTATTAGTGGCCCCTGGGGACTTTCTGCAGCAATAATCATGTCCTGGACCAGCTCTGCCTCCGGCAATTACGTCCTCCCTCTTTCATTCAAGGCAGAGGTAAACAAAATCCCTGAGGGAGCCTCTGATTCATGAGGAAACAGGACCGAGTGATAGGGGATCCCCAATCTATCCCCACAGTATGATTTACTCTACTTCCACAGCTCCTGATTATGTGTTTTTAACCTACTGGATTTTGCCCAGCCAACATAACCAGTGCTTCTGGACAAACTCATCGAATGATCCAAGTATTCCAAACCCATTCCTGATGCTAACAATGCACCATAACCTCCTTTTTTACCAACACTTTGCATATTCAGAGGCAAAGGGAGGATAGATTTTTTTTCCAGGCTAGATAGGTCCAGATTTTTCAGTCATTACTGATGAGGCTCATCTAGGGAAGAAAACAAAACACAGCCCATGGTTCTTGCAGAGACCAACTGGCTGAGGTCCAAGGCTTGCCTGAAGTGGGGCACCTTGCTGGGCACAGCATCCCTGCTGAGCTCTCATCAGCATCAAGCAGCAGGAGGATTTCATCCCCAGTGCCTCCTGAGGGTGTTATTCCTGCCAACTCATCCCAGCCTCCTGACAGTCCTTTGCAAAGGCACATGATGTTGTCAACTTGCATTCAGCTGATGGTTCACTTTAATTAAAGCACCAGCATCCTGGGGCAAGGGGGTTAGGATTAAAAACAGCTTTAATAAAAGCAGGCTCAATAAAAGAAAAGGACTATATAAGCTACCTAAGAATACAGCCAATGAAGGCTGTTAAATGTAATGGCCTCAGTATTACATTTTACTCAAGAAATCTCAGAAGAAAATTATTGTCAGCAGGAGGAATATTTTATGCATATCCTGGGGGGTTTGGAAGGTGTTTCCTTAATGGCCAGCTTCTGGCTCCAGGTGGAAATAGGACATTTGGGCCCTATACTAGGCCTAGGAAAGACTGCAGTCTCTAAAAACCCTCAGCAAAGCTGTGACCCAACTACCCTGGAGCTCAATGGATCACTCAGTGCCAGGGGAAACAGCTCCACGTGTGCCTTTGTTGATCCCATTTCTGTCCTGGCCCCAAACATTTGTCCAGCTCAGGCTCAGATGTGCCCCCAGCTCTCTCCTGTGGGGTGTTTATGAGTTTGGTAAGCACAGGTCTATACAGGAAGAACAGTGGATGAGAGAAATCCTGAATATTTATCCCTATTTAAAAACAATTACTGTATTTCAGAAGCCTTTACAGGAATTCTGTTGTAAAATGCTCTATAAAATATCCTAAATAATCTGATATAAATGTCAAATAGATCCAGGGGCAAATGATTAGACTGGGAGAAGAAACAGACAGTAAGTTTATTCCTTGGACAATTTTTCCCTTGCATTTTACCCTTGGGCAGCAAATGTCTGCAAGACAAGTTCTAAAAATACTATTTTGTCATGATGCTTGGCACGAAATAAAAAAAAATAAACCAAGGATTTCTGTGCTTGTTGAAAGGGCAAGAGCATCACCAGCCAGTGCTGGAAGACAAAGTCCTGACTGGAAAAGAGGCAGTGGGTGCCATTCTTGGGATCAATATCCACTTTCCCTGGATTACCCCCAGTTTGCATCTAGGAAAATCTTGCTTTGTATGACCAAAAAACATCAGCCTGTGGTACCTCCACACCAGGTGACATCTGCCCTCCCCAAAGCCCCCCTTGTGCCACAGGGGTCACTTTGGTGTGGCTGCAGAGTGCCCACACCAGCACATGCAGAAGGACAAAGCTAAACCAGGGGCATCAACAGCAAAAGGCAAACCAGAGCACTTCCCCACGTGGAAACCTACACAGGTTCTTTCTTCTCTCTCCATTGGTGGCACGAGTGACAAGGCAATGACATCCTAAAAAAGCATTTGCAAGGGTTGATCATCCAGCAGCTCTGCCTGAAGGGTCAGCTGGTCTCCAGCTGAGGACAGCAGCAAGGAAAATGCTAAAGCAGTAGGTGTCTAAATGCTCAAGCAGTAGGTGTCTAAATGCTCGTGTTATTCAGAAACCACTGGGAGGCACAAAAACGAGGACTAAAATAAGCGAAATTTATAGGCTAATAAAAGCTGCAGCGAAGAAATGAAAGGTCTGAGTTACACAAGGTCCCTTTCCCACTTCCCAGCAGCTCTGACACATCACACTCACATCACTGATGGTGCAAGTGGGCATTTTCTGTGATGTTTATAAATCCTGGCATGGCGAAGTTGAATTATGTAACAACAACTCTGCCGTGCGTGTCTAGACAGGAGCCAGGAGGTTCCCCTGCAGCTCTTTCCTCTCAGTACCCACAGCCACGGCTGAAAGGCAAGCAGCCAACTTGCAGACAAGAGAAACAAGTTGTTACCACCCTGTTTTAAGCAGGAGCAAGAGGCTCCCTGCTCTGCTGAGAACCTGAAATGCCTCAGAGAATGGGCTGGAAAAGGCCCTGCAGCTGCTTCTCCTCCTGCTGCTTTCCAGGGCCAGGGCAGCACCTGAACGGTGCCAAGCCCAAAAGAGAGGCCGTGCCCAAATAAATCTGTTTTATTTCTCTTCATTTGAAGTTGGAGCATCTGCAGCAAAAGCACAAAGAGCGGCTTTGAGCAAGAGACACGGCCAGGGAGATGAGGAGTTCCCAAGGGAGGGACATTCCTGAGCCCCCTTTCTGGAACCAGAGCAGATTGAACATTTCATAGAACCACAGAATGGTTTGGGTTGGAACAGACCACGGGCAGGGACACCTTCCACTATCCCAGGGTGCTCCAAACCCCGTCCAACCTGGCCTTGGACACTTCCAGGGATCCAGGGGCAGCCACAGCTGCTCTGGGCACCCTGTGCCAGGGCCTGCCCACCCTCACAGGGAACAATTCCTTCCCAATATCCCATCCATCCCTGCCCTCTGGCAGTGGGAAGCCATTCCCTGTGTCCTGTCCCTCCATCCCTTGTCCCCAGTCCCTCTCCAGCTCTCCTGGAGCCCCTTCAGGCCCTGCAAGGGGCTCTGAGCTCTCCCTGGAGCCTTCTCCTCTCCAGATGAGCACCCCCAGCTCTCCCAGCCTGGCTCCAGAGCAGAGGGGCTCCAGCCCTGGAGCAGCTCCGGGGCCTCCTCTGGGCTCTCTCCAGCAGCTCCACGTCCTCCTGCTGTTGGCCCCAGGGCTGGGGCAGCTCTGCAGGTGGGGTCTCACCTGAGCAGGGCAGAATCCCCCTCTCCTGATGCCCACGCTGGGGGATCAGCCCGGGAGTCCCTTCTGGAATGCCCAGTGAATGCCCCTGGAAGCACAGCAGCACCCTGGATGGCTGCTCTTTGGAAAGGAAAAGTTCATTTCCTCCCCACGAAATCGTTTGCAATTCCAGAAAAGACATTTTAATCTGGCTCATGTTCTCAACCGTGTGGAAATGGGAATAATTATCCCTCTCATCAAGAGCTGCACATTGATTAAAGCGCCTCCAATGGAAGGTGGTACAGAAATAGCAAATCTGCCAAACTGCTGCTCCTGCACCGTGCTGCACTCCAGAGTTTGTCAAACACCATCACAGCCAGCCTGACTTTCCACTCTCCTTTCAGAGGACAACCTGAAGAGGGCAATTTCAGCAATTTCAAAAAAGCTTGCACTGAAAATAAACCAAAGCTCAAGATTTTTCCTACTCCATCACTCACTGATTGTAAAACATGCCCGGAAAAAAGTGCTAATCCTGCAGCTCTCCCACATGACTCTGGACAATTTGGATGAGCAAACTGCTCCCAGACCATCTCTCTGCACAACCCAACGTGGAATTCAGCAAGTTGGAGATAAAGCCCCTGTGGTGGCCAGGAGAGGGATGGACCAGACAGATCCCAGCTTGGGGAAGAATGCAGGAAAATAATTACCAAAGCACCACTGGTTTGCAGCCTGGAATTTTACAGACCATGGAGAACATGGCTTCTGGCTTCACATCCGGGATGGATGCTAATAAAAAATATTTCCAAGCACAGGAATAGCTCATGCCCGGAGTGTCCACAGTGCCATCCCAATGGAAACTTTTATCCCAACCATACAAACTCTCTCCTGCTTATGGAAGAGAATACAGCCCAAAATGGGACACAACCTGTGTCATACCAAGGTGTAGCCCTTGATCCTTCAATGATCCTTCCCCAGCTTTCTCATGGAGCAAAGCAGCTCTTCAATCTCCTGCTTGGAAAGGAACATTGGCAGACATCAAAATGCTCTAAGGGCTGCTGACCACACTCAGAACCAATTTTCTCTCTTCATACTCTGTTCAGATCATGACAAACATCTTGGACCTGAAGGAATGGGAGATAAATGCATAGTAAAGAAAAAAAAAAGAATTTTACGACAACTTCATTTTTACCTCCCCTGCAAAGAAAGCTTTCCAACCCATTTCTCTCCTTCTTCCTGCAAGAGCAAAACTGCTTGTGCAGCAAAACCCACAGCAGGGAAGTCATCTGCAGAGTCACTGCAAAGTCATCTGTCACCTCTGTGAGCTTTGTCATCACAATCCCTAAGCAGAGGTTAGGAATTTTGGAGAGGAATGGCCTTGAACTTGTTCTGCCTTCAGCTGGGCTGGGTTTTCTCAGTGCATCTCAAGCATCAAAGCTGCTTCAGTGAGAAGCAGCTGGTGAGAAAAATGCCTAATTTTTCAATCAACAGCTAAAGCAGTCATGGTTCTTAATTAGGACTAATTATATCAAGGCACATTTGGTATAAGACACCTGTTTATTTTTCAAAATGAAAACACAGCCAGCACTGCCTACACAAAGCACAGGAAAAGTAAAACCTGATTTAGAAACCCACCTGAGGGCATCAGCTGTCTGCCTGAAGGACACCCACCCCAAAAATCCAATCCTTTGTCACAGGAAATATCTGAATTATCCACGGCTCCCATTTCAGCGGGACCGATGGAATTTCTAAATATAGCACGTGCTAAGCCATATTTCCGATTTTTTTATAGCCTCTTCAGCAGTCTGGTTATTATTGCTCCAGATCTGCTGAGAGAATATCAGGAGTATTTCACAGAGATCCATAAGGACTCTCTGTTCCTTCCTCTCCAAAGGCAGGCCAGGAAGCTCAGAGGTAGGAGGTGCAGCTGCTGTTTCAGCCCACAAGGAACCTCACCTTGGATTTACTCCAGCCCCAAACAGGCTGCAGCTTTCAGAAGAACCAGGAAAAAAGGAAAAGCAACAGCTCTGATGCCAAGCAGGAGCAGACTCCCTGAGGGATGTGATCTTTTACATTTTCTTGTTGCATCTAATACCCAAACCCGGCTGATTTTTCCCTTACCTGTCTCAGCACTGGGGGCATTTCCCAAAGCATCACCTGGCTGTGGCCAGCAGCTCTGGGAGCAACACAAAGGATGGAGAGAACAAAAACAGGGAGGCCTGACATTAAAAACATTTTTTTTCCACCACACACATCTCTGATGAGCAAAGCTTTCCTCCCAGTTGTTCATCCATCAAGGAAACATCATCAGAACGATTTTCTCCAGCCTAGGCCCACCCCTCCAAAAAGTCCTGCCTAAAGCAATGACTGCACTATGCCAGAGTGAAAAAACCCTAAAAAATAATAGAAGTAGTGTCAATGAATCTCCTGGCAGGCAGCAGCCTGGAAGCAGGCTGTGACCACAACCCAACCTGATTTACAGCTGAGCTTGCAGGGGGCAAGAGACAGGAAAAAGGTGGAATATGCCCCCCCAACCTCAAATAAGGAAGCCACAGGGAGAACTGCATATGGATGCTGGCATTCCCAGCAGGAGAATCGTTGCCAGAGGCAGGCACAAAACCATCCAGTTTGGCCAGGTCTCCACTAGAACAGATCTGGACCATTTACAGGAGCAGATCGAGCTTGAAGTCATTTACATAATCCACTTAAAAAAAAAAAAAATAAAAATCACACTTTGGAGCATGTCCAGGGAAGGGAACGGGGCTGGGAAGGGGCTGGAGCACCAGGAGTGCTTGAGGGAGCTGGGAAAGGGACTCAGCCTGGAGAAAAGGAGGCTCAGGGGGGACCTTCTGGCTGGGTGGGGGTTTTGTCTGGAGAATCTTGTCCAGAAGTCTGGGCTCTGCCCATCAACAGCCTGATGCTTTCTCCCCACACACCATCTGCATTAGAAGGTCTCCAGCAGAAAATCTGGACTTCAGAGGAACTGGAAGATTTATTTCTGCGGCCAAGTCTTTTTCTTCTCGATGTGCTCCATGCTGAGCGCAAAACTGAGTTATTAACAAGCAGCACTGCCAGCTCACACAGCTGATGCATGTGGGAAACCACCAGACAGACGTGGCAGCTGCCTGAGGTCGTTCAAGAATGTAAAATAAATGTGACAGAATCAAACAGTAGCTCAGGGAAGGCTGAACTCTGTTTTCTGCTGGCAGGGGTTTAAAAAAAGCCAATAAACCTTATCGAAAGTACCTTGTCAAAACTATGGCCTGTGGCACACAAAAAATGCTTCCAAAAACAACCAACCAACCCAAAACAAAACAATAAATAAGTCAACCACACACAAACCTGAAAACCCCACAAACCAAAACTCAACAAACACCAGTTACAGACTCAGAATCAGCAGGGCTCACAAACAGAATCACAGAATGGTTTGGGTTGGAAAATCCAGCTCCAAACCCCTGCCACAGGGCAGAGGTGCTGGAAAACAACTCATATCACCACTGGACAGCTCAATCCCCCCACCAAGAGCAATCAGACCAGCTATTGCTGGGCTGCAGCCATGGATTCAGGACACAGCAGCACCCTGGGAACCAGCCAGGTGGTGCCAAATGGGATACACCAGCCCATAAAAGCAATTGCACCTTAGATGCTATTGAGCTTAATAAACTGCTCCAAAATTGTTAGGTCTGGCCTGATGTAATATCCCTGGCCTGCCTCGAGCAACAATCCATAGGTTTATTGGATTATAAATGAGAGTCAACAACTCGAGCAGGGTACAAATTAAAGATCTGCTTGGGAAGCAGGATTACCATAATGCCATAAATAGTGACACATTGCACCTCCCTTCTTTTATTCTTCGTTACATTGAGGCTGTGCTTCAATTTTACAACAAGAATCCTGCAGCTTGTAAATCTCCCTCCAAAAGCATCATTTTTAACCAAATTATCTTTCTCTGCTGGCTGAGAACATCAGGACCAGCACCCCCAGGTGGGGCAGCTCTCCAGCCACTCATCCCCAATCCCAGACCACTGTGGTCACCCAAGGGCATTGCACTTGTTGAACCTCATCCCACTGGCCTCAATCCATGGATCCAGCCTGTCCAGATCCTTCTACGGAGAATTCCTGCCCTCACCATTCCCACCCAGCCTGGGGCTGCAAACTGAGGGTGCCCTCGATCCCCTCCCCAGATCATGGGTACAGATATTAACCAGGACTGGCTCCAGCCCTGAGCCCTGGAGGGCACCTCTGCTCTCGGGGCCCTGCCAGTTTTTTACCCACCAAACAAGCCACGAGCAGCCAATTTCTCCTGGGAAATGCTGTGGGAAGCTTTACTGAAGCCCAGATGGGAAAATTTCCAGTCACCCTGTGGAGCTGACACAGCTTCCTTTGTCTCCTGAGGACACAGCAGCGTTTGGACACGTGGCAGACACTGGGCAGAGATTTAGGGCTTGTTTACTCCGTAACTCTCTCTGCCCTTTCCAAGCCCTACCAGGAATCCAGTTGATCCAGTCTCCACCACCTTGGGTACCTGCTCTTTTAGCCCAGTTTTGGACTCCTCAATGTTTTTTTTTTAGTGTAGCATATTCAAAGAAAACCCCTCAGCCTTCCCCAAAGGTGAACCACCATCAGATGCTCCAGAGGGAAAGTCACAGGGGGGCCACAGGAATCTACAGACCTGTACCAAGGTTCAAGGAGCAGCCAATAGGTAATAGGAGCATCTTGGAAACAACTGCATTGAACATCCCTGGACACAAAGTGAAGCCAGGGAGAACCAACCAGCCAGTAAAAAACTGGGATTTTCCCTAAAAATCACTGCCACAAAGCTTTTCCAGAGGAATCATTACAATCAACAACTTCACACAAGATCTAAGCATCCATATTTTATTTTTGCTGCTACCCTGCAGTTCAGAACAGGGAAACGAGGTTAAATCTGGAATTTTTCAAGGGTTCGCAGCCATCTCTCTGCCTGTAAAAGGCACGATACTCTTTGTGAGCCCTGAAAACAATTTAAAATATTTCCTGCTCAGGTTGAGGCCATTACAGGGTCCTGCACTTGTCACAGACAGAAGCAATTCCATCAGGATAACCCAACCCATTCCATTTTCCCCACCAGCCTTCTCATTGTCCCTACAGGAAAAGCAGCACTTCCAGGAGGAGACTGATCTGGATAAGTCGGTTTTCAATATTCACAAAGCCTCTGAAGAGACAAACAGCGACCCTGAGTTTGTCTTTCATGCTCAGAGGCCACAAAACCAAAGCCTCTATTTCACAGTCAGCAAATCAATCCTGACACCTTCTCCAGACCTCTGAGAAAATTAAAATCATTTTTAAACCCCAGTAAACTCTGACATCTGGAATTTGACTGCAACAGGACCCCGAGGAGGATAAATAGCTGCAATTTTGCAGGCAGCAGTGACAGCACACAGCTACAGAGGGCTCCTTTCCTACCACTGGAAATAATTAAATTCATATTTAAATCACCCTCCTCCCACCAAATTATATGAAAGCAAATCCACAGTAGGAAGTTCTAACAAATAAAAAGCAGCAGCCAAACACACCAGGAGCACATGATTTATTTCCCCAAGCTTTCCTCACCAGTGTCAGTGTCCCTGCATAGTAAACATGGCTTAATAATGGAGCTAAAGTCCTCCTTAAGCAAAATTTCGGGAAGCCAAGGAAAACAAACCCTAATCTTATTTCAAGCCAGCGCTGTGATGACAGACAAAAGTGTGTTTAAACAAAGCTCAGTATGTCCATACATGAATTATTAAGCTCAAAGCCTCTTTTCCACCAGTGCAAAAAGCATTTCATCCCAACCCCACAAGCAAGGCAAGAGTCCAAAAATTGAGCAGTGCATGAATTGAATGATTTTTTTTCCCCGAAGTATGTCCACATATTTGTTTTTTCTCCCCTTACTAATTCCTTCCTGGTCATTTTTTGAGGTGTTTGTAGAAGGTGGAGCCTGCCAAGATCAAGACCTCCATTAAAAAGGCACCATAATTCAGAAAATATCAATATTCCACCCAGGAAATGACTTTCCAGAGGTAGCTGGGTGGCATTTAAAGCATCTCCTGATTCTGAAGGCATCCTCAAACTTTAGCTTGCTCCAAAGGAGGACAAAACATGTCCAGAAGAAACAATGATATCTGAAATTTTAATTTTCTGTTCGCCACCAGGAATTCCCACCCAGTTTTAACACCCAGCAGCCTCTGAGCAAGTCAGTCCTGAAAAAGTAAAATGGAAAACAAATAGAAAAGCATGACTAGCAGAAGGAACACACTCTGCCTGTTTCTGAGAAGCACCATGAAAGTCACCCAGATCTTTTCTGTATAGATCTCAAAGCAGGGCAAAATAAAATCTCCTTCTAAGTCTGGTGTTGTCTTTATATCAGCATCATCAGAAACAAGAGGACAAGAACTCCTTGTCCTCAGCCAGCTCTGGTGCAAACGAGATATGTGAGTTAAAAGGGGTTGCCTTTGAGCAGTCTGGTGTTCCTGCAGCTCTTAGGAAAGAGATTTTGGGTACTTCTCTCCTTTCAAGCAAATAAGAAAAAAAGGAGATCACAGAAAGAGGAAGAAAACCAGAACAGGTTGAAAAGGGAGGGAAAGAGGTGTGCACCAATTAAATAAAAACCACAAAGCGACATGAATCATTGTATTGCCAAGAAATGGGGGAAAAAAAGGAAGAAAAAAGTTCACTCGGGGCAAGATTAGCTGTTGAACAAGCCCATGCTGCTGGAAGCAATGCAGAAGTGGAGAAACTGGAGAGTTCTTTTCCTCCTGTTGCTTTTTCTGACCTCAAACAC
Organism: Edolisoma coerulescens; assembly: GCA_013397115.1. NCBI lineage: Eukaryota > Metazoa > Chordata > Aves > Passeriformes > Campephagidae > Edolisoma > Edolisoma coerulescens. Next base: position 583,911 of record VWZW01007546.1, read on the forward strand.
CCTGGAGGCTTCAAAGGCACTGTCCCCTCACCCACGGCCATCCCTACAGAGCATTTCAGCACCAGCACTGGGAGAACTTTCTTCCAGACCACATTCAACCCCGCCCCCCCAGCTTCACTGCAGGCTTCTGAAGAAGGCAAGTCCAGAAGCTGCTTTAAAAAGTCATTATTGCCACCTCTGCAAAACCCTTCGCTCAGTGGTGAAATGATAATGGAGGCTTTAGAGCCATTCCAGCTTTTTACCTCTCTAATAGCTTTAAACATTGGTTGCAAGTCTTGAAAATCTCAAATTTAATTTGTTTTCAAGCCACAGAGGCACTGGACTAATAAGAAGCTGAGTGCTGGCTTCTCATAAAGCTGTTTTAGTGCTCATAAACCACTTAATGTGCCAGCACCAGCAGATGCTTCCCAGATTCTCCCTGGGGTGCGATATCCAGGTTGGTGCTGGGATCCATTTACAAAGCACAGGTAAGAGCAGCATCTTAGGGGTAAGATGGCAACTCCCATTTGGAGATAAGTCAGAAAGGAGGAGAGGAAGACAACTCTTCATTTCCAAAGCTGTCCTGAAGTGCTTTACAAGCCCTCAATAATTAGAAGGGGTGCAAGACTTGAGAATAAAACGGATCCAGGAGCATCTCGTGCACAGCAGAGAAATGAGCCCAAAAAGGGCCCAGAAAAGCAACAGAAATTCCCTGCAGCCTCCACCAGGAGCTGCTGCAAACCCCACCCAGACTGCCCCACCCATCAGCTTTGATGTGCTTGCCCAGCACCATTCTGAAGGGAGGGGCAGGAGCATTTCCAGGCAGCACCTGACTCGAGGTGAGCCCATCCATCACTGCTGGCAGCCTCAGAGGCAAGTGCGTTCCCCTGGGATGCCACTGTGGCCAGCTTCCATGAAATGACAGGCTGGAGAACAAGTGGGAATTGATAAGGAAAACCATTTGGGAGCACAGGCAGTGTATTAACTCATGAATCACACCCAGACAGAGAGGCCAAAGAACTGCTCAACTTTAACCCTGCTGCAAAATATAATTGTTTAGCAGCAGTTGTCACTTGATTTAATACCTTAAAACATCCTGACAGGTCTGTGAGGCCCAGGTCACTTCTCTACCACTTTTACCCAGCTGCAGCTGCTTTAATGCTCTCACATAGATCTGCTTTGAGGGAACACGTTCAGCCCAGGAAAGCTTTGTTTTCCGCAGCAGAAAAAAGTGTTTTCCTGAATTTTGCAAGATTTTCTAGAAAAAGGAGTGAGAATCATGGAATCATACAATAGTTTGAGTTGTAGGGGACCTTTTAAAACTCATCCAGTCCAACCTCCTCAGCAATGAGCAGGGACACCTTCCACTATCCCAGGCTGCTCCAAGCCCCATCCAGCCTGGCCTTGGACACTTCCAGGGATCCAGGGGCAGCCACAGCTGCTCTGGGCACCCTGTGCCAGGGCCTCCCCACCCTCCCAAGGAACAATTCCTTCCCAATATCCCATCCATCCCTGCCCTCTGGCAGTGGGAAGCCATTCCCCCTTGTCCTGTCCCTCCATCCATTGTCCCAAACCCCTCTCCAGCTCTTCTGGAGCCCCTTTAGGCACTGGAAGGGGACTGAAAGTGTCAAATTCCTCCTTCAGTGACATGAAGAAGAAACACTGACACCTTTAAAGTCAAGTATTGGTGAGGTGAGGGCCAGACCTCAAGCCTGTGTTTAATTCATCTCATCATACCCACCATTCAGGGCTTTTAGTACAATTAAAAAAACCCAAAAGCCCAGAGGAATACCAGATAGGACAAAAACCAGCACACAATGGCAAGTCCCAAACCCACCCAGAGAAATGAACAAGGAACTTGGGTTGGAAGGAACCACCAAATGCAAACATTTGGGTTTACATCACCCAGGAAGTGGTGACAGTTCAGCACATGGGCTGTTGAATTAAGAGCATTATCCTACACCCAAATCAGAGCTTGGGGGGTTGAAATCACAACAAACCCATTGCCTCAGCTCTGCCCACATTCCAGAAGTGGGGGGAGGACAGGCAAAGCACCCTGACTGCCTGAATTATGATGCTATCAAGAGGCATCCAGGCTGGCATGTTACACTGCTGAGTTACAGCCCCTTTTCCCAGCACACGTTTGTCTCCAAGGATGGAGTGCTGGTACAGAATCCCAAGGGAAATACCCCTCATTAGCTCCTCTAATCCCACTGAACCAGCTCTGTTCCAGCTGGAAATGAGATCGACTGCCCTGACTGCACATGTCCCACTGAGGAAGGGGCTTCTGCAAAGATGTACAACCGAGCCAGGGCCAGAAAACAGCTCCCAGTTCCTTCTGGGCCAGTTCCCCCAGTTCAGGTCAGTTTGGGCTGCTCTGGCAGCAGCTCTGAGGGCAAAACTGGAAAGGAGGTGAGGGGGAAAATGAGAGCAAGGAAACAATATAAAAACCCCTAACACCTTGAGATTAGCGTTTCATAGAACCACAGAATGGACTGGGATGGAACAGACCTTGCTGGTGTCAACACTGAGGAATTCTGAATCCCTGGGAGCATCCTTCTCCCTGGTACCTGATGCTTCCTGATGGCACTGACTGCTGCCCGTTGGTTTGGAGCTGAGGCGTGTGGCCCTGGGGCTGATGCCACCAGGAATCACAGCTAACCTGGAGGCTTTACAGGGCTCTTCTCTGCAGCTTTAGCTGCTTTGCCTTCGAATCCAGGCTCTGGATAATATTCCAAGTGGCCCCTGAGCAGGGCTGACGTTTTTATAGGTGATTGATAGGCTCCTATAGCAGTTCCTTACAGAATTTCTAATCCTAATTTCTAATCTGGGCACCCTGTGCCAGGGCCTCCCCACCCTCCCAGGGAACAATTCCTTCCCAATATCCCATCCAATCCTGCCTTCTGGCAGTGGGAAGCCATTCCCTGTGTCCTGGCACTCCAGGCCCTTGTCCAAAGTCCCTCTCCTGCTCTCCTGAAGCCCCTTTAAGTATTGCTTTGCAATTAAGAACTGTTGCAAATCTGAAACTTGTGAAAGCAAATACCACACTCACATCAATCTATTCATTAGTTATTCCCACAGAAGACAATTAAAACCCTTAAACATAACAAGAGGCTCACTCTAGCCTAGCTGCACTGAGTAACTATTTAAAAGACAACTCTGAGCAGAATTTGTCTTCAATCCCAAAGAAATTAATTTTCCAGCCATTCCTCTGTTCAGCCCTGTGGGCTCATCCCAGTGAAACTGGTGCGAAGATGCCAAAATAAAAGCAGAGGTTGCTTTAAATTTCTTTGGCTGCCATTTCAGCCCAGGCTGAGCAGAAGGATTATTTTTATTTGATTTTCTCACTTTCCTTTTGTACAATACACCAAAGCCACCTCCCATTTGGTTTAAGATATTTGCAGAGGGCAGACTGGCCCCATCCCTAAATGCTCCCATCACAATACCAGTAATAAAGTTTGAAGTAGTGGCAACTCCAGTTTTCAACAGCTGCTGTTGATGAAAATTAACTGTAATTTCACTTTTCTTTCAAATGAATTCCCACATTCCACAATCATAAGCTGTCCAACTCAAAGAAAGCAGGAAAAGCAATTTTTTTACTTATCCTGAAATAAGAATAACATAAAGTTCTAACTTAAACAACTGAATATACAAAATTCTTCCCAGATCTTTGCTTGTGGGCTCCTACACATGCAAAAAAAACCCCTCTACAAACCAAAAAACCTTTCACAGGTTTATAAATATAGTGGTTTATTATGGAAACAGTGACAGGCTCCTGGTGAGGAACCAGTGCCAGAGGTGATGGAAGTAAAGCCAGCAGGAACAGCCAGTGAAATACAGAGCAGGGAGATGCTCACAGGGAAGGAAAATGGGGAGGAAAAAATAATCACAATTTCCTAGGTTGGCTGGAAGCTTTAAAGAGAGACCTGAAGTTGTGCTTCACACTCAGCAACAGAGATTAAACAGAAGAGGAGTAACTTGGTGACTTTTGAAGGAATTTTTGCTCTCAGAGGAGCCAAGTTCCCCAGCTCACCTGTTTGGTGGAGGATAAATGGTGCCCTGGGCTGTTTTTCATGCCAAGCACCACAGAGATGACCCAGGCTGGGAGACACTGCTCATGTCTCCCCCTAAATGTGTTTCTGCTGTCAGGGAACTATTCAGCTACCAGACCCAAAATCTCAACCAGCTAGGGCAAGTTTGTCACCAAATAAACAAAAGAAACCAACAAACAAAAAAAACCTTTAAGCAACAACAGCAGAAATCCAGCAAAAATACAGCCAAGAGGTGATGATCCTGAATTAATTTCTACTCCCAAGCAGGTAAGCTCTGCCTGAGTCCTACAAAAGGCTCAGAGCAGCGGAACAACACCCTAAATGAAAAAGTATGTGAAAGTACAGTATATGGAAAGAGGTCCCTGGGACCATCTCCAGCTCTCCATTTCTCAGAGGGAGTGTGCTCAGGAACAACTGCAATGCCTTTTTATCTCTCTAAGAAGTCCGTGTGTCCACCCAAAGCAATCTCACTAGAAAACATCTTTTTTTTCCAATTCAGATGCTTGTCAGATTTTATCTGTTCAACTGGAAAGGTTTCTCCACTCGCTCTTCAGGCGAGCTGATGGACATCAGATAATTAAAATCAAGAGGAACAGACAGATATTGGATCAGATTGGATCCAGCTACTGGACTGTTTTATTTCCTTGCCCTTCATCCTCCCTTCCTCTTCCCTAGGCTGTATCTTAAGTTTTCCACAGTCCTCCTCCACAGAATCCCAGACTGGGTTGGGTTGGAAGGGACCTTTAGGATCATCCATTTCCACCCCCTGCCGTGGCAGGGACACCTTCCACTATCCCAGGTTGCTCCCAGCCCTGTCCAACCTGGCCTTGGACACTTCCAGGGAGCCAGGAGCAGCCACAGCTTCTCTGGGCACCCAGACCCTCCCAGGGAACAATTCCTTCCCAATATCCCATCTTTGTTCAACCCTAGATTGCCACGAGGCAGGAGGGGGAAGAAGGGAGCCCGGAGCACAGCAGGCTGCTGTCCTGCTCCTCCCCAGCCCCATCACTGTGCCCAGGCACAGACAGGACGTCGGGCAGGACGACCTCGAGTCTGACCCAGCTGGCAGATCCTGAGTGCTCACATTTTGCTCCACAAAACGCTGCCCCATCAAAACACAGACTTATTTATCCCACAGGATGGTCCAGAGGGCAGAGACACATCTGGTAACAAAAGCCACTCAATGGGCTAATGTGCCCAAGGCTTTCTGCCCCAGCTTTGGTGGCAACCCAGTGACCTGAAGGCTTAGAAAAAAAAAAGAATTAGAGCAAGGAAAAACTGAAGTGCCTCTCTTTCAAGGGGAAAATTGATAAAATCAGGGTCTTCCCCAGCCTCCACAGGCACAGCTGACATGAACAGAGGCTGTCTGAAACAGTGGACATGTCAGATTTACCAGCAGGAGGTTAGGGCTTGCCTTCCCAGAAACAAGGGTGCACTTGTTCCTGGATCTGCCCGACAAGGGGATGCTTTGTGCAAGTCACAGAAATCATGTATTTCTCTAATACTTGACATATGGAAGGGATTCACCTATTTTTCCCCCAAGAGAGATTTAAATGGGTTCAGTGCTCTGCCACAGGGAAACCAAATGAAGCCACGAGGCCCAGCAGGAGCTGAGTGGCCAAAGCCAGCATCCCTCTGCAGAGGAGGCAGAAGCTTGGCTTATTTATTCATTACTTTTTTTTAAATCTCAAGGGTGAAGTGTTGGGGAAAGAAAATAAACAATCAGCCATCCTGGGAGTCATTTGAATGCTGGATTTGGCTCATCACACAAGGACTTGGATATTTCAAGCCCAGCACATGAAAGACACTGGCCCATCCTAGGTTCCACTTTGCCTTGTGCTGTTTATCCCTCACTTCTGGCTGGAGAAGCAGGAATCCCTGATGGCTGCAGACAACAGCAGCAAAATAGTTCAGTCAGACTTGAGCACACAGCTACTAAATCCTGCAAACACACACAGGGTAATTCTGCATCAACCTCAAGGGAAAAAAAGCAGTGAAATGAGAGATCCTTTCCAGATATTGCTCAGCTAAAAGCTACACCCCCACTTCTGATACAACTTGAGGCTCTTGAGCCTTTTGGGGAAGGAAAACACCCAGACAAGGAGGCACAGTCACAGAGGGGTGGTTTGCTCAGGATGTGGGGTGGTTTGAGTGGTGACAAAGCAGGCGTGGTAAGCAAAGCCTCCAGTAAGGCACCACAGCGAGCTCTGAATTACAGGAACCAGGTTTGTTTTTCCAGAAAGGCCACAAAAAGTCACGTCAAAAAACGTCAAACGTGAAGGGACAGCAGTGAGCAAGAACGGAAGAGCTTTGTGGTGAAAGGAGCAGTCTGGGGGAGTGAAGAGCCGACGCAACACCAACACCAAAAACATCCATCTCTCCCCCCAAGCATCATCAGATGGGATATTGGGAAGGAATCCTTCCCTGTGAGGGTGGGGAGGCCCTGGCACAGGTTTCCAGAGAAGCTGTGGCTGGCCCTGGATCCCTGGGAGTGTCCAAGGCCAGGTTGGATGGGGCTTGGAGCAGCCTGGGATAGTGGAAGGTTGGAATTACATCATCTTTAAGGTCTCTTCCCACCCAAACCATTCTATGATTACAATCTAGGGAAGGGTTGGTTCCTACCAAAAGGGATGAGGATCTGGGTCTCTCCCCTCTCCCTTTGCTAAGCATCCAGCTGATTTCATCCCACTGAAATGGTTGGGAATTTGAGTCCAGCAAGGACACTTCTGCATAAAGGGGATGTTAAAAGTCTCCAGACTCCTGCTGTTCACATCCCCCTCAGATCAAGAGCTGTCACAGCCCGGTCCCTGCCCAGCAGCCCCAGACACCCAGCTGAGGGGCAGGGAGGTAGGAGCTGCTCTCCTTGGACCGAGGGCCATCTGTGGCAGATGCAAAGCAATTTACCACCCACCCAAAATTTACTTGTTGGTTGTTGGTGCTGCTTTTTGTCACCCAAAAGTCAACCTTGACTTTACAACCGGCTTCAGGAGAGCTCACAAGGAAGCTGATTCCGTTTCTAAGGGTCACAGGCTGCAAGTGCAGACTTCAAACAAAGCCTCAGTTGTTTCATTTTTTTGTTCCATAATTCTCCCTGGAAAAGGGCCTCATTTGACTTCACTGAAGTCAATTGACTCTCAAGTGCTTGCTGACATCATCTGCAAATAAGTACCTGCCAAATAAAGGCTCAGAACTGCACGTCAAGTGGAAATGATGGGCCCAGACCAGTTCATCAGCTTCTCTCTAACACCTCACTGTAGACATGGCACAAAGGCAAAAAAGAATTAGAATAATTTTCAAGGTTGAGATGAGTACAAAGAGTAACAACCAAAAAACAATTAAAAACTCCAGCCTTGGACAAGCACATTTCCAGCTGCTGTTATACCCTTGAAACCCCACTTTGGAGCTTGGCCACAATTCTTCTGGAAACAACCTGGAGAAAAAGCTTCAATCTGCAACCAAACACCCCTAAATCCAAGTTCCCTTTCCCAGAGGGACTCACAAGACAGTAAATACAGATAAAAATCACAGATCAGCTTCGCAGCCAACAAAGAAGAGTCATGATATTTTTCAGCTTTGCTAATCAATTTTGTTAATGAGACATGTCAGCAGCACAGAGGTTCCCAATTCCTAAAACCAGCAGCATTCCTGGAACCCAAGCACTTTGGATCCCCACCCAGACCCCACAGGCAGCAGAGTCCTCTCCAAAAGGACAAACTGGCAGATGACTGAAATGTCTTGTGGCAAGTGCCAGGAAAGCCACACCTCACATATTTTCAAGTTGTTCCCTGCTGACCAGTCATTCCAAGAGGGACACCTGACAAGGGCCTGGAGTAACAGGGCAGAGGAGAATGGCTTAAGCTGAAAGAGGGCAGGGATAGATGGGATATTGGGAAGGAATTGTTCCCTGGGAGGGCGGGCAGGCCCTGGCACAGGGTGCCCAGAGCAGCGGTGGCTGCCCCTGGATCCCTGGCAGTGTCCAAGGCCAGGCTGGATGGGGCTTGGAGCAGCCTGGGACAGTGGAAGATGTCCCTGCCCATGGCAGGGGGTGGAATTAGGTGATTTAAGGTCCTTCCTAACCCACACCAGTCTATGATCTACTCCCAGGCTGTTCCTAATTTCCACCTCTTCCTCTGCACACCCTTCTCAAAGATCATCACCACAAGCTAATCCTGCTCCCTCCTATCCCCTCCATGTCACTCATTTACTCCCACTGGGGCCAGGTTTCCTTCCTATCTAGGAATTTTTGTGGTCACTTTGGAACCACAAAACATCCTTGAGGCACTTCCACAAAATCTGCTTTTATGAGAGACGGAAAAAATACCTTCTACTTGGATAGGAAAAAAAAAGAAAGGATCAAAAAAAGCCTTTTCCATTGGCCCCTGCACTCCCCCAGTGCATCCAACCACCCAGTAAGGACACACTGCAAAGTTCCTCTCCAACATCTTCTTGCTCTGCCACAGCCCAACTGCCCTTGGATCTATTCCAGGACACCTGGGAATTCACAAGAGAGGCTGGAAGAGCAGAGCTGGTGAAGCAGGAGACTGGCAAATTCAAACCCCAATGTAAAGTGAATCACTCCAGTCCAACTCAAGGGTAGCAAGGTCACGCTCACTTCCCCCTGGGTGAGAAAAATCCAGTCTCCTCTGGAAAAGGGCCACAATTTTTCACTCTTCTCTCAAGATCAGAGAGAGAACTTCTGACATCAAGACTCCCACAAGTCAAACTCCCATGATTTTAATGCCATTTCACTTTTACCATTTTCTCTCCTCAAAAGTCATGCTCATGGCTCCACCCATGGGAGAGGGCTAAATATCAAAGTAAAGAGAGACACAATGAATTAACCTGGGATTAATTAGATCACAGGCTCCCATTGCCTCTTTGGGAAAAGGAGTTTGATAATTCAATTGTAAAAGTCTAACTGTAACAACCACTACACAGCTGAGAGGAAAGATGGGGTTTTTTTAGGAAAACAAGCAGAAAAACTACCTCATTTCTCCCCTTCTTGGAGGGAATTTAGAAAATATTGTACCTTGATGCTGTGTAAACAATCTTCAGCAGTAGCTGTAACACTGTTATGGTCATAAACCCAAAATTTAGCACCATAGCAGCTGCTGTGCAGAAAATTAACTGTATCCCAGTCAAAACCAGTGCAGGGAACCCCCAGGGAGAGCCTGGAAAGGCTTTGCCAAGTGGGTTAAACCAGGAGTTGATTGAGCATCTTCAAAGCAGTTGAGATTTTACAGGAGTGGCAGCACCACTGTCCTGAGGCTGGAGGAGCACTGCTGTACCCAGGTGCCCAGGGGAAAGAAATCCCTGTAAAAACCCAGGGATGGAACTGCCAGCTAAACACAGGGCAGGCTCGAAGAGACCACGACCCAAAAATCCCTCCTTGCCCCCTCTTCTTCCCCCTTTCTCCAGATGCAGCTGAGTTCAGTGCTGGCTGCTCAGAGCCCAAACCCCCATTTTGCAGATGCTCTGCACTAAAAACCTTTGACACCTCTAAAAGCTTTATAAATCCTGGGGCACGTTAATCACCCAGTCTGAGCCCATAATCCCAACCCGGGCCCCACAGTCAATGGGTTTTGCAGACTCCCCTGCACAGGCATTCTGCCTACATCAGGACTACGCCAGAAATTCAGCATTAATCAAACACCCTCACCCCGACAGTGTTCAGGCTCCAACACTGTGGCTTTTCCTGGGGTCTCAAGGATGTGGGATTTCCCATCCTTCAGACCAGCATTGCTGAAACAGGGAACACAGAACAAGCAGGTTCATCCCAGCCTTTGTAGGAGCTGTGTGAGGGTGTGGAAATCAATGGTAAACACGCTCCTGGCAGGTTAATCCCTGAGTTCCTGAGGCTCGAACACCTCTCTGCTCCTTGCCTGTCCTCCACGGGATCCTGTCCAGCCTAACAGAGGTCTTGCTTCTTTATGAAGGCCAAAATCATAAAGTCCATTCCCAGTTAGACCCAGTAACACCCCAGGCAAAGTCTGGTCTGAAGGCACCACACACAGCAAATGCAATTCCTGCCTGGCTCGGGTGACACGTGGATCCCAAACAGCTTCCCTGGACAAGCATCCACCTCACAGCCTCCCTGTAAAATGAAGGGCTCAAAGGTGTATTTTAAAGGATGTTTAAGTGATGTCTAAAACCCTAAACACAGCCTGGTTTTGCTTTCATTTCCAAGCATCAAGGGGAAAAAAAACCCAGAATCATAGAATCCAAATAGTTTGGGTTGAAAGGGACCTTTAAAGGTCATCTAGTCCAACCCCCTCTGGTGAGGGGGGCACCTTCAGGAACAATAAGGAAAAAACATGTCGATATTTAATGGAATGACTGGATTTCCCTGCATTTAGCCCATCAAGCCAACATGATTGGACACATCCATTCATGGGAACTCAGCTCTGAATCACCAGTCACATCCAACGTGCAGCATCCAATGCTTCAGTGCCCAGCCTCCAATCAAACAACCTTGAAAGAGCCTCTTTCCCTCAAAAGCTCCTGTGCCCTCAGGCCTGCAGTCTGGAACACTCACAAATTGAAAAACACACGGAAAAGGGCAAATTAACCAATCCTCTAATAGCAGATTTCAGCAAAGCAAGCAATTTCTGTGACCAGTGACCTCTGGCCGCTTGGGAATTAGCACTGACAAAGTCCCAGCTCCAAAGCCTGTGGCTTAGATCATCTGTTCAGGTCATTTCACAGCTCTGGCCAAGCAGGAATTACAAGAGCATTTCACCAGAGAGTGAATTAATCCACGCAGCCCAGACACAGCACTGCAATTCATTATGCTGATGGATCACAGCTCCTCATTTATCTTTGCACAAAAGGACCCCAGAAAGCCATCAGAAGCCTCAGTCGGAGGTCACATGATGCATTTAACCAAATGGACTACCTTGAACCACACACATTTCACTTGAAGGGCATAAATCCTAACAGGGACTGCCCAATTCATAGGAAGGGGTTGGTATCTCATTGATAGATTTGCAGCTCCATGAGCAGCAGCAGATAAAGGCAGGGAGAGGCTTTATTGGATATTTCCCCTCGTCTCCCCTCCCACATCCTCACAGTTCAGACAACTTGCAATTAAGGAGAGGATTAGGAGATTTGTGATGTACAGAAAGACCATGCTTTGATAGCTCAGCCCAGCCAGTCAATAAAAGTGGCTTCTTCTTTTTACTGGATAGATAAAAACATTATCACTGCCATTTCCTTTGGCAGGCCCAAATCTTGTCCCCTCTTTGTCCCCTCTCCCACCCAGGGTGATTTCTAAGGTCTGATATTCGCTGTGTACAAACAACAGAGATTTGGAAGCAATAAAAAAATGCTTCCATGCACTGACTTCATAATATCCTTGGTGAATATGTGATGAACAAGCTGTGGTTAGATCAGAAATTCCTTCCTCACACCAGCTACAGAGATCATAATGATCTGAATCCCAGCAAGACCATTTTCTCCTCCTTCATGTGCCTTTCATTTAAAAAAGCATTAATTTTTTTTTAAAGTGAAGGGGGATCTTGCCATTAAAGCTGAGGGCCCCACAATAGAAAAAAGGAATTTTGCAAACATTCAAAATTTAAAAAGGAGATCAGAGTATATTGGTTGTGTGCCTTCAGCCCCTCTCTTCCATTCTCAAAGGTGAGAGAAAAGCAAGAGATAATGACAATTCCAGCAAGCTGCCTCTCAGAAAAACTAGAACTCAGGTTTTGAGAATTAAAATTCTCATTTTCGTGTAAATTTTTAACGTGGAGTAGAAAGCTTGATATGTGTGTTCATTTGAAAGAAAGAAGAGAGGAATCATTAAAATTCTGGCTGTTGAGGTGCAGCACAATTCAGACAACAAACACTCACAGGCATCAGGTGAATATGTCATGGAGGCAAGGCTGGGTCGTGACCCAAATTTGGGTGAAAGCCTTTTATTCTGTGGAGTTAGATGTTTGAACAAGGGAGCAGATAACCACGCTGTGGTCTACACTAAAGATTCCTCTTTGAAAACATGACTTGCTCGCTGAGAATTAAAAAGCAGGAAAATGACTTGTGCACGTCCTGTTCTTTCCTTTCCAGGTAGATCTGGATTTTTTGCAAGATTTAAGAACCTCTCCAGTGTGCCACAGCCAATTTATAGAAGCCACGCTCAGGAAAATGTGTGTTTTACAGCTGCTGGGTCTACAGAGGCTGAGTTAGTGTAAGGGCAGATGGGAGGCAATACAAGAGGTGTTACCATCAATGTGTCGCTGCCCTCGTGTCAAGTAAAAAGGCTCCTAAGTTGTGGTGTTTTCTTTCTTCATCCTTTACAGATCAATTTAAAAAAAAAATAAATTAATAAAATCACAGAACGGTTTGGGTTGGAAGGGACCTTAAAGCCCATCCAGTGCCATCCCTGCCATGGGCAGGGACACCTTCCACTGTCCCAGGCTGCTCCAAGCCCCGTCCAACCTGGCCTTGGACACGTCCAGGGATCCAGGGGCAGCCACAGCTTCTCTGTTTTGCACAGCCTGCAGCTCATTTTAGGCTTTCTTCTCCTACTCCTGCTATTGTCTCCATCTCTCTCCTACCAAAGCGGAAGCTGAGGCCTCACATAGACTTTAAAAAGACCAGCTCAGACTGGACGTATTTTTAAGCCTGGATAGCTACCTTTAAACACAACCAATTCCTTTCCAGCACTAGGAAAAAACCAATGGGAATTCCAAGTAGACCTGGAAAGCTGCCAGTGATATTGTTTGGTAATGCAAGCAGAGGCAGATCTCACTGAAAAATTCAGGGCAACTTTCCTGTAAATTTTTAGCTAAGAATTGTAATGTTCTGCTGGCTCAAAGTGATCACCCAGACCAAGCTGAAAGCAGGAGGAAAACAGCATCAACATTCCTACTTTTTGCAAAAGGAAATTTGTTTTGGGCTGCACAAGCTCAAGCCGTGACTTTCCAACTCCCAGGGGAGCTCCCGGCCAAGCTGCACCACCAACAATGGCTGCAATTCACTACCAGGAGCATTTCTGGCTCGGGATCTGCCACAGAGCCATGTTTGCTCCTTCACAGCTGCTTTTCCAAGAGGAAAAGCACTCCAGAGCCAAGAAGATCCCTGGTTAGAGACTTAAAAACAGAACAGAGGAGCCAAGCGATAGCAGAGCAGAATTAAGCATTCAGAAGGCAACCAAAGGATCTCCTGGGAGCACTTCCAGATGAAATGAGATTTAAAGAAGGAAAAAAAAACCCCAAAATTTAACTCATAAGCACACTTAAAAAAACATTCCAGGCAACATGGGAGTACAGGAGAATAGTAATACAAACTCCTCACCCAGGTGATGTAACAGGGTGGCTTTGACAGCAATATTTTCACACTTCTATCAACACATCACAAGACCTCATCTCCCAGCCCAGAACAAGAGGGGAGGTGCAACTCGAGCCTCACTGCCTGGATTCCCTCTGCCAGAGCTCTTAAAATCTATATTTATCCAGGGGAGGGAAGAGTCACCTGCAACAGCTTTCCCATTTACCCCCAGCTTGCTCTCACCTTCTGCTGCCTTTCATCAAACCCCAGAAGGGTTTAGGTTGGAAAGGACCTTAAAGCTCATCCAGTCCCACCCCCTGCCACGGGGGGACACCTTCCACTATCCCAGGGTGCTCCAAGCCCCGTCCAGCCTGGCCTTGGACACTTCCAGGGATGGGGCAGCCACAGCTTCTCTGGGCAACCCGTGCCCCTACCTACAAACACATTTTCACATGCAAGAACAGAATCATAAAGGTTGGAAAAGGCCTCCAAGATCATCAAGTCCCCCCCTGGACCAAATACCACCATGCCACTAAAACCACACCATGAAAGCAGAGATGCTGCAGAAACACAGGACCTACAGATCCAGCCAAGGGTGCTGCAAGCACGAGGAGGACACAGAGCAAGGAGTAAAAAACCACAAGGAAAGTGTTCCCCAGGACCACAATATGGACAGATTTGGGCACATTCAATCCCCTGGAGCACCACGACCAACCTCACCGTACCCATCTCCACATCAACCACACAGGGAGGACATCTCAGACCTCCTGCCATGGTCAGCAGTTCCCATCAAACATCCAAGGCAATAAATAAGAAAAAAAAAATCAAATATTTAATAGTTCCAACCAAGACCTACAACCCAGCATCCCAGGGAAGAGGTGCCAGCCAGCTGCTGTCACCTGCTCACCTTGGTGGTGTCATCATGTGACCGCTGGTACCGTTTCCAGCGGCAGCCGTAGATCCCGGTCAGACAGGACAGACATAGCTGGGGCTCGTAGTACTGCAGGGGTTGGTGTTTAACCATGCTCCTTCCAGCCCCTCCGGAGCCAGCTACCACAAATCCATCAGCTCCTGGGAGCGCCCTGAGGCAAAGGAGAGAAAACAACAAAAAAAAAGGAAATTAAAATCCCGAGCGATATTTCAATACATTAACACGCAATTTAATAATTAACTGTGTCCTCTGGCTACTGAGGGGAGAGATGAGAACCAGATCTATTCCCAGCCCTGCCAACATCTCCCACTCGTAACTCAACAAGACCAAGAAGTTTAATTAGTTTGCAAGTTGGATTTCCTTGTGCAGCTTCTCCCACACCACCAAAAATGAATGTGTTCGTGGGAGTTATCAGTGGGGAAAGCCACGTGAGGACAAAAGCAGGAGGATGACGATCTGAAGCCCAGGTGATTGGGTTTTTATGAATGACTGAAGTGTAAAGAGCCAGACCCTCTGCAAGAAGAACCGGAAAATCAATTCAGAGACCTCCACAAAGCTGAAACCCAGCCAAGCTCAAGGCAGTTTATCTTCAGCATTCTTGGGAGCCTGCAAAACAGTCCCAGACAAGGAATAAACATTCCATGCCTCCTGCAGAAGGGGCATCACAGAATCTGGAAGGGATCCAACAAGGATCAAACTTCTGGCCCAGCACAGGATAACCCCAAGAACACAGAATACAGTGTGTGTGTACACAAAATATATAATACAGATATTACCCTCTCCCTTTATACACCTCTCAAGCACTCCCAGGGATGCAGAGCTGGATGCTGTGCTTGATCCCACACCACAGGTTTTCCACAGCTTCCTGAAGCACAGGTGTGCACCCACAGCCCCCCAACGCTGCTGCTGTGGGGATCATCAGTGGGCTGGGAGTGGAGTTTGGCAGCAGCTGAGCTTGCAAAGCACTTGCCCACCTCTCCCAAGAGTGCAGAGTTGATTGCAGGGTGTGTGGGCAGTAAATCCTACCCTCTCCAGGGGAAATGCTCTGCTTCCTTGCATGTGGGATTCCCAGGACTCAGGTCTCGGGAAAAGCTGTGACAGCTGAGTAGCAACATCCTCACTGGCATCGGCAAAGCGTGGCTGGGCTTAGGGAGACAAGCCAGCCACCTAAAAGCTTTTCCTTGACACATCCCATGGACAGAAGCCTCCAAAAGCAGGGCTGACCGTATTTGTCAACCCAGCTGATGCACAAGGGGAGGCTGCAGGCAGTGCAGACACGGTGGTGGAGTCTGGAAATGTCAGCAAGGACACAGACAGCTCAGCCCTCCCAGCTCCTGCCCGCGTCTGTGTCCACTCACGCTCCGCGCTGACAGCCCAGCACAGCCTTGCCCTGACTCTCTCATCAGGACTCAGCATCCCGGAGGCAGGAGGCTGCTGTGGCTCCAGGCCCAGCAGACTGTCACCACGCTGTCCCCAGAGCCCACAGCCCTGTGCCCCAGACACAGAGGCAGCTTTGTGCTTTCAGCAGAGCCCTGTGCGCTGCTCGAGGCGCTGACCCAGGCAGGGGACTCGAGGTGGGCACCACTCACACGTCCGTCTGTGGCCAGCCCAGCTCCCCTCGCTGCTCTGCTCATCCCCTGGGGGGTGACAAGTGGGACAGGGCATGGGCACAGCCAGCCTGACACCAGAGCTGTTTGCTGACCGTGTCCCCCCCCGGGCCCCAGCGCTGCTGTGCCACCTCCGTGGCCTCATGTCGAGGTCACCTCCCTGCCCGCATGTCACCCCTCCTCTTGCTATTTATGAAGCTCAGCATTAGTCACTGCTCGAGTTGCCTCCTGTCTTTAGCTTCAAGACCATCCCTAGGAAACGAGTCCCCCCCTCTGCCTTCCCACCACAGGCAGAAAAACCGTCACAATGGGCCAGAAACACTGAGGATGTGCAAAACTGGATGCTATTTAAAGGTCTTGGGCAAAACCATCCTCTCTGCCCTGAAGATTCCAGGCATGGAGTGATGTACAAGACACTGAGGGATCTGTGCAAGATGTAGAAATCAGTCACAGCCTATTAACAACTCCCCAGCCAAACCCCTTATTCCCACCCTGAAAACCTAGAAGGCTGCAGTTGTTCCAAGTAATCCTGCACGAATTAACTTCCAAAGGACAGCATCTCTCCTGATTTCCACCTCTTCCTGCTTTAGTCACGCAAGGCAAGAGGGCAGACAGGCCACCTCCATCTACAAAACTTTTCACTGGGTATTTTATTTGATCACTTACAAGATTTGTGTCCATTTGATGGTAGGGAGAAATCCTTCCCTGTGAGGGTGGGGAGGCCTTGGCACAGGGTGCCCAGAGAAGCTGTGGCTGTCCCTGGATCCCTGGCAGTGTCCAAGGGAAAAGACAGCTGAAAAGGCTCTGTGAGGCACCAGGTGAAGCTCCCACCCTGGTTCCTCTCACTGCAAAGGCAGGCACTGCAGGAGCCCAAAATTCCAGGCTGCTCTCCACAAAAACTCAGGAAAAGCACAACGACAAAAAATCTGAGTTTTAAAAAATCTATTCCTAAATACAGTGTAACTGCATGAGGCACAACCAGCAAGCCCAAAATCATTCCCTCTTCTCCATGAGCATCACAAACAGATGCATAAAAGCCCAAAATAGATGGGAAAGGACAAAACACAGCACCCACCCTCCCCTCCACACACACAGACACCTGAGCAGTAGCAGGAGCTGCAGGGAGAGAAACCACACTGATACCATCTGCCCAGAGAGCCTCGCTTGGCCAAGAGCATGGACTCAATACTTACTGCTCCTGCTTCCAGAAATGGATTTAGGGGAGCAGCAGAAAGTCTGCAGCACCTCACAATCACTGTTCCCATGACATCTCCAGCTGTCGAGGTGGAGAAAGCAGCCTATGAATGATTCAGCCCACTGCTGGTTAGCATTACATACAGAAATGAAAACAGGAAGCAAGACAACGGGCATTAATTATTCAAATTCAGCAACGTGCACCAGGAGGGAGGGAGGAAAAAAGAAATAAAATAGAAAACGCAAACCCACACATGCTCTCAACCTTGACTTTAAAGATGCATCATCTGCCAATGGCTATGAGCTTCTCAGAGCTGAACAACCAGCTCGCTTGTCCAAAAAGGGGGAGCAGGGTAGATCCCATCTGCAAATACAATGGGAGCATTTTCCAAAGGCTCCAGGATGCCTAATTAGCACACACTGCACTTCTAAGATACTGAAGTGGAGGTATCTGTTACACATTATTCCTTTCCAAACAGCTTCGGAGAAAAAAGAAAGAAGGGAGAACTGGAGTTGCAAATTTAAAAGCGAAGCTCTCTGGGGAGATCTGGCCTAAAAATTTTTGATTTTTGTCTCTCTGAGTTAACTCCTCCATCCCTGTAGTCTCAGGGCAATACTCAGAAACCTGGAGCAGAGAGAGAAGGCAGCAATCAAGACCAATCACTAAAGCATCTCAGTGCCCTCATTTCAGTGAAGGGAAGAGCAACAGCACAAGTCCTGAAGTGCACTGAGTAAATAGTGGGGCTGAAGCTCCAGGGTTAACAGCCTTTCCCAAGGCCCTTCAAGGGGGACTGAGGGGAGACCTCACTGCAGGTGCAACTTCCACATGAGGGGAAGAGGAGGGGCAGCTCTGATCCCTGCTCTCTGTGACAGGAACAGGACCCAGGGAACGGCTGGAGCTGTGCCAGGGAGGTTTAGGTTGGGTATCAGGGAAAGGTTCTTCCCCCAGAGGGTGCTGGGCACTGCCCAGGCTCCCCAGGGAATGGTCACAGCCCCCCAGAGCTCCAGGAGTGTTTGGACACCACTCCCAGGGATGCCCAGGGTGGGAATGTTGGGTGTCTGTGCAGGGCCAGGAGCTGGAATTGATGATCACTGTGGGTCCCTTCCAGCTCAGGATATTCTGTGGTTTTTAACAGCCCAGGGCCAAGCAGCTTCACTGCACTTCCAGCCACACCACGGACAGCCCTGAACACCCACCACGGTTTGCTCAGGATGGTTTGGATCAGCACGTCCAAGAGAAAACCCAAAACACAGCCAGGGATGCTTTGATGGAGGCTTATGAATAATGAAATCATGGAGTCATTAAGGCTGGAGAAGCCCTCTGAGATAATTGAGTCCAACCCAGCATTGCCAGGTCCACCACTAACCCACGGAATCCTGAAGCCTCAGGAGACATTGGA
Organism: Edolisoma coerulescens; assembly: GCA_013397115.1. Classification (NCBI taxonomy): domain Eukaryota; kingdom Metazoa; phylum Chordata; class Aves; order Passeriformes; family Campephagidae; genus Edolisoma; species Edolisoma coerulescens. Next base: position 602,341 of record VWZW01007546.1, read on the forward strand.
GTGAAGCCAAGCACTTGGAAAGAGGCAGACCCACTTTTCCCCAGTAACTCCACCCATGCAGATGTGGAGGACACCTGTGGCCTCCTACAACTCCACCTTCCAAGGCACGGCTGAAGACCCATCCAATGGAAAACCTTGGCCTTCCACAAGGAGGCTCCCGTGGTTTCAGAGAGGCAAAACTGAGGGGAGAATGAGGGGGAGAACCACGTGCTCCCCCCATATCCAGAGAGGCAGTGGGACACTCAAAACCAAAGCAAGCCCCGAGCACACAGGGCTCCCATCTCCCAAAATGCAGGCCCAAGGAAACTCATCCCACTTGCAATGCAAATAAACATAAAAAATACAGACTCATGGGGTGTTTGAGATTAATTTTTTAAGTTAACTCATTTTAAAAAGAGCTCTGATAGATTCTACTGATTTCCATATTAAAAGAAGTGTTTTTCCTCTTGTTGGTGACTCCTGGGATCGCTGTTTATCAAGAATCTCTGTAAATTCAACATCTCCATCTCTACTAAAACTTACATCCATCTAATTATGCTTAAAACCTTGTTAAGCAAATAATTTCCTATGCCAATTAGGTGAGAACATCCCTGATAATCAATTAGCCCTATTGATATGCTTGTAGGGCTGCTTGTCAGTCGTTTCACTAATTATACTGGAAAATCCCGATTTTCCTTAAACACTTTCTAAACAAATTAAGCTATTCCAGAGCAAACTCTACAGTTCTGTGCGCAAAAAAAAAAGAAAAACAGAAGACGAATCTCTATTGCCTGGACAGGGCTGAAATCATATAAATTATCTAAATTCTTGTGATTTTCATGGACTCTCCATTGGTTTTCATACACATTTTTTTTATTAATGCACTGAACTCCTCCAAGCCAAAGTAATGCAATTTCATTTTCCCCGACTTGGAAAATGGAAATGGGAAGAGGGTCAATATCCCCATCTGTTTAATAACAAGCTGTTACTGAGGGCTGTTTGCCCTGGCCACTCCCACGGGAGGAAATCGAGATGCACACACACACACTGAGCAGCACTTTCCACATTTTGTTGGCACAAACCCAAACCAGCTCAACTTGCAAGATCCAAGATTTCATTTCAAGGTGGGAATGGGACACCCCAAAGCCATAAAACAGCCTCAGGTGATTCATTTTGGGGGTGGAGGATGCCCAAGCAATGACCCCCTTGATGACCCAGCAGGGTCATTCTTCCCAACGCATTGTTATTCCCCGCTCTGGAAATTAGGGTGGGTCAGAGGTCTCCCACCCACTTTTTCCAGGCTGTGAACATTCATTTTTACACTGATAATCCTGCACAAATAAAAGCAGCAGATATATCAAATCTCCAGTCAGCACCTGTTTGTTTTTTTTTTTTCCCTGGCAAACAAACAGAAAAGATAAACTGCAGGGAAGTATCCCTTGCCATGTGCATATGGATATATGGAATTTTTTGGATGAGAACTCAGGCAGGAAAGCACAACATCCTTGTCCTAAAAGCCAAGTGCTGCTGCCTCAGTGACAGAAAATAAGGGCGGGGGGGGAACCAAATTAAAAACCTGAAAGAAAGGTCTACAGGCCATGTGTTGGTCTAGCAGAGCACTCAGAAGGGGAACATCACTGTCTCCCTGAGACCCTAAAAATCCATGGCTACATCCCAGCCCAGGGAGACAGCCTGCAGAGCCACTTTGATTCCCCAAAGTGGCAAGGGATGACCCAAATAAACACATCCCAAATAGGATCTGGCTGACGTGGAGCCCCTGTGGGTCTGACCTGTTGTTTATTGTTCTTAAATGTTTTCTACAAAAAAATTACAGCTTTGAAACTAGGGCAGCGTGTAGTTTGGGGGTTGTACACTTCCAGTTAATGAAAATTCAGACTTCAAAAGATAAATACTTCAAAGGGATTACAAAAGAAAAACTTAGACTTTAATCTCCCTAAATAAATAAGCACAGGACGGACTAACGCCCTCTGCAACAGAGCTTCTTAATGTTTTCCACAAACTGAGGCAGGAATGGGTGCCTGGAATTTTGAAAGGGTGGAAGAAGAGGAACAGGGCACCGGAAAAACCTGTATAAACTTCTGGCAGAGCAATAATTAAACACAATCTCTGCTTTCTGCACAAACCTTGCAGGTCAAGGTGTTGGCACAGCTCTGAAAACCCCAAATCTGCTGCAGATCCAAAAGTATCAGGTGAATCCACAAGCAGGTTCTGAAGCAGCAGACAAGCACAGGTGGGACAGGAGGAAAAACATGGGATGCTTCAGGTCCCCTCTGCCAAAGAATTTCTGACAACCTGAGTATAAAAGGAGCTTCATCTTCTGGGGGCTGGTGGAAAGATGGGCAACAACTCATGAACTGCTCCTACCTTAAGTCTAATGAGGCTCTTGGCTTTTAGAAGCAGCACAGAGAAATGTTAAGCAGCCCAAAGTGCGCGAAATACGTTTTTGGCAGAGAAAGTCAAACCCTTCCACCTCTCCAAATCTATGTCTGGTGGAGTCCCTTTGGGACAGCATTCCAGAAACACTCAGAGCAGCACAAGAACCCAGCAGTTCAACAGCTAAAAATCTAAAATAGCAGCTAAGGTGAGGCGAGACAAGACCAGGAGCCAGACAGCGCTGTGGATCTTGGCAGAGGACAGGGAAGTGCAGGGAATCTGAGCCACAAACCCAAAGGTAAATGCAGGAAAGCACCAAACGGCTCTGGGAGAAGTGGGAAGGGAAGGGAGTGTCTCAAGAGACCCCATGTTCAACCTGTGCTGCCTGAAGATCCTCTGACAGAGAATGTCCTGTGATGTTGGGACGGTCTGGGTGATGACTCCACATCAGTAGGGCTCAACAGAGACAGCCCAGGTGACAAAAAGACAGAAAAAACCATCAGTGGAAGAATGAGAAGATAACCCAGGAAAGCACGGCTGGATGCTAAAGAAAACCCATGCAGCAACAAGGGATTAAAAAATATTTAAAGAATTAAAAAGGTTACACAATGTCTTTCGTCTCCTCTCCACAGACTCCAGGAGCTTTGCCATCCCCACCAAGCTGCCAACCAGAAGTTTGCACCAAGCCTTACCCACTACCAGCACATTTCTGCTGAGGAATTAAGTGGAAACAGAGCTGGGTTTGAGCATGACAAGCAGCTTCCTCTTCAGTCAAGCATTCCTCCCTCTCCTGGTTTTCCCTTTGCAGACACAGCCTGAAGGGTTCACCATGGATTGTGGCAGCTGGCCCTGCCAGGGGAAGGTTCCACCTTCCCTGCAAGGTGCCAGCAGCTGGAGCAGAGGCTCGTCCCACCCGTGGCTGCGGAGCTCCCCTCAGACACATTCCCTGCTGAAAACCTGGCTCCTGCCAGCAGGAAAAGAAAACTGCACCAACAACCCCCCAACACTCATCCGAGAGGGAGCCCAGTGCCTCCACACCCACCACACGCACTCGAATGGAAACAGCGAGGGAGGGGGAAGAAAAGGAAAACAAAGCCAGCAAGACTCATTTTCCAATCGATACCCTGCACATCTGCTGTGCAACTGCTACCCAGAGAATTAGGCATGAATGCCTCTGGCTTAATGAGAGGTGGAAAGTCCTAGTTAAATGGATTACAAGCTCTTTATTTCCTATGATTGATTCCTTCCATGTGGCTGCAAGAGACGTTATTCACAAAAAGAAATGTTCTTAAGCAGCAGAGGAGCTAAATAAATAAAGAAGAAAAACTTGCTTTGCCTTCCTGTGAGTAACCTGGCATCGTGGAAGGTGCCCCTGCCCATGGCAGGGGGTGGCACTGGGTGAGCTTTAAGGTCCATGAGGTAACTGATGAAGCCCAGGAGAGGTTCCAGAAGCAAAGTCAGCCCTTCATCACCTCCACTACAGCTTTTTAATCACTTGAAAAACACGGAGGCAAAAACAATATTGGAAAAATGTGATGTATGCATCCCCCATCCCCTCTTTACCCCTGTGGCTGGCAAGGTATTTGATTTCTGCCAGGGGAAGGGCTAACATCCACTTTATCCCTCTTCTGTTCCAGTGAAGCAGAAGTTTGTCTCATGTTCCTAAAGCCTCCTTCCAGCCATTACAGATTTTTTTTCCAGTTCTGTACAAATCAGTCTCTGCTCGATGCAAGGAGACAGACGGGACAGTTTCCCTGTCATGAGGGAAAGGAAAATTGCATCCAAGGAAACAAATGGATAGCGAGAGACAGGTTACAACCCCCCATTCCAGAGTCCCTCAGCTCCAGGTAAATGCCTGTCCTGACCACGATTCCTGTATCCTGCCAAAAGCTGGTGTTGATCTTTAGGAAGACGTGAGTAAGGGCAAAGGGATTTTACTCTGTTTGCTGCAGCATAAATCTTTCAGGAGAAAGGAATTTTCTCAATTGACCTGGCAAGCAGTTGCATCAGTCTTAAACGCTCCTTGCCTTCCAAAAAACATCTCCAAATGCCGGCTAAGGTCACCCTGACACATCAAGGCATGGGAGAGAGGGTGAAGTCAGGAAGGGAACCGCCCCTCCCTCCACAGGGTCACTCCCAGAGTTAGCAGAGGAGGCTCAGAGACATTTCCAGCTCCTGCCTGGAGAGTCCTGCTCTAATAAAAATACAAAAACAAGGCTCCATCTGCCAGTTACATCAGCTCCTATCTTGTTTTCCTTATGGAAAGGCCCAGTCATGAGGGATTCATAAACTCATTTACTGATGCAAACCCAAGGCCTGTTAGTCCAAGTGCTTTCAATCATTTTTGAGAACTTTTAATAGGATGAGCATTGATTCTCTGGGCATTAACCCACTGTGTCCCAGGGCCCTTTCCAGCACCAGTGACACTCTTCCAGATGGTCACCACTGGCACATTATCAGCAAAATGATGTTTTCAATATAATCAGTGTTAGAGTGAAACAGGGAGACCTGCAGACATCTGTTTTCAAAGTAAGATGGTCATCTTCCCTCACAGGCTGCCCAGAGAAGCTGTGGCTGCCTCATCCTTGGAATTGTTCAAGGTTGGACAGGGCTTGGAGCAACCTGGGCTAGTGGAAAGTGTCCCTGCCCATGGCAAGGGGTGGAACTGGGTGAGCTTTAAGGTCCCCTGCAACCCAAACCATTCTGGGATTGATATCAAAGGCATCCAAAACAAACCTCTGGGGGGTCAGGATGAGCCTGGGGGCTGGAGATGCTGGCACAAAGCTCTGTCCATCTGGGATTCCTCAAAACACTAATCCCATTGAGGTCATTATTTATGACCCTCAGCCCCTTGCTCCAGAGAACACGACCCCGAGGCAAGACCCCCAAGGGTCCATTAATACCCAGCAGTTTGGTCGGAATTGCTTCCAGCCCAGAGCAGTTTATCCAAACATCTGGAGCAGCTAAATCCCACAGGAGCCCAGAGGCCAGGATGCAACAGCATTTCTCTCTCCTCTGCACCACTCTCAGCTGTCTAGGAAAAGGAAAAGTTGGAAGTTCATTTTTGTAAGTAGTTCTGTGACGCTGGACGAGCAAAACAAATACAAATACCCAAAAGGTCTGGAGCAGGGCAGGGTGCTCAGCAGCACAAACTCAACACCAGCTCTGCAAACATCCCTAGGTCAGTGAGACTGACCACAGGGAACACATCCATTCACCACAGTGACCGTCCCTGTCCACCCTAGAAACACATCCATGGCACCAAAACACCAGGACACTGCTTAAGGCAGACCTTTGAGCACCACACAAGAAAAAAAGTTCAATAAAAAGGCTTCCTGCACATCTTTGGATGAGCCAGCCCTAGGAAAGCATGAGAAAAGAGCAATTTCCAAGGGAAAACTCGCTCTGAAGACAGAACCTCCTGCCCAGGTGGGTCAGCATTTCCCACCCAGAATACAGACCAAAAACCAGCCACATCCCAGGGAAGCAGAGAAGGGCTTTCCAGAGAACAGAACTCCCACAGAAAAGCCATTATTATTATTATTATTATTATTATTATTATATCTATTTATTTAAGAGGTTCCCAGGAAAATTAGCCCATGGAACTTGAAAGGGCAAGCCAGCTGCACACAAACACAGCATTTCCAGGATTAAACACCTTTTATCCCACTTCCAGAAAGCCACTCCGGATTTCCATCTTAAATCCAGTCAGATTAAGAGCCTGCCTTGAAAGCAACTACTGTCTGGGTAGGAGACAAGCAGCTTTCCTTCCACGAGCCAAAATATCTTTATTTCCAGCTTATTTTCCTACCAAAACACAGTGTGGTTGCATAAGGGCCTCTGTTCCTGTTCCTTGCTTTCTCCTACCTTTCCTTCCCTCCCCAGGCAGCGATTCCCTGGAGCTTCAGCCTCTTCCAGCCCAGCTGGAACGCTCTCCAAGAGTTGCTGCTGGGTGGGAAAAGATCAAATAAACCTCCCCCCAAAGGAAGAGCAGTTCTAGCCCAGCCTGCTGTCAAAGACTAATCAGCAAGTACAGCTGGAGAGGGAAAAGGATGGAAGTGGGAAGATTAAAGATTTGAAATAAGTCCCAAAGCAACGAGACCGGGCTTGCTCTCGAGTCAGTATTTTTTGGTTAAGTAGGAAAACATCGAGAGCATTGAATAATTGACCTCATGCTGAACAATTTGCTGGCCAAGCCAGTTCCTGCCACTGTTTTAAACAGACTGAAAAGGTCCTGAAAAGTACTGGGGTATTCATCAAATTAAGAGAAAGTACCAAAAAATGATCACTGCCAGTGGGAAATTTCAGCAAGACATTTCAGGATTAGGCTTTATAAGCATTAGAAGCAAATAAAACAACAACAACAACAACAAAACCAACCAAACAACAACAACAAAAAACAAACCCAAAGGAAACAGAAAAGATCACCAGCAATACCCTTCTTTTTGCTGGAATGGGTCTTACACATTACTGAAACTCAAGGGGAAATCAACTTTAAAATTGCTGTTCCCTGGATGAGCACACCAGGGTTCAAAGCCACCAGTATCCAGACTGGATAACCAGAATTCCAAAGGAAAGAAAGAAAACTAAAGGTAGAGAAGTGGAGGGGGGTTTTTCCTGAAAAAGTGTTAATTTCCAGACTAGCAAAGTATATCTGGGAGCAGAAAACAGAAGGAATCTTTCTGTGCCATATGAAAGCAGAAGGAAATGGCACAACAAATCAGCAGGTGAATCTGTCATAGGGAAGGGGGAAAAGACAATTGAGAAGAGGGGGAGAGTCAAGTCTTGGTTCCCAAATCTGGCAGTGTGTAACTAACTCTTTGTCCGTGCTTTAGGAATTGTTTTCCACTGAAAAGGGGAATCCACGGATGTGTTCAAGGCCAAACTGGACCTGGACCAAGTGGAAGGTGCCAAAAATGATCTAGTTCCAACCCCGTGGCAGGGGGGCTGCAACAAGGTAGTTTTAAGGTCTCTTCCAGCCCACCCCATTCCATGATCCTCTGGATCTGAACATCCATTCTGCTTCACCCCTGCAGCACTGCCAGACCCTCCAGTTCCTCCTGCATCCATGGGATGGGAGCATCCTGGTCTAGGTGAGGCACAGCCAGAACTTGAGGAGGGTTTTTTTGTCCTCCCCAGGCAGGACACAATTTATAAACATCATAGGTATCCTCACATGAAGATTAGGATCCATCTGACCCCAGTCTGTCTGGCTCTGGCTCATGTGAGTCCCCTGAATTTCTGTCAATCTCCAGATTATTACCTCCAGCAGGTTCTCCTTCATTCCCCGGAGCCTGATCCTATTTTTGGATTCTCTGGGCTTATCAGCAATCTTTCACTAGTGTGCTTTTTCTATTTCCCCTCCCCATCTCAGCTCTCTCCTAAGCTGGTTTAGGACAGTTATGTAAGAGTCCTCCAGGGTTACAAGGGGCGCTTCCTTCCCTGACCTCAATCCTGGCATTATCAGCACCTCTTCCAGACCTTTACCAACCCCAGCCTTACTGAAACTCCTTTTTCAGAGACAGAAACCAAACACTTCACCTTCCAAATTCAGCATGCGAGGCATGAGGCCACAGAGCACTTTCCTAAGCAGGCTCTGATTGTTTCTCCTGAAAAGGCACGGAATGGAGGCACTGAGAAACCCCCCTGAAGCAATGTCTTACTTTGTCCAGTACAGCTCTTCGGCCAAGAAAGCTGGGAAGAAACAAATCCATGGATCCTCAAGGCAGCAAGAATCAGGCCATTAAATCCTAAGGATGGATGAGACAGAAGATGCCTCACTCACGGAAAAAAAGTCATTTTAATCTCTGCACCCAACGGAGTTAAACTGGTTGCCTTCCCTGGCTCTAAGCCCACAGGTGAGAGACATGAATCAAACTTTCCATCTTCTCTCTGTCCTTTCCAGCTCAATAAAAAGCTGGAAAAAGGAATAGACATAAATCCAGCGATTTTATTATTTTTATCTCTAAGGAGGAGAAAAGAAAATGATACAACTGCTAGAAGACACCTTTTTCACCCAATTCTTGACTTAATTTTGTATATTTTTGCGAATTCTGTTGGGAATTGCCTATCAGTCAAAAAAACACCAATCCCACAGACTTAGACCCTTGGCTCACACGCTTTTGATACAGAGTGGGGTTGTGGTGGTTCATGCTCATCCCTCCATCCGGTGCTTCTGGAGTCAGCCTGCACATCCTTCAACATCACACCAGGCTCTGGCAATCCACAGGATCCAGCTGCCAAGGTTACTCCATCAGCTTGCTCTTCAGATAACTCCAGAGCTGACCTGAGCAGCTGGTTGGACTGCTGAGCTCCCTCCCAAGCTGAACTATTTACTCTGGGATTTTTTATAAGCAGGAATCACTTTCTTCAAGGAATATAAGGAAGTGACTGGAAAGAGGACTCAGGAGGAATTTTGCATTTTACCCCTCTCCTTCCTTAGAGAAACGAAGCCTTTTATCAAGTTTTAAACCAACCTGAGGTTCACAGCCAATATCTAAACTCCAACAGAGTGAGGCTGCTCAGGTTGGAAATCTCTTTTTTTTCCAGCAGAAACTCCTCAACCAGCAATGCTGGCAAAACTGCTGCAAGTCATCATCTTCTCCTCTTTAATCCTGGCTATTCACTTCCAGCTTTCCAAGGAATTTTACATATTCCAGCAAGCTGGGGGTTTGGGCCATGCTGCTTTCCAAGAAGGTTCATTTCTCTCTTTAGCAACTGTGAGCTTCTGAGGAGCCTGTGAGACTTCAGTTCATCCCTCCGCTTGGATCATCCTCAGCAGTACTTAAAAGAGGGTTAGAACATGTTCACTGAGCTAAAAACAAACACACTGTCCCAGCATTTCTAGTGAAATCCACTTGAATTCCAGGTATTCTCAAATGGAGTTTTTGCTGTTCAATCTTCTGCCGAGCCCTTGAGAACTTCAAGTTTTATCGGGGTTTTTTTTTGCTGCCAGTTGGTATGGACTGACTGAAGGCCCAAAACCCTTCCCTTTCTGTTCTGGCAGACAGCTGACACCACCTGCTTGCAGCAGCAGGGCTGAGTTTCTATTCCAGGGACGTTACCCAAGTGCTTTCCTCACACGCCACCCACGCTTGGGTCCCCAAATCTGTTGGGCTTCACAAGATCCCCGCGGAGCGAGGACGCGGAGGCGGCTCCGTGTCTCGTCTCGCTCTGTCTCTCAAGAGGCTCTTTCACAGCTTGAGGACATCTTCTCCCCCACACCAGATCATCTTTGCCACCCAACACCTGTTCAGCCCCCAGGTGTGAAGCCACAGCTCACCCCAGCTCCGGAGCCCTCTCCCTGCAACAGGTGGCTCAGGTTCTGTGGGGATTTGAGCCTGATTCCTCTTCAATATCTCCTTCAGCTCAACAAAGGCATTTTAAAAATAAGCTTCTGAATGTTTTCTCCTCAACTAACGTGGCTGATGCCAGCCCCACATCCAGCCAACACCATGGAACAGCTGCTGGAGGTCACATCATGAAGTCACTGCACAGGGAGTTCCCTGGGGGTGTTCACCTGGAGAGGAGAAGGCTCCAGGGAGACCTCAGAGACCCTTCCAGGGCCTAAAGGGACTCCAGGAGAGCTGGAGAGGGACTTGGGACAAGGAATGGAGGGACAAGATAGAGGGGAGGGTTAGATGGGATATTGGGAAGGAATTGTTCCCTGTGAGGGTGGGGAGGCCCTGGCACAGGGTGCCCAGAGAAGCTGTGGCTGCCCCTGGATCCCTGGAAGTGTCCAAGGCCAGGCTGGACCCTGGGATCCCGTGGGATAGTGGAAGGTGTCCCTGCCCATGGCAGAAGGGTTGGAATGGGATGATCTTGAAGGTCCCTTCCAACCCAAACCCTTCTATGAATGTGTTTAAAGCTTCCAACCCCGGTTTTTTCTCTCCACACCACAAACAACGGGCTCCACGTTTATCTCTGGGAAAGCTTCCAAAAAGAAAAGGCTGCTCAGCTTTCAGACAGGAACAGCCAGTGGTGGTGCCAGGGAAACACTTTTGCTTTCTTCTGTAGTAGGATCAAAAGGGCTGATCTGACCCTCAGCTGGGAAACCCCAACCCTGGGGCCACCAGCTTTCACCTCAGCTCCCCAGCTCCTGGTGCCCTGCTCAGAGACTTCAGGAACTGGACAAGATGCAGAGTAATGGGATTCTTTGTCAAGATAAGGAGAGAAGGATGGAGATCCAGGGTTATATTCATATTTTTATTTATATTTTTTCATTATTACTATTTTTAAGAGGAGTGAGCTAAGTGGCTACAAACTTAAGCCTCTTGAAAGAGCCAATATCCCTCATTTTCAGAGCTTCCTCCTGTTACTGACATCGCCTTAGGATGAGCAAAATACACAAACAGCAACATCCTCAGAGCTTCAGCTCCAAGCCCCTGCCAGAATCCAGGGATATCAGAATCCAGGGAGGAAGGAGCAGAGCACAAAGGAGACAAAAAAATCACCAAGTCTTTCACCACTCTTATCACGTTGAAGAGCCAACAGGATCATCTCTTTTGCCCCAAAAGAAAACCTGAATAATTTCACCACCTCAAAGAGCAAAAAAATAAGAGCAGGCACAGGATCAGCTCCAGCAGATCCAGTGCCAACACCCACCAGACAATCCCAGCCTCAACAAGAAGTCTGAGATTTTCATTTTTCAATTCACAGTCATGCTGTGGAGGCTGAAGCACTGGACTCCCCAAACCAGGAGCTGTCAGCAGCTTTTCTCCTTCTTTATAGGGCAGATACTCTCCAGAAGAGTTTCTCACTGCTGAGCTCTTTATTTTTAGCTTGGCAGCCAGGAGTCATTTTCAGGATCCATGAACTGTGTTCAGGATCATCCCCCTCTTTATATTCTGAATTTTTGCTTTAAGTTACAGTTTATTAGTCCAAAGGATTTCCAGCTCCAGTTATGGCCTGGTGGGAGCTGATGCCCATTCATCATCCCCTTACTTACAAGACAAGATTGCACAAGGAAGCCAAAAACATCGACTTCCTGCTAAAATCAGGTCCTAGGGACAGGAAAAGCTTCACTGTGTATTATTTTCATCTTGGTGGGCTTTGAAATTCTGCTCACGAGATGAGCACGAGGTGGCCAAGATTTCACCACACAACAGCCCAAGCATCCTGCCTGTCGTCACCCACAGAGAGGAGATTCCAGACCTAGGCAGAGGATGGCAGGTTTAGGCCTAGATTTAGTTAAAGCCAGAGGTTAACTGGTTTACTTTAACCCCACCTGGAGGTGAAGAGCAGGTCAGATGCACACAGCCCAAGAAAAGCTCTTTATGCAGACAGGAATGTCGAGTGAAGGATAACAAGACCTTATTATCCAGGGATGTCCAGCCACATCCCACATTTCCACAACCAACACTCAGTTCCCCCTTTTGTTTGCTGAAAGCAGGAAGGAATACACAATGGAGGAGGAATATTACAGCCTAAAATCCCAGGGGAACGACAGGACATCCGTAGGATTAATGCCAACGGCAGGTACGGGAGGGAACAAAGAAATCAAAAGTGACTTCACTGCAATTCCCAAACCTACCCTCCAATGAACTTCGTCCAACTTAAAAGTGGGGTTTAACTTAACAGCTAAGCCCAAGAATTTGCATTTAACTTGAAAAAGACTCAACCTTCTGTTTACTTTTACTCAGCCTTCTGACTGTCAAGGCTTGAACATGCCAAAGCCCCAAGGAAAGAGATCAAACAGCAAAGGCAGGACAGGGAAAAGCTCAGCTCCCCAAAGATCATCCCTGGGCAGAACCCTCTCAGAGCTGCTGACACTTTTTGGCAGCTCCAGGGGGCACAGGTGGGAACAGACATGACAATTCCTGCTCTTTGCACAAGCCCCAGACAGATCCAGGTGGCAGCTTCACCAGCACGGAGCAGACACAGCAAAACCAGCCTGAAATCTCCTCAGGATAAGAGAGGTTTTGGCTAAAAACGTGTACATGTTGTGAGAAATACAAAGCAAAATCTCAGTGAAGTATTTAAAAATACTTTTAAAACATTATTTTAAAAATATAGTGGGAATCCATTAAAATAATGATTGTGTCACAGCATTTCTGTCACTTTTAACCCATCCACCTGCCTCCAGACCCCACAATTTGCTTTATTTCAGACTGACAGTAATGCAAATGAAGCCTCTGGAGGACTGAACCACAAAAGCCCAAATCAAAAATGACCTGCACAGATGGAGAAACACCAGAATCGTGCAGCAGGTCTCTCTTTCCATCACCCTCTGGAAAAACCACCCAATCTCAGGATGTTACATTCCCTTTTTTGCCAGATTACTGAAAAATCTGCCAGAGATGCTGAATCACACGTGAATCATCACGGAATTGTTTGGGTTGGGAGGGATCTTAAAGCTCATCCAGTGCCACCCCTGCCATGGGCAGGGACACCTTCCACTGTCCCAGGCTGCTCCAAGCCCCGTCCAGCCTGGCCTTGGACACTGCCAGGGATCCAGGGGCAGCCACAGCTTTCTTGCCCCATCACATCAGACCTCATCTGGCTCATCACAGCAAAGCTCTTTTTTCTCATACTGCACAAAACCACGCCAAAAATCTTCCTTGCCTGCCCTGCAGCAATGCTTGGATGCTTCTCTGGTTGCCACAATCCTGCTGTGCTCCATCTCTCCTCCCCCACCCAATCAGGACATTGCAAACCAGAAAAAAACAAACCCAAAAAACCCATGCAGAGAAGCACTGAAAAGAACTCTCACCAGCCCAGTCTGCAGCACAGATGATTTCACCCCAATTACTCGCTCTTGTCATGCAAAGTAAGAGCTACGGGAGAAAATTTAACTCCTGATCCAGACAACACAACAGCCAAAAATGAAGACGCTGCCCCAAGCGTCTCTTTCAGATTTTTACACGCTGGGATTGGTCTTGTCAGCATGTGAGGAGTCTCCCAAAAGTGTTTTTGGAAGGAAGACAGATATTAAAGCCCAATTATACATCTGACTTTGAGTCTTCACCCTCTGGATCAGGGGAGCCCGAGGAACACGCACGCACAGGAACAGGGCGTTAAAAAGAGGGGGAAAAAAGGAAAAAGTGTTCAAGTTAGGTGGAGAGTCCGGGCAAAGAATGCAAATTCTGACCTACTTCTCCCTCCTGGCTGGGAGAGGGCACGAGGCAGCTGCTGCTGCTGCTCTGCAAGCTCAGGAGAGGAGCAGGAGCCCTGCCAAAACTGCCACAGTGATGTCTCTTCTGCACGCAGGAAGGTGAAAGCCACTGTCCTTCTGCCCAGGCAACAAGGCCACAACCCCCCAGCCCTCCAGCACCATCCTCCAGGGAGCTGGGAGGTCTGCAGCCTTCCCAGAGCCTCCCTCCGAAGCAGTTCCCAAGATGGGAAGGGGACAGGGACAAAGCCATGGAGGGGATGGACACAGTGGCTCGACTGCAACGCCAGCTGGACACACACGGAAAGCCAAGGTCTCCATGAGGGCCATCCGCTGCCCCAGGGCAAGGGAAATTCCAGAGGGGAGGAACAGCCAGCCAGGGGAGGAAGTTTGGCTCAGCAGCCCCTCCAGCAGAGGAGGATTCCCAGTTTTATTATCCAAGCTGAGGCTCTCAGCCACACCTGCACAAGCTGCCTGCTCAGGAGCCCCTGACCTTCTGCAAGAAAGTCCTGGCCTTCAGCTACTCCTCACCCCAGCAGGATGGAGTCCAGTCAGCCCAGTTCCTGATCCCAGTGGCAAGATTCACCCAGTACTTTCCACCTCAGAAGGGCCAAGTTTTCTGTGCACTCCCAAAACCAGAGGGATCTTCAGGAGCCACGAGAAGTCTTCCTCCCAGCACAGAACTTTCTAGAGGAGGAAAACCTTTCAGGTGTAAAAAAACCCCATGTGATCTCACACAGGACAGGAGCTGACCGAGTTAACCCCCAGCTTAGGTTGGAGAGTCCAAGATGTGTCCCTGCAGAAGGTTTTATTAAAGCACTGAGCTGTGTCAGCACAAGGTGACAGGGAATAAAAGCAGCCAAGAAGAGGAGCCACCAATGTCACCCCAACCAGAGATCCAGCTCATTTCCTACTCATCCCCATCTTGGAGCAGCCTGGGATAGTGGAAGGTGTCCCTGCCCATGGCAGGAGGTGGAATGAGATGGTCTTTAAGGTCCCTTCCAACCCAAATCATTACATGGCTCTAAAACTGTCTCCAGTGATGAATTTCCATAAAAACGCTGAGTTTTCATCAGTTCTTGGCAATTCCTATCATATATTATACACATTCATCTCCCAATGATGCAGTCTAAGGGATAGGATCCAGCAGCCCCCAAGCCTCCTCTTGGCATAAATGCCATTATGGATAGAGCCATAAAATCCTTGCTGCACTGACCAGGAATTGCAATTTCTGCCCAAAGCCTCCTGCAAACAATGATTATAGAGAAGGCTTTGTTCAGCCAGTCTCCTTCTTTTCCCTTGGGAAACCTACATGTCAGAAGACCAATAAATGCTGGTAATTTATTACGTGGAAAGACAGAACTGAGATCTAAGCCGAGTTTATGTCTGAAATGGTCACAGAGCCCTGGGATGGCAAGTCAAAATTGTTGCTCTCTGTTTATACACACATAAATACCCAGGGATGAAAGAATGTCAAGGAGAGAAGAATTATCAGCAGCACAGGAGCACTGAGCAGAAAAATGTGGTTCAGATTTAAAGGCTGTTCAGGGATTGTACTGCAAGAAAATTAAAAAATAAAAAAAAAAATTATAAGGAATAAGTTTCAATTTGCAGTCTGTTTATCAGCATTGGTCAAGGAAAGATTTGTTTGATCCTAAAGGAGAGCAGGTGAATCACTACAAGGCCTTTAAGTTCTCCATCATCCACAGGTGCCACACCCTGGGCTCTGGAGGCATGTGTGGTATAATTCTGATGTTTAAATAAACAAGAAACACACACAATATTTGGGTTTCTTCCAGCCTCCCAAACATCCGGGAAATCCTGCAGCAGGCCCAGGATGTGGAATCCTGCTCATCACCACCTATGAAGACACCCAATGCACACCCTGCCAGCTGATTCCTCACTTTTCCCTGGCCTCTTTCCCCAGGGTTTGGAACATTCCAACACCTCCTGGATAACCCCCTTGTCCTTGCCTTTTCTGTACAGCTGCAGGCAGGGAAACTTTCTCCAGCTCCATGGGATGCAGATTACAAAATTCTCCCTCACCCTACAGAAAAAAAAAGAGCTGGAATATTAAACAAAACATTTAATCTTTCCCACCAAACCCAGACTGCAAACAGCCCGAGGGTTTCGCCAAGTACCTGGGACGTGGAAGAGACTTTCAAAGCTGTTTTCTTCCTCCCACATCCCAGGTGAACTTCCTGTCTAATCCATGAACAAATTTCCTACACAACCCAGGAGGAAGGAAGCTCTCAGCTCTGGGATGGAGTCCTCAAGCACTTGAAGCCCCTGTTGCTTTGGGTTAGAAACAAGAGGATGCTTGGAAGAGCTCCCGAGGAGATCAGTCCCCACCAGACACTTGGGCAGTGAAGACATTTAACTCCACATGGATTTCCTTTGCCTTGGAGGAATTTCAGACACCCAACTTGTGTACAAAGAATGGGAGGGGGGGAAAAAAGTGTTCCATAAGGAGTTCACTGCCTCCATTCCTAACGAGATGTGGGAGATCTACTGAGAAAAAAGTGGAGACAAGCACACCCCAACCACTCAAAAAAAGCCCTTTTTTTGTAACAACAACAGCTGAGACAGGAGCACAACAGCACAGCTCAAAACAGCCTGGGAGGCAGAAAAACCCAGGATCACTCTGATCCTGCTCCATGAAAAACGTGGCAATTACTGCTCTAGGGAAGAACAGCAATTTTTGTGCAGGAAGTTTTGTGCCTGCTGGATAAAGCACTGCCAGAAGCTTGGGTTGTTCTGCCCTAGTTGTGTCCTCAAGCTTCTCTCCACAACTGAAGGCAAAGCTTTGGCTGAAGGCAGAATCCTCCAGCTGCTGTGGGATTCTGACTGTGGCTTTCAGGGATACCAACAGCCACCCATCAGATTGAAACAGGGAGGTGGAAATCAGAGCTACAAGCCCACCACGGTGTGCCTCAAAAGGCTGGAAACTTGTCCCTTCTTCCATGTCATCCCTGGCCTCTCAGCCAGGGAATGTAACCAGTTCTCAGGGAAATAAGGTTTCATAGCCCTCCTTCCTTTTCTCCAAATTCCCCACAACTCAGCTGGGATCTTTTCCCAGCCTTTTCCAAAGAACTTTTACTGATGCACTGAGATATCTGAATTCAGGCCCTAATGCACACGGGCTGCCTTCGGGACTCTCCACAGCCTGTGCCAGGACTGGACAACCTCTTCCATGAAGAAATTTTTTCTAATCTCCAGTCTAAACCTCCCCTGGCAGAACTTGAGGCCGTTTCCTCTTGTTCTGTTATTTGTTACCTGGGAGAAGAGACTGACCTCCCTCACCACTTGGAAGACAAAGGCACATCAACCCTTCCATAACACTTTGAGGGAGACAAGGATATAAATTAACTCCCCAGCATATTTGCCTCAACGTTAATTAACTCTTTTATAGACCTGGCAGTTTTAGGAGTCTGAGCTGTGTCAGGTTTTAACAAGAAGGTCACTTCTGCATCTACGAAGAAACCTGATTTTGTTCCTCACCATCTTCAGCCTCATTAGACTCAGAATTAAAGTCTTTTCACATAGCTTAGAGCAAGATGCTGTGCTATGGACTCAGTGGAAGAGAAGATTTTAAATCACCATCCCCATTTCCCTTTCTGCATCCTTCTGAGACAGACTAATTCCACCCTCTGAAATTTTCATTAAACCAGGGAGGTAAAACAACCTTTTTTTGCAGCCCCAACGAGAAAGGCATTCCCCAAACAAGAGACAGTGGTAGTGGGGGATCAATACAGCACAAACATCCCATTTTGCCAGTTTAATCCCTCCAGCAGCCTATTAACATATTTCAGAACAGTTACCACCCAAATATTAGATTTTCATTTGCACTGGACAGTAATTAGGACACTCAAGTCTCCAAGAGTCAATAAAAAATAGTGTGAAACCCACCAAAGGTCTCAAGTTGGCTTTCTGTGAGCAGCTCTGGTGTCCCACCAAGCACCAGAAATGCCCTGTTCAAGGCTCTGCCTTTGCTAAGTTTCCCTTAATCTTCCCCAGGGGTTCATAATCAGAAGAAATCCTTCCCTGTGAGGGAGGGGAGGCCCTGGCACAGGGTGCCCAGAGCAGCTGTGGCTGCCCCTGGATCCCTGGCAGTGTCCAAGGCCAGGCTGGATGGGGCTTGGAGCAGCCTGGGACAGTGGAAGGTGTCCCTGCCCATGGCACTGGATGAGCTTTCAGGTCTCTCCCAACCCAAACCTTTCAGTGTGTTCTGAAGGAAAAAACTGCACAGTTGCACAGAGCAGGTTTTCCAAGAGGCCAAAAAGAGGAGGAAATTAAAGCTCTGGTTTATAAACGATGGTGATTTATTGCTGCAAACACACACGGGGCAGGGCAGGAGGATAAACCAGCACCAAGAGCCCAAGCTGGCACATCTCTGCTGTTGGCCTCCTGTCGCCTCTGGGACAGGGATCCAAGTGCAAGAGCAGACAGTGTGACTCCAGCCCAGCGTCTGCGGGTGTGCCAGCCCCGCTGATTAGCTCACAGATGTTAATTACAGGATGTAAACAGTGCCCTCACCTGACCCACGGCCACGCCAGGCATTTGCAGCTCGAGCGGTGCCCTCGTGGTTGTACATGTGCCACGTCTGGCAGAGCCACTGCCGTCCCCTCCCTGCTGGGGCAGCACAGGATGTCAGGAAGGGCACCCCCTGCACTTGGCACTCTGCATTTCTGCCCCCACTTCTTCCACTCAACAGGGAAAAAGTCCTTCTTGGGGCTGAGAGCTCACAGAGCTCCTGGCACAAACCACAAGCCGAGATTAAAGGCCTGTGTCAGCCCAAACACCCAAGGAATACCTTGAGGGACACAGCTCAGGGCTTCCCCAGGGGCTGGGGGATGGACACACTGGGAAGAGCCCTGCAAGGCAGGAACTGGGAGTACTGGTGGGCGAGAGCTGGACATGACCTGGCCACGTGCTCTGGCACCCAGAACCCCCCGAGCCTGGGCTGATCCCCCAGCGTGGGCATCAGGAGAGGGGAATTCTGCCCCTCTGCCCCTCAGGTGAGACCCCACCTGCAGAGCTGCCCCAGCCCTGGGGCCAACAGCAGGAGGACGTGGAGCTGCTGGAGAGAGCCCAGAGGAGGCCCCGGAGCTGCTCCAGGGCTGGAGCCCCTCTGCTCTGGAGCCAGGCTGGGAGAGCTGGGGGTGCTCACCTGGAGAGGAGAAGGCTCCAGGGAGAGCTCAGAGCCCCTTGCAGGGCCTGAAGGGGCTCCAGGAGAGCTGGAGAGGGACTGGGGACAAGGCATGGAGGGACAGGACACAGGGAATGGCTTCCCACTGCCAGAGGGCAGGGATGGATGGGATATTGGGAAGGAATTGTTCTCTGTGAGGGTGGTGAGGGCCTGGCACAGGGTGCCCAGAGCAGCTGTGGCTGCCCCTGGATCCCTGGCAGTGTCCAAGGCCAGGCTG
Source organism: Edolisoma coerulescens (assembly GCA_013397115.1). Classification (NCBI taxonomy): domain Eukaryota; kingdom Metazoa; phylum Chordata; class Aves; order Passeriformes; family Campephagidae; genus Edolisoma; species Edolisoma coerulescens. The sequence goes on from VWZW01007546.1 coordinate 621,250, forward strand.
GAGCACCCTGGGACAGTGGAAGGTGTCCCTGCCCATGGCAGGGGTGGCACTGGATGATGTTTAAAGGTCCACTCCAACCTAAAGTGTGCTATTATCCTCTGATCCCTGAACCAGTTCCAGCCCACAGAACCCACAGAAGATGGTGCTTCACTCACCAGCACCAAGATTCTTAAACACTTCCCAAGTTTCCTCTGCCACAAGAGCCCCGCTGCTGTCAGTGAGGTATTTAACAAAAAGGACCCCTCAGGCAAGACCCCACAAGGGCAGCCAGCACTGGCACTTCACACGTGTCACTGTGACCTTCTGCTGCTCAGGGACAGCGTTCCTCCACGGGCACAGCGAGATAACAGGGACAAGGGCACCAAGGAAGCTATTCCTGACAAACACTTGCTAAATTACTTTCCTTGCTGTCATCTTCTCAAGCATCTTTTTGGTTTTTAACCTAAATGCCTCAGAGGAGAGCAGATCCCACCAGTGCAGGAGATACCTGACTCTGCTAGAGAATAAACCAACGTAAAAACAAACACACTCTGAGCCTTTCCACCGAAGGAAAAGCAAACAAACACTCTCCCATCTCCCAGGAAGTTTGTCCTCACGTTTGCTTTCCTCCCAGCCTTTCAAACATGTGAAATTTCATGTTAAATTCATAGCCAGGAGGCAGGGACACTGAAAGAGGGCGTGAAGCAGAGTCAGGATGCCCAGGCTGCTTCTTGAGCTGCAAACACTCAGAAGAGGGGATCACCTTAAGCGTGGAGGGCTGGTGTTGGTGGGTTGAGTATTCCATGGGTGGCACTGGGTGCTGAGCACCAGCTCTTCCCCAAAATGGGGCCAAAGAGCTGCCTGTGCCTGGCCCTTTACACATAAAGAGGCTGAATCATCTCATCCTGCACAAAAAAAATTGTTTCTGCTCCTCCATCCATCCACTTGTGCAACTCCTGCTCCTCTCACAGGGATCCACATGGGAAAACACACAGGATCAGCAGCTCGTTCCTGCTAAAACCCTACAGGGCAGGCCCTGAGGCACAGCAACCTGAAGGGGAATTTGGTTGTCCCCCAGCTTGGCCAGCACAGCCCCAAAGCCCAGAGATTCATTTCTTCCCCGAGGGCACAAGGAGGTGCAGAGAACTGAGCTGAGGCAAGGCACGGGCCACATCCCTGTCACCCATCCCAAAGGGGCAGGGAAGTCTCAGGGGGAAAAGGACTTAGAATCACAGAATGGTTGGGGTTGGAAGGGACCTCAAAGCTCATCCAGTTCCACCCCTGCCGTGGGCAGGGACACCTTCCACTATCCCAGGCTGCTCCAAGCCCCATCCAACCTGTCCCAACACAGCCAAGCTCAAGAAGCCTTTGGACAATGCCCTCAGGCACTGGGGGGATTGCTGGGGTGTCCTGGGCAGGGCCAGGAGCTGGGCTCGATGATCCTGATGGGTCCCTCCCAATTCAGGACATTCTGTGACTTTATGAGCATTTGAGTGGTGCTACCAGCACACCTGTGGGTTTCCTAGAGCACCCCTCCCTTTCCAAAAGCTCCGTTTAAAAACTCTTTTCCCCCTGATTTCCCCCACGGGATGAACCACAAGCTACCAAGCTCCCCTCGGGTCAGACGTGCTGGGCACAGTTAAGCTCAGCCTGGTGCTTGTCTCCCACAAAGCTGCCTGTTCTTAGCAAGCCAGGCTCCACTCTCCAAACACTGCATTAGTGTGGATCAGCCAGAGCAACACGCAGCCAGGCCACCCCCAGCCGTCCCCCCGAGGGCACCTGGCTGGTGCCAGCACTCTGCAGGGACAGCACGGGACAGAGATGTTCCCATTCAGGATGGAGGAGTCCTCGCACGAGGCACCCGTGGCACTACAGCCCTTGAGGAGCTCTCTGTGAACCTCAGTAGCTGGTTCAGAACACAAAGCTAAAAAAAAAAAAAAAAAAAAAAAAACTAAAAAAAAAAACANGCAAAACGCCGAGTAAGAATTTGGGGGTCATTTTTAGCAACAGAGAGATTTCGGTTTTCCCCGGGCGCTCTCGCGGGCGGCCGCGCTCACCCGTGGCTAATCTCTGCTCAGACACTCTCTGGCGACACTGAATTTGAGTAAGTCCAGGGATTAAAGGGGGTTATGCAGAGGGCCAAGGGCAGCCCGAACAAACAGGAGCTGGACCACAATCACTGCAGCCCCGGGGACCTGCCCCACCCATGGAATTCACTCCCCATCCCAAGGATATGACACAAAGATCCCCCACAGCTTCCTGCAGCACCCAGCTAAGGCTGGCACCTCTGGGGACCAAGGCAGGGACAGCACAGGAGCCAAAATCTCCCCACCAGAGGCAAGGAGGAGCCTCCTGGAGTCTTCACAAGTTGCCACCAAGAGCAGCAGGTCCAACACAGCCACCACACAACTCCAAGGCATAAATCTCAATGATGATCACAGTCTTTTAAAGCCTAAATGGTTCCACACTAGGAAGACCAACTATCCTAGGCTTTTAATGGGTATGTGCTTTCAAGAGCAAATTCCACCAAGATTTATTGCAAAAAGAAAAAAAAAAAAAAGTTGTATTTAAACAGAATCCCAGAATCATTAAGGTTGGGAAAGGCCTCTAAGGTCGAGTCCAGCTATCAACCAGCAGCATAGTGCTGTTCCCATGTACCACACATCCCACACCTTCTGAGCACTTCCAGGCACTCTGATTCCACCATTCCCCTGCTCAGCCTGTCCCACTGCCTGACCACTCCTCTAGGGAAGAAATTCTTCCTCACATCCAACCTAAACTTCCCCCAGCACTTCCTCCCATCCTGTCACTTGTTATGTTTGGGACACAAGTTTCACACAGCCAATGCAAGAGGTCTCCAAGCGACTGGAGGCTGGAGATGTTTATGTCAACTCTGTTCCTCCCCTCTTTCCTATGCCCCTGGATCAGTTCTGCATTGAAGACTTTCCAGAAACCCCTTCCCTGGGGCCCAAACTCCGGGGCAAGAAAAAAAAAAAGGGATGCAAGAGAAGAGCAAACAACTTCTGCAGAGTCAGCAGTAAGTTCTGGCACCTAAACTGATGGATTTGTTTTCTTTTGAGGAATGGGAAAGGAGGGAAAAGGATCAGTGCTTCAGAAAAACAACACTGCTGCAGCTGGATCCATGGAGCACTGCTGATCCAAAACAGGCTCCAGCACTCCAAGGGCTGCTGCAGATCACACAGGAGCTTGGCTTGCAGATTTATTTGCCATTTCTGGACATTTCCAGTGACGCTATCCCTTGGACAAAAGTAGATTTTTAGGTGCAGGGCTTAGAAGAGTACCCAGTACTCCACAGGACCTCTCCCAAATTTCTGCCATCTTCCTCCAGCAAGGAATGCCATAGGGAACGTCACTATGGGAGCTCTGGTCTCCAGAGAGGAGGGAAGGAGGAATCTCACCCTGCTTCCCAGAGGTCAACCAAGAGCCCCAGACCCTCTGCCTGAGCAGCACCAGGTCCACACTTCAGTGTTTGGCCCCCTGCTAAAGAGAGACTCACCATTTCCTCCAGATCTCCTTTAAAACTGCTCCCAGAAGCAATTTTTAAAAATTTATCATCTTAATTGAAAGCTACACTAAGGAATCACAGAGAACAACCCAACAGCTCTGCTGCAGCAGCCACCACAATCCCAGTTCCCACAGCATCCCCATCACTCCTGTGCTTCCCTCAATGAGCTCTCAGTACAAAAAGTCCTTCGTGCAACCACTCTCGTCCCCCTGGGACAGCATCAAACAGTTGGGACACTGCCTATTTAAACTGGCTAAAAATGCAGCTGGCTTTGGAGCAGATGCAGGTGAAGCCTCGGTGACTGGGATGTAGCAGGGACAGATGCTCAGGCACAGCTCAGATCACACTGGGTTAGGGTTTTATCATCTGTCGAGTCAGCAAACAGCAGCACTCCCAGGCAGCTCTCCAGCCCACAATCATTTCAGGGGATTACCTGCAATTCCTGACCACAGGCTGTGGAAAGGGCACAGAAAGGAGGTTTTTCAGACTTCCATGCAAGGACATCCTTTACCACTGCCCAAGGGAACGAGGCTTTCAATATCCCCCACAGGCTTCCTTCTTACCCTGAAGTGCCAGGTTTCCATCAGAGCACCTCTCCCGAGTTCAGACTGTTAATTGCTGTGTTTACAGTGGGTGTTGGCCTTGTCGACAGGATGACTGTCCTGGCTCTGCTGAAGCATGATAGAATCCCTTAAAACAGGTTCTCATCAACTGTTGTTTAATTAGACCACGTGATTTCCACCTAACCAGAGAGGGCAGAACCCCCAGCCTGCTGCTGCCTTCCCCAGTTCACTCCCTGAGCCATCCAAAGCCTGTCATGGAATATTCAGCCAGCTGCCTTTCCTCTTCCTCCTGGCACAAATCACTGACAGATCCCTGCAGGAAGCTCCTCTGATAAATGGTGGGAGGACCTGGAAGTTCTCATCAGGAGTCTGGGGGATATTTTCCAAAAGAACTAGGTCATAGTGGAGTTCCTGCAGAATCAGGTGGTTACTTACATCCCTAAGCCTGGAATATCCAATGGTTTATTGTTCCTGCACGTGGCCCATGGAATTGTTCCGTTCCAACTCAATCCATGGGCCCACAGCGAAGTCTGGGTGGACAGATCAGCATCTCTCCCATGCTGCTCTGTCTAGGCCTGGTTTATGACAGATTTTCCTTGGAAATGCTCCTGAAGGACAAATCCAATCTCATCTCTTGATGACTTCCAGGAATGGGGCAGCCACAGCTTCTGTGGGCAACCGGTGCCAGGGCCCAACCACTGTCCTGGGATTCTTGGGCAGTGAAAAATGAAACCCAATAAAAAAAATTCCTGTCCTCCAAAATGGATGCATTTGAAAAGGTTTGAGATTAGGCTGGTCACAAAAAGACCATTTTTTTCCCCTAAGGAAGAAACTGGCTCTCCCAACAGGACATGGACTCAAGGGATGAAACCTATAAAGTCTGTGAGACTTTGCAGCCCCACATCTCTGGCAGCAGGATCAGGAATCACTGAGGTGGGAAAAGCCCTCCAGGATCACGGAGTCATTAACCCAGCCCTGCCAAGGTCAAGGGCAAAGGCAGAAGCTGCTCTGACACATAATTCCCTCCACCAGCACTAAAACATCTGTTTTTGGCCACCCTGTGATAAGGATCCGGGCAGAAATCACAAAGGAAAACAAGAGAGCTGAGCAGGACAAAGGAAGGTAAAGCAGAGACTAAATCTGAGCCTAAATCCATCCATCATCATCAGGAGAGCGCTTCCCACGATGGGGAGGAAGGGGAAGGAGGAGAGTCAGCCACGGGGAACAATCGCTCCAAGGAAGGGGAAGCAGCATTGTTTGAGAGATGTAACAGAAAAGCATCGAAACCAATCCCCCATCCCTCAAAAAAAGGAAAGAAAAAACATTCCCATAGTCTTTGGGAGGGCTCAGCTCCACCTTGACATCACACCCCACTCTGAGCCAGAAGGGAAGAGAAGCTGCTTTGTTTGATTTTTTTCCCCCCTCCAAGCTGCATTAGCAGCCCTTTTCCCCAGGAAGGAAACCTTCCACACTCCCCTTCCCCTCCAGTCTGCAGAGGCTGAGCCTGGCTCCTTATTCCAGCTCCCCAGGAGCCCTGGCAGCGCAAGGAAATGGGAGTGAAATGCAGCAGCTCCCCACTGGGCCAGGAACTCAAACCCTGGGATAGCAGGACCTCTGCAAGCCTTGCAGGAGCTTCCATGGGACAGCCTTTCCCCCCTTCACTGAGGAGATGATCCCTCTCCTTCCAGCAGGGAAGGCCCCAGGGACAGGGAGGAGACCAGGCTGTGCACATCCCATGTGGAAATGGTGAAACTCCGTGCTCCATCTCACTCCTCTCCAAGCTTTCCCTGCTGTAACACCATTGCAGCTGAATTTTATTCCACTTAAGCCTTTCCCAAAATACCTGTGCTCCTTTGAGGTACTTCTTCCTCTCATCAGAAGCTTTGCAGGAATTAAATCCTATTAGTGCATAACTCTCATGCAATAACTGTGACATTCTGGGGATTTTCACTGGCAGGCTCAGCAAAAACCTGACCAGAGAAGTCCTTCGAAGCCTCAAGGCTTCTTTCTGTGCACAGGATTTAGTGCTAATCCCAAAGCTCCCCAGCCCTTCACTGCTGGATCTCGGCTCTGTGCCTTGCCCTGTCCCATCCTCCAGCAGAGCAGCTTCCCCACCTTGGATCCTTCCTGTCCCATCTCTGGAAGCATTCCAGGCCACGTTGGACAGGGCTTGGAGCAACCGGGACTAGAGGAAGGCGTCCCTGCCCATGGCAGGGGGTGGCACTGAATGAGCTTCAAGGTCCCTTCAACCTAAATCAGTCTGTGATTCCATGATTCCCAGTCCCTCAAAATACAGGACTTTAATGGATCTCAAATGCTGCAGGAGCCTCCAAGTTGTTCCTCACCTGCTTTTTTTTAGTGCAGGAAACATCCCATCTTTGCACCTCCTCCCAAAGCAAAGTGGACACATCTGCTTTTCATCCACAAGCCCCACTATCTTTAAACCTTTTCCTACAAATACCTGCGTGTTTCAATGCTAAAGCAGCAACATCAGGGCAGACCCCACTCCTTCCTAATGATATCTCCTCACGAGTTCCTCCAACAGGCACCAACTGAGTGCTTTTATTTGGGCTGTCCTGGCAGCATCAGGGAGAGGGACATGCCCAATGCACAGATGTCACCCAATTCCCACCCCTGCACACTCCCCAGGTCTCAGGTTAGGGACAAACTAACAAACTTGGCTCGACAGCCAAACTCTGAAAAGCAAAATCACATTTCTGAAATTCTCCCCACTTCTTTCCCTGCAGCTTTCCATTGGCATCTCCACAGAGCCACAGCCTGGTTTCCAGGGAACGTTTTCCACCCAAACGTTAAGGGAAGCAGCATGTGATTCAACCCTGCCATCTGCTTTCCAAGGGGGCTTTCTCCTCTGAAAACTCACAATTAAAAGCACCAACCAAACAAAAAACACCCCCAAACCAACAAGCCTGCACTTCCTCAACCATAATAGGACGCCCTGAAATAACTCTGGGAGGCAGAAGTCTTTAGAGGGCAGATATTTTCTGTCCATTATCTGAGACATCTTTTTAGGCTTCGTTAAGCACATCACAAATTTACTTTTGTCAGTGGAAGTACAGATGGCATTTGAGCTAAAGATCAGGATCCCGTTTCCTTCCTCTAAAGCAAAAGGCAAACATTAGCAAGGACTGCTGGGGTTAACCTTTAATTATTGCACAAGAAGCCTGAGTCTACAGCTCTGACAGGCTCTTCAGACCTCAGAGCCCCTTCCAGTGCCTAAAGGGGCTCCAGGAGAGCTGGAGAGGGACTGGGGACAAGGGATGGAGGGACAGGACACAGGGAATGGCTTCCCACTGCCAGAGGGCAGGGATGGATGGGATACTGGGAAGGAATTGTTCCCTGGGAGGGTGGGGAGGCCCTGGCACAGGGTGCCCAGAGCAGCTGTGGCTGCCCCTGGATCCCTGGCAGTGTCCAAGGCCAGGCTGGATGGGGCTTGGAGCACCCTGGATGATGAGATGAGCTCATCTTTGAGGTTCCTTCCAACCCAAACCATTCTGTGGTTCAGGATTTGCTCCCACTCCAGGGAGAGCTTGGAGCCCTAAGAAAAGGGCTGTAAGTGAGACACACCCAGCTCAGGGACAGCTCCAGCAAATGCTGGATTCAATCCCATCCCCAACTGAATTAAACCAGCTGACAAATAAAATTCGAGGCTTTGGGAACAGGGTTGAGGGAGGAAAGTTTTGAAGCCAACTGTTGTGCATGGAGAGGGAGCACATGACAGGGGAAGAGGGGACTTCTTCAGGTTCTCATCCCTCAGATCCCGAATCGCACACAAGCTGTGACATCCCTGCTCCCAGAGAAGCCTCCAGCTGTGGGATCTGGCACCAGCTCACACTTCCAGAAGATGTTTTATCACACCTTGCTTAGCACCTTCCCAAGCAGAGGCCTGGACAGAACACGTCCAAATGAGTTTTCTTCTCACGGCCAGGCTTCCCAAGAGTGGGAATAATCCCTGCTTGGCTCTCCACAGAGCTCAATTCCTGCCTGTCAGCATCCAGGCTGTGGCAGCATTGTACCTTTCCACTTCCCCTGCCGTAAAATTGAGTTATTCTGGGCTCAGGATTGACACCAAGTCAAACTCCATCTGTTTCCAGCAGGATAAAGATTCCTCTGAGGTTTCTCTGCTGAGTACCTGCGACACTGCTGCCATGGCTCCCAGCTCAGCTCTCCCACAGCGGGAGCAGGGAGCTGTGGGATGCCAAAATTAGTGCCTGCACTGCTCAGGGTTTATTCTGGGCTGGGTGCCTTTGTGCTTTTTAAGTGCTCAGACCAGTGCTAAGCACAGCATCAGTAAGTGGGGTGTCTGGAGTAAGGAGACAAACACAGCCGTGACAGGGAAAACTCCGGAGACAGCTCTTTCCAAAGCCATTTCTTGCCACGTGGAAGCTCCACAAGTCACAGCATAGTCAGAGAAGCATCCCACCCACACGATTTAATTCAGAGCTTGTTTTAAATTAAACTATTAAAAAGAAACCAACAAAACTATTGAGAGGTGCAACAGCAGGATTATCTTTGCACCCTACAAAAAACAGGATGAAAGAGACTCAAGGACTGTCTGAATTCCTCAAAGTAGAGAGGTTTCGTGAAGTGCTGGTGAGCTGCAGGAGCAGAGAAAGCCAAGCCAAGTTCTGCTGCACCCTCAGCTCCTGCAGAGCCCAAATAACCACTGACATTTCCAGAACTGCTGTCAGCAGCCCCATCTGGGCAGCCACCCATCCATGCACTGCCTGCGCTCTGTGGGCTGGGCAGAATCCTCACCTCTGCTCTGGAGCCAGGCTGGGAGAGCTGGGGGTGCTCACCTGGAGAGGAGAAGGCTCCAGGGAGAGCTCCGAGCCCCTTGCAGGGCCTGAAGGGGCTCCAGGAGAGCTGGAGAGGGACTGGGGACAAGGGATGGAGGGACAGGACAAGGGGCAGTGGCTTCCCAGTGCCAGGGCAGCGCTGAGGTGAGGATCTCGCTGGAGCAGCAGTGCAAGTTCCTGCATTGCCAGAAAAACACAAGCCTGAGTGACACACAATTCTGTCACTGCTGTCCCCAGCCTGGCAGCAAACAAACTCACAGCACAGGGAAGCCCTTTGGGAGATGACATCTCAGAGAAAATTTACTTTATTCTCACCTGTTGGTGTGGATGGACTGAGTATTTTGGAGACTCTGGATATTCCCTCAGGAATTGGACCCCCCAGCCTTGGCCAGGGTGAGGGCACACACAGAACAGCCTCAAACCTGATCACATCCGTTTTCGCTTCATTCTATGTTTTTTTCCCCCCATAACAGCTCACAGGTTGTCCTGAAAAGACCCACGTTCAGTCTGAAAAAGCACATTTTTGCCAGCGATATTTCAAGAAGCCGAGCGATGCCGCTGGAAGCGGCCCCCGTGCTGCTCTCCCACCCCCAGAGGGAGGCTGTTCCTGTGAACAAGCGGATCTCCCGTGCTCAGCATCCCCCCTCACTGCCACCCCCTCAGGGGAAAGCGCCACTTCCATCTGGAAGGCAAGGAGCCAACGCATTCCCTGCTGCCCTCCTCCCAAATCAGGCACAGCCACCCCGGCGTCTCTGGGAAGCAGGGCTGGGAGAGCAGCAGAGGGGGGTTCAGCTGCCAGACACCTCCACGTGCCCATGGCTCTCAGGGAAAAGCAGCCAAAAATAGCTCAGAGTCCTCTACCCAGCCCTCTAAGTCCGGGATTTTACTCCTATCCCATTCATCCGTGGGATAAATGCCTCCTCCACAGCCCTCAATCACTACAAGCAGCGAGCTGAGTGCGTTTGGAGAGCTCTGTTATGTGCCCAGGCCAACCCCAGGGCACCAAAGTGCACTCAGCCACCAGGATGAATAAAAACAATGCTCAGGGAACGGGTCTGAGTTACAAAACACCGCAGGTGAGCATCCCACGAGGTCGTAAAACACTCCCTGTGTCACTGCTGCAGCAGCAGGAGAATTTTCCCATCGCCACCTTCACAGCCTGGTGGTTCCAGAGATGCTCTGAGAGCTGGGAATGTTGGCTCAGGATAAATTGGGCAGAGCCCTTTGCCAAATACCTCCCCCTGCAGAGCTCCCAGAGCTATTTTGGGCAGGTTGTGTCCAAAGCTGAAGGTATTTCTGGTATCTGCTTAGTGTCCATCACAGCAGGGAAATAAATAATAAATAATCACAAACCAAGGGTTCATCCTTTGGCTTTTGCACTGGAGAAAAGCTGCTAGAAAGGAAAAGAGAGGAAGAACTGCTGCAGATTCCACTTCTTCAGTGGGTCTGTGTCACTGCTCATGGCAAAGAGTGACATCAAGATGAGGTTACAATTAGAGCAAAAATTATGTATTAAAGTGTTGGAGCCAGGCAAAGGCTCCCACACAGCATTTTCCAGACCCTCTCTCCCACCTCAGCCTGCACCACCCCCTAAAAATCCCACAATCAAGGAGGCTGTGACAGACGCCAAAGAGCAGCACCCACAAAGGTGGATTAATGGGAATAAACCTCAAGGAAGAAATCAATCTCCATGTCTGCCTTTCTACAGTACCCCAGTGTTCACACCCTCATCTTGCCCCACTGAGGCAGTGCCACATCCTTTATTCTGCAGTCACCAGAAAATACACTTGTTTCCTTGACCAAAACCACTGATGTCTGCAAGGAAAAGTGGGATGATCCCAAGTCATCCCAATATCTGACACCTTTCCTTTCAAAGTCATCATCAGAGCTCCACCCCAAGTTATGTCACATTATCTGAGGACAAAAACCCGACAGTTTCTTTCTTTGTGGTGCTCCCATGTTTCTCCATTTAAAAGGCAGGATAAAAAGCTCAGTCCCTCACTGTTCCCATGGAGAAACAGGAGGGAGATGGCACAAGCAAGAGCAAAAACCTCAGAGCTGCAGGATGACCACGGCAGACAGGTCTTCATTAGATTTTTCATCATTTTAGAGCTCTCTGAAGTTCTCAGACAAGTGGCAAACCCTACTTTTTTTTTTTTTTTTTTGGTCACATTGTAAATGATGGGCAAAATGAAAAGATCAGACTCTGCAGCTGGTTTCAGCTCTAGAGCAAGAAAAATATTTAAATACAGCCCTCATGCTGCATGGCAGGGAGAGGATTTATTTCTGCTGGGACACAGGACTTTCCCCACAGGCTGCCTTCCCAAATTCCCAAGCCTCCCACCTGGCAGTGAGCCCTGGGGGGGAATCCAGACACCTCAGCAGTCCCTGCATACCCACTCACAGCATAATTTATTTCCAAGCTCAGCCACTTGCAGCAATATTTATTATTTTAATACCAGCTCCAGTACCTCAGCCCAACGCTCATCCTCGACAGCTCTGCCATTTAGCAAGCATTAAACCTGATGGGGCATGAGACAGAACAGGGTTTTCCTCACAGCCCTGTCCAGGAGCTGCCTCAGCAGAGCTGACAGCCACAAGTCTTTTAGGCAGTATTTATTTCGTACCTTTCCTTCACAGAAAAAAAAAAAACCAACAAAAACACAAAAAAAAAAAACCCCCCAAAAAAAATCTAACAGCCTTCTGGAATCAAGCATATGGGATCAGTCACCAAATATGGCCAATTTGGGAGCAAAATATCTCATAAGCTTCAGGCAATGCTGAAACTCAGCAAGGAGTGTTAAGGTGGCCAGACAAAAGCAGCCAGGAGAAGACAGACTCCAGGCTGCCCCACAGTTGTATTTCACTTCCAGCTTGAAGCAGAAAACTCCTAAAAAGCAGGAACTGGATCAGGAATCCAGTTTGCTACTCTCATGTTAAAAGGGGATTTGAAGTCACTGCAACCCCCCTTCCCTCCAAAGGCTGGTTTGTGTCTCCTGACTGTGGTGTTTAAACCAGAGAAATGTGACAGTGCCTCGAGCCTGAGGGGCTGGAGCTGTAGAAGCACCAAGGATGCTCTTTCTCCCCAGCTTTACACTCAATTTGGATATAACAATCAGCCCAGCAAGTCTGGGAGAAATCAGATGGCTTTGCCACACGAGGCACTGGAGTTGCACAGCCCCAGGAACTCCTATTCCCACTTAGTTTAGCTCTGGCACTCCGGGATTAGGTTGCTCTGACAAAGCCCAGCCAGAAGCACCGGGGGCTGATAAACCCCATTAGCTGCTCACACAGCTCAGCAGCAGCAACTGTTAGCAGGAAAAACTGAGGACAATTTGGGAACTCCACGGTCAGGCTGACCTTGGGCTCAGCAGCAGGGAACAGCAACCAGCATTTGCTCCCACTTTTGTCCAAAGCCATCTCCTCCAACAGCTCTGGCACAGCCAGGGCTGATTCTCCTCGGATTAAGCCCGGCTCAGGCAGCCTAAAGCCTGAGCGTGGCTTTGAGAGGGCAGGCACATCTCAGCAATGGTGCTACAGCAGGGATCACTCCTGGCAATTCCCAGCTCCCTCCCTCCTCCATCTCCTGCCACACCATCAGTGGGTTCAAACAAACCTTCTCCCTGCCCATCCAGCACCTTCCAGGGCCTAAAGGGGCTCCAGGAGAGCTGGAGAGGGACTTGGGACAAGGGATGGAGGGACAGGAGACAGGGAATGGCTTCCCACTGCCAGAGGGCAGGGATGGATGGGATATTGGGAAGGAATTGTTCCCTGTGAGGGTGGGGAGGCCCTGGCACAGGGTGCCCAGAGCAGCTGTGGCTGCCCCTGCATCCCTGACGTGTCCAAGGCCAAGCAATTCTCCACCACTTTTCCCTTTGCCAACTTCAACCCAATGTTTTCCTGTCCCTGCAGAGGTCAGAGCCCTGAAGGAGCACCAGGATGATACAGGAAATCTGTGCTCCCTGCACTGGTGTTCAGTGGCTGCACAAAACTCCAGGATTTCTTTCTCCAAGCAAAGAGCAGCCTGGGGAGACGCAAGAATCCCTAAATTCAACTCGCAGCATCAAGTTTGGAAAACACCTCTAAGATCTTCGAGTGCAACCAGTAACCGGACTCAGCTGGGTCCAGCACTGAACCATGTCCCCAAGGGCCACATCTGCACCTCTTTTTGGAGGCTGAGCACCTCCAGCCTGTTCAGTCGGTGCTGAGAGCAGCCACCACCTCATACCCACACACAGAGCACACAACAACCAGGCAGCTGCGTTTCAGACACCCAACCAGTCCACAAACCTTGATCCCAAAATTGTCTGCTTCCTTTAAGTAAAGAAAGAAAAGCACATTGGAGAGGGACTTACAGAGCAGCAGCACTCCCAGCACAATTCCTGCTCGGATGTTCTGTGCTAAGGGACCCAGGGCAGCCTCATCCCTGGAGCCCTGCTGATATTCAGGTTTAATAGTGCTGATAAGCCCGAGCTGGAACAGCTCTTACGCACTGCAGGTTTCATCTGTGGCAGAGCACACTTGTTACAGACCCTCTCTTATCAGCACTACAAATATCAGCAGAGATAAGGAGAGGCACGTAATGCCTGGGAAGGTGCAGAAACTGGAGCGGACACGTTGGGGTTTGACTCCTTTGGCCTCATCTGCCCCAGCTGGTGACCTCCAGGGCTCCCTGTTCCTACCACAGCCCCACATCCAGCCCCCAAACTGCTCCAGGAGAAGAGTGGAACAGACTTCAAGCCAGTCCTTCAGGTCTGTCCCTCCAGGGAACACTGCGGATGCGCTGCAAAGTTCAGGGAAATAGGGGAAAAGCCATTATTTCCCCTGAGCTGGGAGAGAAGAAGCCAAGAGAGCAAAGTGATTTCCTCATGGGTCCAATACAGCTCAATAGGATCAATTACCCCAGGAACTTGGATTTAGGGACTCTCATGACAGAAGGGGTTTAACAGAATGATCTGACCCTTTCAGAAATACAGACGACTCCCAGATTTAAGTTTATTGTGCTGTTAGAAGTGGATCTGTAGCTGCTCACTACAGGGCAGCTCTGAAAGTCTGGAGTCCAGGTTGGAGCTTCCCAACAAACCCCCAGGCTTCCCTCCTGCCCAGCCAGCCACATTCCCGCTGTAACTCGGGGGTGTTTATCACATCAAGCACACCGACCCCAGGAGGGCTTTCCAGCCCAGCAGGAACCTTGGCTTTCAGGTCAATCCAATCTTGCTGCTAACAAGCCAAGCTTTCTCCTCACACCTCTCACCAGCAGGGGCCATCCAGAGGAGTGATCCCCCTGCTCCAGGTGACACTGGACAGGACACCAGCATCATTAGGGCAGAGACTCCCTTCACAGAACCACTGCAGAACGATTCTGTGCAGCTCCTGAGGCTCAGCAAAGCACAGGGCACGGTTTGAGCTCCACGTTAACTCCCCGTACCTCAGAGTGGAGCCAAAACCTGCCCAGGTACAAACCCAGAGAAGGACAATCCCTTCCCACACTGCTCCTGGCCATGATTTCAGGGACAGCAGCTCCATCCCTCTAATCCCACAAGCAGCTTTATTTCTCTTGGCAAAGCAAAAACTGTCCCAGGAGCCCTGGCAGGGTTTGTGCTTCGGGAACGCGCGGCCACGCAGCCGAGTGACCTTGTGAGGCACAGAGGTTTGTCCCTGCCAGCATCAGGCACACCAGAGCTCGCCTATTCCCACCACATTAACATCTGAACATCTACAGCTGCCTTACAGCTTTACACATTCCTTTAATGTGCAGCTCTCCCAGAGCAGGAGCCCGGAGATCCCAATCAGAAAAACCCAAAAACAAACACGTCCCTACGCAGAGGAGATGGATTAGGGAACAGTTGTGATAAGGGAAAGTATCTCCAGCCGAGCTGTCAACCTTGCACTTTAAATCAGGCTTTTAATGAGGACTGCAAGCACTCTGCGTTTGGGTGATTAACTCACAGCTAAAGAGGAGCTGAGCTGCTTCATTCTGAAAGCAGATCCTGCCTCCAGGTTCCAGGCAGGAGCAGGAAAGCAGGAGATGATCTTGCAAGCTGTCAGACGCCACCTGACTGATGCCAAAGCCCATGCAGGGAGGGTAAATCACCCCGAAAATAAGAGCCTGCCACCACTCTGTATTCACGAAGCATCAAGTGCAGCACAGCAAGCGGTGTGGGAGCTCCCAGTCCCCAGCTCGAGGGCACAGGGAAAAAGGAAACAGCAATATCTGTATTTTTGGCAGGCATTTTAGTATCTAAGAGCTGGAAACCAGGGATTACAAATCCAGCGTCCCAAGTGCAGAGCAATCCTCGATGATGAACACAATTTGCATGTGAACAGGAACACATCTAAAAATAGGTGTTTGAGAGGGTCTCACCTCACCTCTTGGCTTGATGAGTTCCAGGGCTCCCAGATACCCCAAAACCACCCATCACAAGCACTGTTCAGGCACTTTACTGTGCAGATCTCTAAGGTCAACCATCCACAGCCAGGAATGGAGAAATCACAGCCCAAAAAACTTGAGAGAAACAAAGCAAATCACGCCTGGACACCCAGACCAGGACACAGGAGCTGCCTCTTTGCTGGGTTTCAAGCTGCAACAGGATTGACTGACAGTTTAAAGCCTCACTGACGAGATTCCTGAATAATCAGTAGGCAGTTTGATACCAAAATTCCCACAATACCTGCAAACAATCACAGCTGGATCAGGAAACTGCCTACAAAATATCACCTACATGACAGCCTTGAGGAATTCCTTTATGGGGCTGCTTCATGAGAGAAAGGAGAATTACAGAATCATCACAGAAAGGTCTGGGTTGGAAGGAGCCTTAAAAATCATCTTTTTCCATGGGCAGGGACACTTCCCACCAGCCCAGGTTGCTCAGAGGAGTTGGGAAGAGAGACACTGGATTTGAACACACACTTCCCACCTTCTCCAAAAGAGCCTTTCTCCTCTCAGAAAGGTCAAGGGGTTGGGTGACTCTTTCCTACACCAACAGCTGAGACACGCAGGAAGTATTTCAATCCCAAGGAAAGCATTAATTACCTCTTGGCAAAAAAATAAAAGTAAATCCAGACAACACAGCCCCCCAAATCTACCCAAATACCACAGAGTGACCTCAGCACGGTGGTAAATCCCTGTAAACAAACCTAAGCCCTCTCTATCCATCCCAGGGACCGGGTTTAAGCCATAATCTGGGCAGCCTCCAGCCCCATCCTGCCCCTTGGCAGCACAATGGGGAAGCACTGGGCACAGCAAGGGGACCTGAGGCATGTCCTGGGATACAGAGCCCAGTTTGTCCCCATTCCCCAGGGTTTTACTCGGACAGAAGCTCTGCAGTCAGCACACGGGGTTGAGATGGGGTCACACACAGGGACAGCTCCCAAGGGCCACACCAGCTCCCTCCCTCCTGGCAAGGGCCAGGGCCATTTTGCAGGAAAGCAAGCCCAGACTTGAGCCTCAAATCCTCTCCGAGCTCTTAAGTGCCCTGCTCAGGATTAGCCCTGCTTCCCAAGAATCGTGTGGAGCACCCCAGCATCCCCTGTCACCTTCGGGTGCCAATTCCCAGCCGCTCACCTCAGGCTGGGGCCAGCTCCAAGCCGGAAATTTTAATGCATTGTGTTTGTTTTGCTGCAATTCTGCAGAACACTGACTGAATTTTAGACTTGATTTATGATTAGGTGACTGCCAGCTCAAGAGATTCATCAATACAAGCTAAGTGGCCCAAATATAATCTCCTAGAGTGGCTCAGGAGAACACGTGGACGTTGAAGGGTACAACCAGTCCATTACATCTTTTTAAAGGCTACACCCAAAAATACCTATTAGAGGAAACTCTGGGTTTCACCTTGGACTATTTCAGTCAGATGCGAGCTGCTTTCCCTGGGCAAACGTGAGCCTGAAACTCAGCACAGCTAAAAACAGCCAAGGACCAGAGTATTTCTGCTCTGTGCATTTCACCTCGGGCTGGGGGAGGGACAAGTTTCATTTCACCTCAGCGAGGAGGAAAGGGAAGCAAAACACAGGAGCCAGACCTTTACAAAGAGGTTTTACAAGTTGCAGCAGCGTTTTAAGAGAAGCAGCAGGATTAAAATAAATAAATAAAGAAAGAAAGAGAAATTAAAGGCAAGCTGGCATCTAAGGGGGGAAGCGGGAGATAAAAAGCTGCTCTGGCACAGTGCCACGTGGTAACTCTGAAAGTGAAACAGATCCTTCTGAGCATTCCCAGACAAGAAGAGAATAAACTTACAGCCCATCACCTCCAAATCCTCCAGGATCCAACAGCCTGGAGCCCAAGCCCTCATGGAAAGCGTGGCTCCGACACAGAGGACACGGCGCAGAGAGGGCAGCAGGACTCAGGCTTGTCATGACTAAGGAATTACATTAAAACCAGTCCAGGCTCTTTCCAAGGAAGAAATTAACCAGCAACAGGGCTCTGCACAGAGGGGGGAGCCTGGGGACAGAGCTGGTGCCCAGATTTGTGCAGCACCCCAGCAAAGGTGCAATTTCCCCCTCTCCTACCCCCAGTTCACCCTTCATCCAGCAGGGAAAAAAAGAAAGAAAGAAAACCAGATCAAGAGCCACACACACACAAAAACAGTCACAAAAAGAAACAATTTTCATTTTTCATCATCAGGGCTAATCCTGCCCAAGGACCAGGAGGGCAAAAAAAGACAGAGCTCAGTCCCAACCTGAAATGGATTCTGTATGTGAAAACATGGAATGCATTGAGGCACAGGCACAAAAACCTTCCCAACTGCCACCCCAGAAGGTCCTTGTTTGAACACCCTTCAGGGGAACACTCTGTACCTTGAAACCACTCCTTGGCAGAAATCTTCTACAAATATTTAATTGCATATAAAAAATAACGCCTTTTTTGTTGTTGTTGTTTGTCAGGCTGTTGAGCAAGGACAGACTATTGCACCAAATATTCAGGCACTTGTCCTGCCAGTACCTGTGGGTGCTTCTGGAGGAAGCGGGCACAACACAGTGGTTTGCTAAAGAGGAAAAAGCAGCAAAGCCAAACACCAACGTGCAGCTATTTTTTTTTCTTTTTTTGAAAGTCAAGCCCTGCATTAAAGTAGCTGTATCTAATCGCTGCTTATAGAGGGGCTGGCAGGCAAAAGCAACTGCTATGAACAGTCTTTGAAAGCCCTTTTCCCAGCAGCATGCTCAGAACGTTCCTGAAGGGGGCTGCTGAGCAGCAGGAGCAGAGCTGGAGGGGGAATTTTTGGTTCGGGAAGAAGGCAGCGGGATGAGGTGCCTGTACCCTAAACCCACCCTAGTGCAGAACCCCTCTGGACCGAGGGCGGCAGCTCCAAGTGCTGCTCGGCACGGACCAGGAACGGGCTCGGTGTGACACTGCCCTCTCCTGAGCACAGCGGGCTCTGTTTAAAGACCTCAAATTTCCAGCGAGCACTGAGCTGAGAGGGTGAAAAAAGGTGAATGTAAGAGGGTGTTACTTTGTCTTGATGCTTAGCAAAGAAACCGATTCAAAGAAAGAGTAATTCAGGAATTACTCAGCCCACGAGGAGGATTTTGGGGAGCCCTGAGCAAAAACCCCGCAATAAACGGAGAAGCTGAGACACCACTCACCCCACAGCAGCTCCAGTTGGCAGCAGCAGAGCCCAGAGCAGCCGCAGCCTCCGCGCACCAGCAGCGCTGGCTGGGGGTCAGGACAAGAGTGAAATACCCCTATTGGAGCTCTTTGGAGCCTAATTAGCAGCTGCTGCAGCCTAATGAAGCAAAGCGGCTGCCAGGTGCATCCCATCCCGTCATCTCAGAGGGTGGAACCGGAGGAGCTTTGAGGTCCCTTCCAAGCCAAACCATTATCAGTATACCAGCGTGAAGGTGCCGAGCATCCCAGGGACAGGAGCACAGCCTCTACGGGTGCCTCGTCTCGAGAAAAAGGAGTTGAAAAGCAGCATCGCAGACTCCAGGGAAAGCACATTCCTACCCCTCTATGTTTGTAGGAAAGCTGCTCTCAGGAGGAGCCCTAAGTGCCGCTCCACATCCAGCCCCACATCAGGGACTGCCACACCTTCCCGCACAAGCCCGGAGCTGCACCCGGAATATTTCAAAGGTGCAACCATTCCCTTTTATCTTCACCCTCGAGAAGACTCACGGAGCGAGTTAAAGGACAATATCCCCCCAGGTGTGTCTGGTTAAAGGGCACCCAGACCTAACTCCCACCACCTGTGAGCATCAAAGTGCCTCCAACACAAATCAGGGTGAGGGAGCCACCTGCTCCCGGCATCTTTAACCTCCACCTACAACAGCACTTGCACCTGTGAGTTACTCCAACCCACACGTTAAAAACATTAAAAAAACCACAAAAAACCACCCCAAATATACCGATTTTGGCATGGTGATTTTAAGGCAGTTACTGGAGATCAAATACACCTGGGTACACAGTTAATGGGCAGAAGTACAACAAAGGGTTGTCCCCTCACAGCTGGTTCTGTGTCTCCTTATAACCTTCCTGGTTTATAAAGCAATTTGTTGCCTTGCTAGAAACGAAACCCTTTATCATTAATTCCGAGCCAGCAGTTTCTGAATCCACAACTTGACACTAAATCAATTGAGCCGACCAGGACTCGTTTTCCTTCCAAGACAAACACCAGTCGTGCTTCGCCAAATTCATCGCAGGGAAAAGTGTAACAAGCAGAACATGCTCGTTTAATAAAAAAGTACAGCTTGACAGAGACACCCACTCTAAAATTAACTCTGCCATCAAAGCAGAGCTTCTATTTGCCTCTGAAAAAGCACCTCCTAAATCACACAGAAATATTCTGCAGCTCCACATTGCAGGGATATCAGCGTGAAGATGCTTCAAAGCTTGGCAGAGAATATGTTAAAATAACAGGCTTTAAGGAGTCAGGATGCATCACTGCTCAGGTGGATAAAGGCTGGATAATGAATTAATGGACCATTTTCCATAGCAATCTGATGAGGAACATGGACATGCCAGACAAAATGCGAGGCAGGAAATCCATTTCCCTCAGCTTTTCCCCAGCCACACCTGCCAAGTGCAAGCTGGCGATTTGTAGGGGGAAAAGAAGGGAGAAAGGCTGTTATCCTGCACGGCTGGGGACCCAAACCCCAAAAAAGCTCTTTAAGAAGCAGCACCGCTCTAACTTCTACTTGCTAATCAGCAGCAATCTAAATTTCCTGGCAGCTGGAGCATCCCGAGGAGGCTCCAGCACCCAAACAGCACGGTTGGATTTGACGTTCTCTGTGCACAGCGTAACTTTCTAATAGAGAAAAATCTGTATGGGCTCCTTCCTGCCAGCAAAGAGAACCATAATTCATTATTTTTCTAGTTTCACATGCAGCATGGCCATGTCTATTCCTATCACCTATCCCTAATCCCTTTCCAGCCTCAGAATAACCCTTAAGCCAACACGATTACACGTAACAAGAGCGCCTGTAAGGACCCACCCCTAAAATCCCAAAGCACGGCAAGTTCGACACAGCCAGGTTTTTCCTGGCTGGAGAATCCCCATTTCCATCTCGCCAGGGGTGAAATTTCACAGCTTCCACACCAGGAATTGCTCCAGCAGCCCTTTTCCAGAGCGAGGCTCGCATGTCGGCTGCAACTCCTCTATGCCCAGTTTTCCGGGCGGGGAACAGCCAGGACGCGGGCGAGGGCTTCAATGAAACACCACCGAGACGATTCTTCCCCCTTCTTTTTCCTGAATTACTCTTTCTTTGAATCAGTTTCTTTGCCAAGCATCAAGACAAAGTAACACCCTCTTACATTCACCTTTTTTCACCCTCTCTGCTCAGTGCTCGCTGGAAATTTGAGGTCTTTAAACAGAGGCTTTGGTGCCGGGGAATGTCACCAAGAGCCATCCAGGATATCCCTGAGCATCCTCAAGGGTGCTGGATGGGCACTGGGTGCTCCTCCAGTTGGACCAGCAACAATAAATAAATCCCTCTTGGGATTCTGCTGCCTCAGGATTTTACAGCTCCGGACAACACCGGTGGGAAGCCCTGGAACCGCGGGACGCTGCAGATGCCATTATTTTGTATCAAAATGCAGCGTTCCCTGTAAAACAAGCAGGGCCTGAAGGGGAAAAGCGGTGTCCAGACCCACACCCGGACAGTCTGGGGGTCTCAGAGACCACAGGGGGTACCCCGGGACCTCTCCCCAGGTGGGAGCCCACCCGCATCCCCCACCACCGGCAGCACCCGGTCACATCCCAACTTTGCTTGGGATGCTCGCGGCCAGGTGAGCCACCCATGGAGCGGGGGGGCACACAGGGCACAGAAACACCTTTCGGGGATGGAAAAGAAACACCTTTTGGGGCGAAGGAGCGCGGTTTTGGACACCGGAGCGCCTTTTGGGGCACGGCTGTCCGACCCCCCGGCTCAGCATCCCCCCGCAGCGGGGGCAGGAGGGGACGCGGGCAGCCCCCAGCGCAGCCCGCNGGAGGAGGAGGAGGAGGAGGAGAGAAGGAAGCTGCACCCAGCCGCGGGGAGCTCTTCGCTTTGGGGTGTCCCCAAGGGTTCTGGTTTGGGGGGCAAGGGAAAGGTTGGGGGCACCCCGGATAGGGGGAAAGTTGGGGAGTGCTTGGCACTGTGCCATGGGGGTTTGGGAATGCTGAGCCCCTAAAGGGCAGCGAGCACCCGGGAATCACAGAGCGGGTTGGGGTGGAAGGGACCTTAAGGATCATC
>VWZW01007546.1:643248-813292 GCA_013397115.1 Edolisoma coerulescens
TACCTGCTGCCGCCGGGAAATCCGCCAGGTTCCCGAGCCCCGGGCGAGAGGGAGCCGGCCCCGGGGACAGCGCTGTGCCAGGGCCGGCAGGGAAAGGGGCAGGGAAGGGCGCAGGGACGGCGCTGGCACGGCCGCGGCCCCGTCCCCGCAGCCCGGCTCGGCTCGGCTCGGGAGCGGGGCGGGCGCTGGGCCGGGCGGCTCCGCCCCGGGCAGCGCGGGAGGAGCGGAGCACGGGGAGGAGGTGGAGGAGGAGGAGGAGGAGGAGGAGGGGAGAAGGAAGCTGCACCCAGCCGCGGGGAGCTCTTCGCTTTGGGGTGTCCCCAAGGGTTCTGGTTTGGGGGGCAAGGGAAAGGTTGGGGGCACCCCGGATAGGGGGAAAGTTGGGGAGTGCTTGGCACTGTGCCATGGGGGTTTGGGAATGCTGAGCCCCTAAAGGGCAGCGAGCACCCGGGAATCACAGAGCGGGTTGGGGTGGAAGGGACCTTAAGGATCATCTTATTCCAGCCTCCCTTCCACTGTCCCAGGTTGTTCCAAGCCCCGTCCAGCCTGGCCTTGGACACTTCCAGGGATGGGGCAGGCACAGCTTGGGGTAGGAGGGATGTTTTGTGTTCCTTCCTGGGTGGATAGAGGTGGATAAAAAGGATCAGGTGCAGGTTTGGGCTTTGCAGCCTCCTGATTTCTCCCACCCTTTCCAACTCACTTCATTTTTTCCATCCCCTTTATCAGCTGCACGTGGTCCTACATTAGACCCTGAACTCCCAAGTGTGTAGGTGGACCTGATCTCCACACCGAGAGGAGTCCTTGAGCTGTAGCATTTTGGGCGAAGGATGAGTGTTTTGTTCCATGCTCAGGACTTGTTTTCCTCACACTGCAGCAGCACAGGTTATTTGGGATGAGAAGGGCACCCAGGCCTGCCCAGCACGGTGGCCAAAGCTCAGCTGTGTCCTGGCTGTGAATCTTTTGCCCTTCTTGATGCAAGGTGACAAAACACTTGGCTGAGAGCAATGCATTCATTTTTTCTTTCTGCAAATTGGCCATTTTCCACTTTTTTGGCCCAGCCCTGAAGTGGAGACTGATCCAAGCAGTGCAAAAGGAAGGGATGTGCTGTCAAAATAACAAGCGAGCACAAGCCAAATGCCAGACTTCTCTTTAGTGAGGCAGACTAAGCTGAGAGGTCGCTGGCAACTGGCTCTTTTCCTAGGAGAAGCAGAAATAATCCTGCTGCACCCAGCAGCAGGGGCAGACTGGAGGTCAAAAACCCGAATCTAGAGTCTGATCAAGCAATCAACAGCACAGCAGAGGAGCTGTGGGGTTGAGGTACAGGCAGCAGTCCTGGCAGCCCTTTGCCAAGTGCTTCTCCTTGCAGCACTGCTGACAGCAGACATTTCGGAATCACAAGCCTCTGAGAGCTGTGATTCCTTTAAATCCTGATGAAAATCTATCCTGTGGGAGCATTTTATTTGCTGCCTGGTTGTGGGTCCAGGGCAGAGCTTTAGGATGCGTTTTCCTGCCGGCCTGGGGGTGGATGTGCAGGAGGGGACGGGACACATGCAGATATTTGAAGGCACTGAACAAAGTCTGGTGCCTTTGCCAAACTTTAAACATCCTTGGTTTTGTGCCTAAGGATTGTCTCCTTATAACTTCAGCAGAAAGAGTTCAGCCTTTCGTAAGATCAAGGGGAAAATATTTTTTTCTGGCACCGAGAGGAAATATTCTTCAAACTCATGAGGTTCCAGAAATCCTGCAGCTGCTCCCAGCACCAGCCAGTCAGTTCCTTACAGCATCCATTTGCTGAGGAAAATGCCTCTGAAAAGAACCAGAGTTTGCACATTTTCAGGATATTTCTGTGACTTGGCCGGTTGAATCCGACACAGGATCCTGCCAGGATGCAGGGGCTGGGGAAGGATTTGTTCTCCAGCCACTCCAAGCAGCTGTGAGGACAGCAAAGATGAGCAGAAGGAGCATCTGTGCCCCCTGAAAGCAGCACTTTGGCTGCGAAAGGCCGTGCAATGTCAAAGAAAAGTCACTGAAGGAAATTTACCATGAATTTCCAGGCGGCCTCTAGGAAAACAGATGCAGATTTGGACAGGGAAGGTTGGTTTCAGATTTAAAAGCTCCTTGTCCCGTGCTGAGAGCCTTGAATGCTCAAAGCTACTTTAAATATCTCTCTTTGGCACAGGTGGGATTTCTGCTGTGCTCATTCCTCACCATATTCCCAGCCAGATTCACTTCTAAAGGATGCCCCTCTAAAGCCATCCTGAAAAGCCCTCCTCTGGACCCCGGGGGCACCTCCTGTGAGTGATCCCTTTTCAAGCTGCTCCTTTAGGACCTGGCTCAGCTCTAAACCAGGGCTGAGCTTCAGGATTTCACGCCACATCCTGAAAGCATTTTGTTACGTGCTCGTGGAAGGGAAAATTCCTCCAGAAGGGACATTTTTGTTTCCTGGCAGGGAAATACGAGGCTGGCAGCTCAGAAGGGCATCAGGGCAAAGTCTCAAGAGGAGTCACTGCTCTGGTCTTTGGTGGGGATGGATGGTAAGAGAGATGCTGCAGTTTCCTACAAGAGTGGGATCGGGAGGAAGGGAATGATCAATCCTTAAACTCAGCACCAGCCTCCTCCCAGGACAAGTGCAGTTCCATCCACTCTGCAGGCAGAGAAAAGCCCCTTTTCTTCCTCCCAGGCTCACAGGCGGAAGTCTTTGCTGGAGAAACACTTTCCTGAGCCCTCCTGATAATCCAGACATGGCCTTGGACACTTCCAGGGATCCAGGGGCAGCCACAGCTGTGCTGGGCACCCTCCACCCTCACAGGGAACAATTCCTTCCCAATATCCCATCTAACCCTGCCCTCTGGCAGTGGGAAACCATTCCCTGTGTCCTGTCCCTCCATGCCTTGTCCCCAGTCCCTCTCCAGCTCTCCTGGAGCCCCTTTAGGCACTGGAAGGGGCTCTGAGCTCTCCCTGGAGCCTTCCCAGAGATGTCAGAACGGTGCTGGATGTTCCCTTTCCTGCATTTGCTGCTACACTAAGGGACAAAACAAGGCAGGGTGTGGTGAGAGCCCAACAGATTCCTCCATGGCCTTTTGGGGCAGAGCAAGGAAGCCCTGACCAGCTGCCAGTGCAGTGCTGCCACATCTGGATGGTGGACACCGAGCGAGGCTGGGGGATTCCAGCAGGGCAATTCTGCAGAGAGAAAGCGACGGATGGAAGCAGCGAGGCGGGATTTTCCGGGGCCGTGGGGCAGGAGCGGAGCCGAGCCGCGCCCGCGGCTCTGCCCGTGCAGAGCAGCTCTGGGAGGCAAAGCCCGGGGGTGGCTGCCCCGGAGCATCCGAGCAGCCCGGGCAGGGGAAGGAAGCGTGCAGAGGGACACACCATTGTTCTGCCCACTCCAGGTCTCGGGGAATGCAGGGCAAACAGGAGGGAGCCCAGCGCTTTCCTGTGTTTGTGCTGGGAATATTTTCATTAAGGTCCTTTTTCCTACCTCTTTCTCCAAGGCCTTTGTGCCTCTAATAAGTGCAAGGGGGGTGTTGATTGTGAGCATCCCCTCAGGCATAATTATTTTACCATAATAGCATTTACAGGGAGGGCTCGCAGAGCCCCTTTCCTGTTGCATCCTCTGTATTCCAACCTCTCTTTCACTCTTTTTGCCTCCTCAAGCTGCCCCAACAAGCCCTTGCAAGGTCTCCATCCCTGCAGCAGAAGCTGTGATGAACTGGTGAGCCCTGAAGAGATCACTGAGGGTGAAAATGGGAATATTTGATGTTACCCAGCAACTAGAATTGAAGACACATCTTTTGTCCACCAAGTCAGGAAACACTGTTTGCACAATAGCTGTGTTTGCCTGCTCTGGGGGAGGTTAACCAGCAACCCCTTCCAGGAGATAAGAGGGATGTAC
Organism: Edolisoma coerulescens; assembly: GCA_013397115.1. Classification (NCBI taxonomy): domain Eukaryota; kingdom Metazoa; phylum Chordata; class Aves; order Passeriformes; family Campephagidae; genus Edolisoma; species Edolisoma coerulescens. The sequence goes on from VWZW01007546.1 coordinate 647,141, forward strand.
ATAAACAGGAGGAAAGTCACTGGCAGGGTTTATTGGAGCAGGCAAGTCAGGTCCCTGTCACCCTCAGCATCCCCTGAGCACTGCACCTAAGTCTTGCAGTGTGGGGGAGAAAACAGGGATGGCTCAGTCCTAAAAACAACAGATAAATAAGTATGAAATAAATACAGAAATGAGAAGATCTGGAGGAGCCAGGAGGAGGTTCTGTGGTGATGGTGACCCACTGGCAAAGTGAGGAATGTCTGTCTCCATCGAGGGGTCTCAGGATGAACAGCACCCTGTGCCCTCCCATCCCTTTGAAGCCCTAAAGTTGCCCTATATCATTGTCTGGGCAAACAACTCCTGGACTGGCCCCACAGCCCTTCAAAGGGATGGAGAAACATGGATCTGCTCAGTCCATGCAGAGCCCTGTGGATGGAGGGGAGCTGGGCAGTGTCCTGACAAGGACAGCCACTGCCACAAAGGGTCCCAGCTGAGCTGGTGACAACTCAGTCCTGTGTCCCAAGCTTGTGACCTTTTAATTACTGGCATTTTTCCCACATTAAATACACAGTTGGAAGGAATGGAGCCATCCATAACCTCCAGCTCCTGATCTCCGTATCAAGCTTAGGATAAACACAAGTCTCCTGTGGAAAAAAACCACAGTAAAAAAATCATGTTGATGTGGCACTTCACAATATGGTGGTTTAGGGGCATGGTGGGATTTGGTCAAAGGTTAAACTTGATGATCTTGGAGGTCTTTTCCAGCCTTAGTGATTCCATGATTCCAGATCTATTGGGAGGACTTCAGGGCATGCAGGTAAAACCATCTCTGAACTAATTGGTTTTAAATTAAACCGTGTTTAACAGCATTTTCTAGTGCAGTCCACTCCATAAACAAATGCAGCTGAAACAGCAAGGAAGGAAATCTATTGGTCATCATGTGGAGCAAGATTCCGCTGCCCTGGGAGAATCTTTCCCAAAAAGTGGCCAGAAGGGTCAGAGAGGATGATGCATGTGAAGGCCAAACCTTGCTTGCATCAAAATCCCAGTGGGTTTTGCTGGAGGAGCTCCCATCACATCCACCCTGGAAAGCAAATCCCGGTGTTCTCCCCGGAGCTGCTCGCCGGCTGGTTTGTTCCCTCTGCTCCCTGCCCACCCACCCCTCTTCTCCTCACCAACACATTAACAGAGCCTTCTGCCTGAGGCCTTTGTTCTGTGCCTGCACAGGAAGGTCTGGGCTCATGGAATCACATTCCTGGTGCCAGCTCGGGATCGTCTTTATTGACAAACCCGCTATCGATCCGGCTCCCTCGGGGGGGACTTTCACCTGCTCCAGCTCTGGCCACGTTATGGATGTGGAGGTGATGTTTGGATACAAACACAGATAGGCTCACAGTCAAACCCTTCAGGGATGTGCCCTGCTCCAGTTAATATTAAACACCTTTGGAGATATCTCTGCATTTCTCCAGGCCGGGAGGAACCTGCTGCATTCTTCTCATAGCTCCTCTGAGTACTGAAAATAAAATCCCTGACCTGGATCCCTGAACAAAGCCTCTGTTATTCAGCCAGGCAAAGGGGAACATCAGTTTTCTCATCCTCTCCATCCCAGAGTTTTCTGGGATGGAGATGCAGGGATATTTGGGAGAGGCTCACTGACCCCATCACAGGGGCTTTATCTGGGATGAAAAACCCATCCCAGCCTCAGCTCAGCCTGCCTGGGCTGGAGCGTGTGTGCACAACCACCGCTGTAATTAAACCCCAAGAGTTCAGAACCTCCCTGAAAAATGTTATATGTGAATCCATTTCCCTCTATTTCTAATAAAACAACAGCAAATTTTCTTCCTGTTACAATATCATGTTGTTCTACACGATGCTGTTCCAGCAGTTTATATAAATTTATATAAATTTCATCTGTAAATTGCTTTTTGATGGGTGAGACACGGCACCTGCATTCAGCTTTCTAAGCATCAGTAGCTGTGCACAAACAGCCTTCTCTGTTAAAGCCAGAGTGGCATTTTGGGGTATATTTGGCCCAGGAGGGATTTAATATAAAATCTTGGAAAGATGAGTCCAGCCTTTGGGTGAGCACCTGACAATAGCCATGGATTCACAGAATATTCATGGAATATTCTGAGAGCAGCCAGGACTGTTCCCAGCCCGTGGTCAGAGCAGGGCTGGGCAAAGCAGCCCCAGAACATGGCACATTCCTGGGATGGGAGTGTGGGCTGCACCCCTGGCTGCAGGGACAGGCCCGAGGCTCGGGGATGGGTTTTGCCAGCCTCAAAGATGGAAAGCATTGTGCCTTCATCTGCAAAACCCACCAGTGACACTGGTGGGAAGGAGGGAGCAGCATCCTTCACTCCACCCAGCTCCTGCTGGGCTCCGTGGAGAGGTGAGGATTAACTCAGTCCTGGTGGAGTGCAAGAACTGGGCTGTCCCCACACTGAGGGACAAGCAGGAGGGCAGGGTAAGCAAGGCCTAAATGTCCTGCCATCCTTTCTCCAAATCAATCCAAACCACCTCCCAAGCCAGGCCTGGATCACTCTGAAGACGTCAAGGCCCACACAAAAATCCTTCATCCAAGCAGGTTTGGGAAAGCCCCAAAGTGCTCGTCTGGGCCCATTTCAGCTCAGCTCTTGGGCAGAGGGTGGATCCCAGGCCAGGGATGTGCTGCCATCCAGGAGGCTCCACAGCCCAGAACCTGTTGGGCTCGTCTTGCTCCCAGCTTCCTGTTCAACCTGCCAGGAGCTGATCCCAGGAGGAGGCATTTCAGCCAGGCAGCCTCCTCAGCTGCATGGAAACACTTCCAGCCTTTCCTCCCAGGGCCAGCCCTGCCCTGTCTTCTGCTGGCTTCATCTTGAGCTTCCCGTCCTCTTCCTGGCCTTGGAGGCTTCTCCCTGCTCCGAATCTCTCTGGAGTTTCTGATGCTGCAAATGCTCCTCTTCATCCTCCCGTTGCCAACGCAGCCCAGAAGCTGCACTTCACACCCCAAACCTCAGCTGGGGCCAGGGGCCACCCCAGAAATCACCTCATTCTTCGACACCATGAAGGGACCAGCACCAAACCCCTCATTCCCGGCAGCACAGCAGAGGCAAAGCCAGGGAATCTCCACTCCTTGGGGCAGATTTCCCCTCCTGGTCTGTGGGCCAGGTCAGAGAGGCCTCGAGATGTTTGCTTTGACCCTGAGGTGACATCTGGGGTGGAACGGTCACACCAAAGACACTTGCAGTGTTTACCCTCCGAGCCCAGCAGCCACCAGCAAGCTGTGCCGGGCACTGGGGCTGTAATGAGGAGAGCAAATATTATCCTACATCGGTGTCAGGAGCTGCTGCTGCCTTGAAATGCTGGGAGAAAAGCCTCCTTAAACCGTTGGGATTCCTCCCACCAGCACAGGGATGAGAGGAATAATAATATTTGGGAGAGGAACACACCCCGAATGACAGCGTCTGTGTGAGGGTGGGAAGCAGAGAGCAGCCGGCATCTCCCGGCCACAGATGGTTCCCATCAAGAGGAATTTTTTCTTGTTAATCCCGAAACAAGCTTGGGATGTATTTTTATTTCAGTGTTAAGAGGAGAAAAGAAGAAAGTCTGACATGACCCCCTGTTTTTCTGGCCTCACTCCCTGCTTAGCTCTGCTCTGAGCAAGCACAGAAAATTTAGTTCATGTTAAAGGCAGGGACCCTGGGAACAAAAAATCCTGAGGTGGGTCCTCCAGCTCTTCCTGACCTGGGAATTTATTCCATTCAAGCTGGAAATGGAGGTGAAAATCTGAAGCTTGGGTGTGTATTTGAAGTATCCTCTGGTGTTCTCTGGGCTGTTCATCAAGGGACAAAGGACATCCAGGTGTCTGTGGAGGTGTCAGCAAGGGGTGTCCACTCTCCCCTTTAAATCTGAAACCTGCTTTGAGCACCAGGGATGGGCTCCTGAGCCAATCCACTCCCAAAGCCAGGACATGAGCTCAGGAGCACCTCTAGCTCAAAAAAACCCCAAAAATGGTGATAAAAACTGCAGCCAGTGGAAGGACTGGGATTTCTACTCAAAAGACATCCCAAAAGTCCTGCTTTGAGGACTTGCCTGGCATTCCTCCATGGCCTCCCTGGCACGCTGGATGCCATGGTTCCCCAAACTTGCTGTGGTGGAGCTGCCAAGAAGAACCCCTTGGCATATCCCAGGAAGTTTCCAAGGACAGCTGTGGGTTGGGGATGTGGCACCCCTCCCAAGTGATCAGCTGGGAGCCATCTGAAAGGATTCACATGGAAGCAGGGCCAGGAAATAACTTTTTCTCATGGAGTGACACTTCTGCTCCATGATGGTGGCCCTGCTGGAAGCAACCCTACAAGGTGGTGACCTCTCAATGGGAATTTTCTTTCAGACAGATCTTCCTGGGATACTGACACTCCCAGATGTGGCTGGGCATCCCCCTCTCCTCTCTGGCAACTCCCTGGAGTGACTCAGGACGTGCAAACACTGACTCATCCCAACCTCCCAGGAGCACTGAGCTCCCCACGCGCTCCAGCACAGGGTGGTGGGAGAAGGGAAAGGCTCCACTCGGCCTCCCCTGTGCCTCCAGGACACGGCAGGGAGGATTGCAGATGCATCAGCAGGGTGGGGCAGGCAGGGCAGGCTGGGGCAGCCAGGGACCCTCTGGACAGGGATGTACAGAGATAAGGTGATCCTGGTGTGGGAGCTGCTGCCCAGTATGGGAAAAATGGGTTGGGAGCTGTCCTCCAGGACGGGCTCTTCTGGCTCAGGACTGGTTTAGGAAGAAGGATTTGAAGAGCTGAGGAAGAGGATGGGGAAAGCCAGGGCTGGTGTCTTGGCAGCTGCAAAGCGTGGTAAGTAAGCACTGTAAAGTCATCCTGGCTGCACAAATCCTGGATTCCATCAGGATGTGATTATTCCGCACAAGGATAAAAATATGTGGTTTCTGCAGCAAACAGCACCACTGAAAAAGCTGCCAAGCTCTCCAGTCTGTGACCACCCACTGCAAATCCTGCTGGAAAATTGTAGAGGAACCTGGATCTGCTTGCCAGAGATGAGGTGGACAGTCCTCCCGGATACCTGAAATTTAAATGGACATTAAGATATATAATTGGTCATCCTAAAAAAAGCCGTTTCCTCATTCCATTGCACCTTGTGGGGGACAAAGCTCCCTAACCTGTCTCATATGTGAGTCACATTTGGTGTTTCTCCTCTGTTAGTCCTGGGAAATGGTCGAGTCCAGCTCCTGGCCCTGCACAGACACCCCAACAATCCCACCCTGGGCATCCCTGAGAGCAGTGTCCAAATGCTCCTGGAGCTCTGTGGGGCCCTGCCCATTCCCTGGGGAGCCTGGGCAGTGCCCAGCACCCTCTGGGGGAAGAACCTTTTCCTGAGATCCATCCCAAGCCCTGACACAGCTCCAGCTGCTCCCTGGGTCCTGTCAGACACCAGGGTCCTTTCCCTGTTGTTCCAAGGGGGCAGGATGGAGCTGGGACAGATCTCCAGGTGACATCAGCACCAAACCTGGGCTGCCAACACCAGCTGGCCCAGGGTGGGGGGTTCAGCAGGGGGATTTCCAGCCACTTATTGACCTTTCTGCCTTTGGCTTTCATGCCTGGTTAAATTACACATTAATTATGCTCTTCTCAGTTACTGACCCAATGAGGAACTCCAGAGTGTTGAGCCCCCAGGTTTCCCCAAGTTTAAGCATCCAACAGCATCCCTGGTCCATCCTTCTTCCACCAGGGGTTTAGTAACTCCTTGTGTTTCAGATGTCCTGGCACTACTTCAGGGTGAGGGATGCTCTGGGCACAGCTGAGGTGCACCCAGGCCAGGCTGTGGCCATAGAAGATTTCTGCCCTGTGGATTCTCTGGCAGCTCATAAAGGGCTGTGCTCCTATTCCAGCCTTGCCCCTGTGGGTCATTTATAACTTCCCATGCCAGCCCAGTGTCACCAAGCTGTCACAAAGCCACTGCCCATCGAGTGTGGCTCAAATTGGCTGCAAAAGTGGGCTGGATGGGACAAAGGAGCAGAAAGTGAGGGCTCCTGAGTGTTTTCCCTTCTCAGCAGACGCAGAAGGGATGTGTGATGTGACATCCCTGCCCATCGCTGGCCATTAAAGATTACAGCCCAGCCAGGCCAGAAGGATTGTAGGAGTCAATCCCATTTAAGCCTTTCTATTTAAAGGAATAAACTACCCAGGGAAAAAGCAGCCTAAGATTAGAAACTCACAGGATTTCCTCAAATTCCAGCCATCAGCCCCAGATTCACCCCAGGAGGGTGGTTTGTTATTCTCCCAGAGCACAAATCCTGCACCCCAGCAAAGTTAAGCCTGGATTATGCTGTGCAGGCCAAAAAGCCACGCTCAAAGCTGGTTTAGTGCTGCTCCCTCTCTGCGTAAAACATCTCCAGTATTCCCTGATTAAAAACAGGTTTTTAGGAGGATGCTCCTGTGCAGGAGAACCTTTCAGAAAATTAAATGCTAAGCAGGGTGGGAAGCAGAAATAAATGTTTTTTCTTTTTCTTGTTTTGGGTTGGAAAGAAACTCAAAGATCACCCAGTTCCACCCTGTGCCATGGGCAGGGACACCTTCCACTATCCCAGGTTGCTCCAAGCATCATCCAGCCTGGCCTTGGACACTTCCAGGGATCCAGGGGCAGCCACAGCTTCTCTGGGCACCCTGTGCCAGGGCCTCCCCACCCTCACAGGGAGGAATTTCCTCCCCAGTATCTAATCTAAAATCTCTCCCCTCAGTTTGAAATGACACAAAGGATGTGGGTAAACCAGACAAAGTCACCCTATGCTTTGTGCCTCACCAGCCAGGAACTGGGAAGTCATTTAGGATTTGATACCTGGCTCTGCTGCTTCTCCCTAAACTGGGTGAAACTCCAGCCTAATTTATCTTAAAGCAGGAAAATACAAAGCCTGTCCCTAATGGGATCCCAAAGGAATGAGGGATCCCTTCTGCCCCAGCACCACAGTAGGATGGGAGCAGTTGCTTTTTCCAGGCGTAGCACGTGGGGGCTGACTCATTCCCGGCAGGAATTTCCCTCTCACCCATCCCCTCCCAGGGAGCTCCAGCCCCTCTCTCCGCCTGGAGGTTTTCCCCCCAACAGCAGCAAGGGGTGAGGGCAGCTGTAGGATCAGCCAAGAAGCAGAAACCTTCCTGAATCCCTGACATTTCAGCTGTCAGCAGCTGTGCAGGGACGTGTCCGAGAGGCCCCGAGGTCCCCACTCCCTCCCAGCTGTGTGTTTTGGGAAGGAGGGGAGGGGAATTCTGGAATACTGGCAGAGCTGCCCCATCACGAGGGCGGGGGGACTGGGCATCAAAAGAAGGACATCTCATGTGCCAATTGTCCCTGCGGCAGCCTCGAGGTGCCACCAGGGCTGGGCAGGGCACGTGAGGGAGCTCAGCCCACCCAGGAAACCTCAGATGAGCTGCATGTGCACAGACAGGTCCAGCAGGAGCCATCCAGGGATGACCACACGCCCAGGTAGCCCATGATTCACGGGATAACCATCTGCTGAAGCTGCAATCATTCACTTTCCACCTCCAGTTCTCCTCCAGGCCAAGCAGCAAAGCCACAGGTGCAGAAGGTGCCTCTTGCCATGGCCACCAAGCACGGCCTGGTCCCACAGCCCCCAGCAGCAGGAGCTGCCAGGGCTGGTGCTGCAGCAGCTGCTGCTGTGACACGAGACCTTAACTCAGCTCCACACCACAGCAAGGGATCCAGCCCTGTGGGATTTAGTAGGTCCAGGGTAGCCTCGGGGGCACACCTCGATTTCTCAAGGTGCAGAACCTGGAATGAGATCTTGGAAAGCTGGAGATGGAAGGAAAGAGTCCAGAGGAGGCTCTCATTTTCAGAAAAATAACAGGATCATAGGATCACTGAACAGTTTGGGTTGGAAGGGACCTTAAAGCTCATCCAGTTCCACCCCGCCAGGGGCAGGGACACCTTCCACTATCCCAGGTTGCTCCAAGCCCCGTCCAGCCTGGCCTTGGACACTTCCAGGGATCCAGGGGCAGCCACAGCTTCTCTGGACAACCTTCACAGCCAAGAATTCCTTCCCAATATCCCATCTAACCCCACCCTCTTTTGGTTCATAACCTCATCCCACCACTGCTCACCCTGACAGATGCAGCAGCTCGGGATTTGGGAATGGCAGAAATGTGCCCCCCTCTCCAGGTGTGCTTTTCCTTCACCACTTATCCCAAACACACCAAGTCACCCTTTTTTTCCCCCCACCCTGGGCAGCCACAGCTTGGACGTCAGTGGAAAATGATTCCTTGAATGAGTGTGGCTGGATCAGCTGACTGGGCTGGCTGCAGCAAATCTCGTGGTCACACAGCTCTAAATGTGCAGCAGTGTCTGCCTAAGCCTTTCCGCTTATAGGACGGAGAGAGGAGCCGGGAGTGTGGAAATAAACCCTTTGGAACCAGAAGGGGTTTGGAGACAGAACAGGACTCCCCAGGGGGAACACATGGGGGTGCAGAGAGGCTGGGCAGCAAGCACGGATCAGGCACGGGATGGAGCTGATGGAGCATCACCAACTCTGTGCTTCTGAGGAGCCGAGGTCAGGGAAAGGCACTGAGCTCTGGGAACCGGGATGAGAGCTGGGGCTGGGAGCTGCCTCCCAGCTGGGCTGGGGGTGCAGTGCTGGAGTGCCTACAGGAGTGTGAAACCCCTCCCTGCCTCCCTGCTGCAGCCTGGCTCCTCCCTTTGGCCCCTGGTCTCCGCACAGGAGCAGAACTCCGGCTCCGGAATAAATCCCAGCTGTCTCCCAGCTCTTCCCTGGGCGAGCTGCCATGCCATGATAAAGCAGCTCCTCCCTGCAAGGCAAGCCCCTGAGCTGCAGCCCCTTGGGAAGGCAGCCTGGTGAGGGGCTGTGTCAGGGAGTAACAAATGCCTTTAATTCCCCCCTCACCCAGCAGCTCCCTGCGGGAGGCAGCATGTCCTGACGGAAGGCGAGTGGGAGGCATCTGGAGCTGTGTGCTCAAGCACTCAGATCCCTGGTAAATCACCCAGCCAGGCTCTAAGAACCCTGACAGGCTCTACTTTCTCTCTCCTGGATAGATACAGGGTAAAACTTGCTGCTTCACTTGGTTATCCCAATGCAAGGGGCTGTGAGCAATCCCTGAGTTACTCTGCAGAGATTTTCCTCACTGCTGGCAATTGCAAGGTCAGGAGAGGAGGGGATCTGAGCAGGAGCTGCTGCTGAGGTTTCATTTCAAATATGCATCCCCTGAGCATGAATGTTTCATGTCAGACCTGTAGGGGCTTTTCAGGTCGATCAGTGGGGTTTGCTGGCATTTGCACCAGCACCACTGGGGCTGTCAGCTCTGATCATGCACAGCTCGGGGCTCGCTGGGGACTGAGAACAGGCTTGGGCTCCATCCAGTTCAGACTGAGTTAATTAAAGGAAATAAAACACTTTCCTACAAGCCACACTCCCTTTTCTGGGTGTTGCTTAATGGGAGGCTGCAGTTCTGGACCAGAGCTGAGGGGGAGACCTGAAGGGTATCACTGCAAACCCCCTCTGGGGGCTCCAGCCTTGTGTCTTGGAGGAAGCCAGCCCTTCCCATTCCCTGCTAAAGGGATTGCCTGCTGCTTGTGCATCCTGGCACATCCCTCCGGAACACATGGACATGTCCCAGAACCTCATGGAGTAGTGACTGACACCTACAGCAAGGGAGGGGTTCCTGTCCCCTTTCTCAGTACAGCCACCAATTCTGCAGCACCTCGGGATACCTAGAAAACACCTGGCCCAGGAACCTCCCAAGGGGCTGTCCCTGGCTTTGCGGGGTGGTGAGGGGCTGTTCTTTCTCCAGAACACCTGACAGAAATAGGGTGAAAGGTGGGTACAGAGAGGGCATTGGTAGAGTAGTAAAACAGCAAAAATGGATCTCTGAATGGGGAAGCCTCTGTTGGTTTGGTAATGGTCAAGCACAGAGGAAATAAGTTCCCCTTCCAGGCCAGGTTGGACAGGGCTTGGAGCAACCTGGGAAAGTGGAAGGAGTCCCTGCCCAGGGCAAGGGGTGGCACTGGATGAGTTTTAAGGTCCCTTATGACCTAAACCAGTCTGTGCTATTATGGTTGTGTAAGTTTATATGAGAGAGCTGCTCTAAGTCACTCCCATCCCTACTCCCATCCCTACAGTCTTTCTGCCACGATTCTCCTGCAGATCCCATTTGTTCCTTGCCTCTCTCCTGCAGGCACCTTGCATCCCCAGCCCAGCCTGGGAGGGATTTGGGCAGCCTGGGGAACCCTCTTCAGGAGTAGAGGATCCTGCAGGTCCCTCAAAGAGAAGGAGAAGGACTCCCTCTCTCTGCTCCCAGGCAGAACAGCATCTTTGAAACTGAAACCTGGAAAGACATAAGGAGTCTCCTGGCATGCTGCGTGCTGCTCAGGCACCCGTGCCATGCTCCCACAGTTTGGGGTTATCTGTACCATCATCATTGCATTTCTAGTGATAACTCTAATAAATCCCATTTGAAATTATATCTGGCAGAGCCTGAAATAGGTTAAGTTCCCCTTCCAGGCCAGGTTGGACGGGGCTTGGAGCACCCTGGGACAGTGGAAGGTGTCCCTGCCCATGGCAGGGGGTGGCACTGGATGAGCTTGTTTCCAACCCAAAACAAGAAAAAGGAGAAACAACAAACAAGCAAAAAGCCATCTTTGCTTCACTTTTTCCCTCCTGGCCCCTGCCAGCCTTGTTACTCCTCTTGGCTCTACTTTTCTCCTTCCAGCAGGGAGGACTGGTCGGGGAGAGCACCATTCCCAGGGCAAGTGGAAGGAGACACCTCTCCTTGGCAGAGGGAGGCTCCCAGGCCGCTCTGCTGGGGCACATCCCGGGGCTGTGCGGTGGAGGCCGAGCCTTTCCTGCTCCTCCTGCAGGGCTTGGTGGCCGGGGAAGGCCGGAGGCAGCCCGGGATGTGCCGGAGCCGGGCAGCGGGGGGAGCAGCGAGACCGGGACACGGAGCGGGAGGACGGAATGTCCCTGCCCGGGGCAGCGGCGGCTCCCAGGCTCGGGGGAGATTCCCTGGGGAGAAGGGCCGGGGCTCTGCCAGCGCCCAGCCCCGCAGAGGGGCTCGGGGGGTGGGTTTGGGTTTGAGGATGCACGGAGGGCATGTCATGGAGCTGGTGGGATCCTGGCTGGGCACTGCTCCCTGGGGAACACCGGAAAGGGGAGCAGTGCCAGGGCCACCGGGGGGGCTCTGCAGGGGGAAGCCGTGCCCAGGGCTGCTGGGGATGGGAGCAGGGTCTAATTGAGTCCTGCAGCGCCCTAATTGGATCTGTGTGCTCCCAGCTCTCCGTAGCTCCTGAATCCCAGCCAGCCCCTCTCTGTCTCCACTATTTTTAAATCCATCTAATTCCGCTGGTCTCTCTGCTTTGGTGCAGCCTTTTCCACACTGACACTTCTGCAGCCCAGAAATGCTAAATATTCTCTGTCTCCCAAGTGTTTAAGCACCAGCTGCACTGGGGACCAGGGGAGCTCAGGGACAGCAGTGCAGGGCTGTGCTGTTTATTGTGGCTTTATGGCACTTTCTGAAGCATGGGAAACTCTTGGCCACAGCCACACAGAGCCAGAAGTGTATTCCCAGTGCAGGATTCAGGGCGTGGGAGTGGGGCTGGGACCGGAGACAGAAACCCTGGTGGCAGCCAAGGCTGGGGGAGGTTTTCTCCCTGACCCCACTCTCAAGGACAGTGGTCCTGCTGCCCCGGGGGATGCAGGGCTGGCATCAAGGCACACAATCATCTGTTACCTGAGCACTGGGATTTTCCAGCTCATGGGACAACACAGGTGGTGAGGCCCTAAAGGACCTCTGGAGCGCACAGTGCCGTGAGCCCAGCGCTTCTCGTGCCCATGAGGATTTGTATCCACTGGCTCTACCTCAGCCCTGTGGTGCCCAAGATTCCTGCAGGGCTTTTCGGGTGTCCCTCCATCCTCCCCCACCTGCCACTTCATACCTGCTTCCAAGGGGTGACCAGGACTTTCCTGCAAATGCCAGGGAAGTCAGGAAAGCTTCAGGCAGTGGTGGATTGCTGAATTCCCAGCACGTGGTGAATCAGTGACAGAACCCAGAGTGGATTCATTGTGCATCCCACATTTGATGAACTTGCCTCCAGCAGATCCAATTATTCTATTAGCTGGAATAAGGGAGAAAATCATAGTTAAATTGTTAATTCATCAAGACAGGTGCCATCACAGGGACTGAAGATATTCCTGAATTTGGGGGGTCTTTGGAAAATGAAGACAACTCCACAATGTACAAATTGCGGTTTCTCCATTATTTTGCATGTTCAGCACACAGCTTTCTCATTGGAAACTCCAATAACCAGAACTGAGTATTCCATATCCAACAGAAACCCTTGGAAGTTCAGGATTTGAGTGTTTCCCTCTCACTAAACTGCAGCCCTGACTTGCATCCTGAACTGTTCAAAACTCAGGAGCTGCCTTAAGTTCTTTGCTGCTGCTTCTCTGTGTTCAGGCAGCCAAGGAGCTTGAAATAATTCCCAACTGGATGGGGCTAAGCCAGATCCATGCAGGAGAGGAGCAGGGCAGCTGTAAGAGGCTTTGATTCACATGTGTCCTTGTAACCACAGCATCCCCTGGAAACCAGGAGTGATCCCAGGGGGATTCAGGTCTTGACGTCAAAGCCAACAGAGTCCAGAAGTGCAAATGATTTCAAAGACTGAATCCAAGCTGTTTGTGCACAGCTGGGAAACATCCAGCACCTTCCTGAAGGGAATCAGGAGTGGAACAACGATCCTCATTCATCTAAACCTCCTACCCTACCTCTCCCAAGCACCTCTGCCCCAGGCTGAACAAGAGACCTTCTGTGCAAAGCCAAACTCAGCAGCTCTGATGCCTCCTCCAGGGTCGGGAACAGCCTGACAGATCCAGGGACATGCAGGAGATGTTCAGTGTGCTGACTGCTGGGCCGGGAGCTTGGACTGTGCTGCCTGGAGGTGCAGAGAGAGGCAGCTCCTGCATCTCTTCCCACTGTGGGAAGCACAATTTGGGCATCCACGTTGGAGAAAGGCATCGATTGTGGTCCCACAGGCTACAAAAACACAAAGCAGAGCCTGTTCCTGCCTGGGGTTTATGGCAGAGTAACCAGGAGCAGGGAGAGAAGACAAGGATACAGAGGCTGCTCTGTGGCTGTGAGCACCTCCTAGCCAAGAGATCCATTTCTGCTGGATGAGATTGGAGCTGGGATAATGCCACACAGAGCAGCTCCACATCCTGGGCTCCCAGCCCTCAGCAGATTGTCTGTGCAGGGAGGGAGATGCCTCTGGGACTCTCTATCAAGTCCTCAGCACCCTTGTGGAGAAGGAAAGCAGCACAAACCAGCCTGGCTCTGATTCTGCCCCAAACTCACCTTCCGTGCCTCAGTTTTCCCAACTTTTACAGAGGATAATCAGCCTTGCCCAACTTTATAGAATCCTGGGACATCTGCAGATGTGATGAGTCAGATCTGCCTTGTGTGACTCAGTTGGCAGGTCCCATCTAACAGCCATGGAGCTTCCCCTGCTCCAGGATCTGTATTTGCTGTTCTTACTGCCAAGTGCATGACTGTTCCCAAAACTAAACATGCCTGTGAGTTTCTAAACCCATTTGGGAAGACCGGGAAAAAGCTTCATTCTAAAACAGAGAAGAGAGGAAAGTTCACTGGACAATCCACAGCTTTCCTCCCTGCAAGCTACAAAAGAAAGAAAATGGAAAACAGAGAGTGGGTTTCGCTTCTAAAATTACCATAACTCTCCCTGACACAGGAATGTGGCTCTGCAATACCAGGAGCTGTGGCAGGACAGGGATGTGACCCTGGAAAAGTCTTTAATGTGTGTGGATGCAGCCCACTGGCAGCTGTGAATGTGAGCGGCTGCTTCGGAAGCTCCCAGGAGCAGGCGTCGCTCTGTAAGAACGCAGCAGGGTTGCATCATGTGGGCTCCTTGAATTTTCCAGAAATCCTGATACCTCTTCCCTGCCAGGTTTTTGTGGGGAATCTAGACAGTAGCTGGGAAAAACACACTGCCATTTTCTGCTGGCATATTTGAAGGAGGCAGGAGTATTCAGCCTAAGTGGGGTTTGATGTGGGGACACGAGGAAGATGTCCCTTTTTTCCTAAGGGTCTCTGGCCTTGGAGATACATCCAGGCCTCTTGCAGACACATCCTAAACTGCCACGTTATGGGATAAGCTCCCTGACCCAATCTGGACCTATGGCAAGGGACATTTGCCTCCCAGCTGGGTGCATTTTGTCATCCTGAGCAAAGCTGCAGCAGCTCAGATCTGGACACAAACTGCTTTGGTCCCACCAGATCAGCATAACATCCCCAGGGTTGGGGCAACCATGGTCCTTGGAAATTTGGGAAGGATGAAATCCCTTCTCCTTTTTGGTTTTACACTAAAGGAGAGATTTAGATTAGATATTGGGAAGAAATTGTTCTGTGTGAGGGTGGTGAGGCCCTGGCACAGGGTGCCCAGAGCAGCTGTGGCTGCCCCTGGATCCCTGGCAGTGCCCAAGGCCAGGATGGACGGGGCTTGGAGCATCCTGGGACAGTGGAAGGTGTCCCTGCCCATGGCAGGGGGCTGGCACTGGATGAGCTTTAATGTTCCTTCCAACCCAAGCCATGCTGGCATCCTGTGATTGCTGCTGTACCTCTCTGGGCAGCTTTTCTGCTGCCTCTGTCAGAGCAGAGAAGACAAAGTGGCTGCCGAGCCCCTTCCTGAGCATCCCTGTGCTCACACATCCCAGCACTTGGCTGAGGAGGACTGCACACACTGTTTGTTCCTGCTGGGCCACTGCCCAGGCTGAGCCCAGCGTGTCCTTCCTGGGATTCATCCCTCCCCTCCTCCTTTCCTGCCTTACAACTGCTGCAGCAACCCCCCAAAGTCCCCAAGGCAGCAAACCCAGCAGCCCCAGCCCTGTCCTGCCCTCAGCCCCCTCATCCCTCTGGCATCAACAGTGGCAGTTTCGGGGCTTGGCTTGTTGGGAACCTGATTCCCAGCATGGAAAACTTTTAGGGACAGCAGTAGGACTGGGGAGATAGGCAGTAGTGTGACACACTTGCACACACGAGCACAGGCTGAGCCCACCCCGCCTCCCATTCCTGAGCAGTGCTGTGCTGGAAGCAGAAGATTGGCTGGCTGAGGATCCCTCTCCAAGCCAGGGTCGGGTTTAGGGGCGTTTCTGCTCCCTCAGCTGGCTCCAGAATAAACGGTTTCCTTTTACATCCCGGTTTCCTCGGGAGAGGCTGAAATGCTGAGGGGGGAGAGTGTGGGGCTGAGCCTCCTCTCAGCTTCCACCCAACGTGAAGGGCAGGCAGAGCTCAGACCTTTCACATTCCCATATGCTCCTGGAAAATGCCAGGAAGAGATAAGGGAGAGCTCATTGCAGCAGAGTGTACTCAGCTTTTAACGAGACATCAGAGATTCCCGACCACAGCTCCACTCTGCAGAGCACATCGACCACCTGGGCCTTCTCTGCTCATATTTTGTAATAAAGGGTGAAAACCTGGAACTGGCACATTCCTTGCTGCCCGTTTCCAGTGAGGAAACTGAAGCTGCAGCATCCCAAAGCCCTGGTGCTCTCACAGCCTGCCCTTGAGATGGCCCCGGCGCTCAGGCTGACGTGGCTGACAAACCAAGCACTTGCTTTTCCGTTTGGCTGCTTTTTGGGAGGATCCAGCCAGTCCCAGTCACTGTGAGGCAGAAGGGAGGGGGTAAGGAGTGCACATCACCAGTGCTCGTCCTAGAATCACAGAGTTTAGGGCTGGAAAAGTCCTCTAGGATCATTGAGTCCAAAGATTAGCCTGGAAAGGGCATCCTGGAATCCTCCTGGCTTGCCACGACCCCAAACCAGAGCTCCTGATCAGTGCAGGAACAGCACAGGACCCTACAGCTCTGTGGGTCCTCCCCAGGGATGGCAGATCCCTCCTGCCACATCCACAAGGATTCCATCTCCTCCTGCCACAGCCCAGCTCCCAGGAAGATGTGGGATGCAGGGGCTTGCAAGCCAACCTGCCATCACCCGTGCTGGCCCTCTGCTGAGGCCACACAGATGTCATTCTTTCCACCCAAAAGCACCCGAGGAATTCCGCCCCCCGCCTCACTGTGTTGGCTGGAAACCCTGTGGATTTTGAACTTTTCTCTGGGAGTATTAAACAGGGATTACAAACTGGGATCAAGGGAGTCTCTCTCCGCTGTGCCCTGTGGGAAAGCTGCAGCTGTAGCCTCTGTAGCCTGTCCCCCCTGGTTTGTGCACCACGACATACCTGTGTGATGCCATAGGTGGGGAATTTTGCCTCCATGGCAATCAGGTCTTTTCCTCTTCCTTTTCCTCTTCCTTTTCCTCTTCCTCTTCCTCTTCCTCCTCCACCACACCTGCTGAGGAAGCAAAAGGAGATCAGTGCTTTGCAGAGATCTACAGAATTTGCACCTTTAGGACCTGTAAACCCAGTGACCTCCCCGAAAGCCTGGAGCTGGCATGCCCAGGCTGGCACAGGGAGCTTGGCTCTCACTGCTGCACTCCAGACAGGCCAGAGCACGGATCCACGGGATGCAGCCTTTCAGCCCCACTGCCATCCTTTGTGTGCCATCTGCTCACACAGAGCTGGGCCCTCCCAGTCCAGCCAAGCCAGACCTGGGCATGGCTGAGAGCCAGAGAGGGGGAAAAGGGCTGGGATCCCACTCCAGAGCTGCCAGCAAAGCCACGGCCCTGGGGTGCCTGGGGCTGCATGAATGAGCTCACAGTGCCAAAGGAGGGTGTGCAGGGGGGAAATCAAAGTGCTGATCCCAAACTTGTCCTTGAGCTGAGCCAGGAAGCAGAATCCCCCCAGCATCTTTGCATGTGGGGAGCTGGAGGAGCAGGCAAGCCCTGACTAGCTCTGGAGCAGAGAGGGATCCAGGGAGAGCTCAGAGCCCCTTCCCCTGCCTAAAGGGGGCTTGTGAAAAAGAGGGAAAGGGATTTTTTATAAGGGCAGAAAGTGACAGGACAAGGGGAATGGCTTCCCACTGCCAGAGGGCAGGGATAGATGGGATACTGGGAAGGAATTCCTGGCTGTGAAGGTGGGGAGGCCCTGGCACAGGTTGCCCAGAGAAACTGTGGCTGCCCCTGGATCCCTGGCAGTGCCCAAGGCCAGGCTGGACGGGGCTTGGAGCATCCTGGGACAGTGGAAGGTGTCCCTGCCCACGGCAGGGGTGGCACTGGATGATTTTAAGGCTCTTCAGTGCTGGCTCCGAGCACCCCTGCCCTCCTCAGCCATGATCCTGGAAAGCAGAAATGCTGCACCAGCACTGCCTCCCAGCAGCACAGGAGATGACAGACTGTCTCCAACACAGGAAAACAGGACGAGTCTCCCGGGTCACTGTGAGGTGAAAGTGCAAAGCTGCTGCAGTTTATATTTTAAAAGCCCTGTCCAAAGAACACACAGGGTCTGCCTTCGTAGAAATAAAACACTCCTTCAATAGATGAGCGAGTGAATTAGTAATATTGCTTGAAACAAGAAGCCAAACAACCAGGGCAGCACCAATCTGGATGTTTCATGGCTGGGCATGGATTGTTTCCCACAGAACTGGACTCTGGGTACAGTTGGATTTCACTGCCCTCCATCCCAGCAGCTCCTCCACACCCGTCCCAAGCACTGCAACAACAGCCTGGAAATCTCCCTCTGCTCTGCCATGGGGGGCTGCAGGATCACACCCATCTCACAAAAACTTTGGGTGGTTTTTAATTTAAGGCTCAGTGAATCTCCACTGCCCCTAAACCCACAGAGTCAACCCATGCTGGAAATAACTCCAGACAAAAGAAACTCCAGTTTTGCCCTGCGCAAGTGCGGTTTGGAGGGGAGGAGCTGGGCTGCAGGAGTGGATGTGTCCCTTTGGCAGCTGGAACCGCTCATTACAGAGCAGGGAAGACGGAAGGCGGCAACTCCCAGTTTGGCTCCCCCTTCCCAGTCCCCATCCCACCGCTGGAGGAGCTCCTACGTGGCACTGTGGGGGCTGGGAGCGCCTGCACAGCCCGATCGTGCTTGGAAATCACTGGAGAGCAGCAGGAATCTTCCCCAGCAATGCAGATCAGCCTGATTCCCAGAACTCTGGTCCTGGAAAAACTGTTCAGAGTCAAGATGAAGCTGTTTGCTGACATTTTGCTAGAATTGATTTTCTGCATATTCACATCCTAAAGCTCTGCAGGGTTTTTCTGTGGCTCTTACCAGGTTGTGTTGTAGACACAGCAGGAATAGGTTGAAATATACACTTAAAAATCAGGAAAAATCTGAAATATCTTTATGCTGGGCTGCCAGCCCTCAAACACCAAGAACTATTTTCATTCTACTCCAAATCCATGTTATTGAGGCAAAGCCATTTCAAAGGACTGAAGCACAGAGCCCTCAGAGTGTCAAAGGACTTTGGTGCTGGGAGGCAGTGAAAGAAATCCAGATTAAAAGTTTTAGAGTTTATTTTAAATTTGGCTAGGAAGGCGAAAAAAATCTTACATGGGAAGTAATAACAGAGAAGGGTTTGAAGGTGGAGCAATTCAAAATCTGGCAGAGAAAAGCAGCTGACAGTGGAAGTTTAAAGGAGCTTTTCTCATTTCTCAGCTGGCACACGCTGCTGGTACAGACCAGTAACAGTTACCTCGGTATTAATGGTTCGATATCAGCAAATTCATTTTTAATAAAGCCAAAATTGTGCTATAAAAACTCTGGGACCCCATTGTCGATCATTTATGCAGACACAAAGCAAAGCTAACTGCACCAAAACACACGAGTGTACAAAAATCTGTGTCTTAAGGTATTCCAAAGCTCTATTTCCCACTGAATCCCTCCCTGGAGGGACCAGATCTCTAAACATCACTGATGTGAGGACACTAGGTTTGTTGAAGCTGATGGAGACTTTTTTTACAGGGAGGGCTCAAAGACCTCCCCTTGTCTGAGGTGTGGAGTGTCTGCTCACATGGCACCATCTGAACAGTTCAGACAAAGAAAAATGTCACTTTTTGATGCCACCTTCTAGAACAGGAAGGCTGTGAAGGGGAATGGAATGATGAGATGATTCCAAAGCAAGGTGCTTCCAAGACAATTAGCAGAATATTCAAAGCCAGAAGGAAAAATCAGATGCTGTTTTCTACTACAGCAACGGGAGGCTGAGACCTGCTGAGACCCCTGGCTTCAGAGGGCAGCAGAAAAACTTGGCAGCGCCAAAATTAGGGGGAAAAATGAAATTACAGTGTGATTAAAAGGGAGACATAGACATCAGTTAAACAACACAAGGATGCAGCATCCTTCTGCTGATGTAACCATCCATGCGGTGGGTGGTACCTAGAATATCCCTATATCCCAGATTGCCATGAAAACAATCCCGTGCTGTCTTAAAACGTGACAGGCTTGAATCTGAGCTTCAACACTTGTGACTCAGCAGGAACCTCTCCACGGCACAGCTTCCCTGGGCACCCTGTGCCAGGGCCTCCCCACCTTCCCAGGGAGCAATTCCTCCCCAATATCTCATCTATCCCTGCCCTCTGGCACTGGGAAGCCATTCCCTGTGTCCTGTCCCTCCATCCCTTGTCCCCATTCCCTCTCCAGCTCTCCTGGAGCCCCTTTAGGCACTGGAAGGGGGTCTCAGGTCTCCCTGGAGCCTTCTCTTGTCCCTTGGATGTCATCAATCAGGGGCACATTTCAGATGGCAGGGTGGGGCAGATGTTAAACACCGGCTGCCTGTGACTGCTCCGGTCGTGGCCGAAGCCCTTTGCACCAGCCCTGACTTCATGAAGGGTGACAGCCCAGAAACAGAAAACAAATACAGCACTCGCTGCCTTTGGTGCCAACACCCATCCAGCTGCAGGAGATGCCAGGGGCAGGGAGAGGATGGAAATATGATGGGCCCGAGCCCTGTAGAAAGGCAAAAGCACCGTTTTGGCAGGGAATAGTTCCCCATCTTCCTGCTGCAAGGGCTGGCTGGGGACAGGCGGGGGACAGGCTGGGGCAGCTCCCGCCGCGCCGGCAGGAGGAGGGAGCGCGCATCCCCCATCCATCCCGACCCCCCTTCGGCGGCGCGGGGCCGGCATTCCCTGCCATTGGCGGCGGGCCGGCAGAGAGCTGGGACGGATCCTCCCCTTCCTCTCCCTCCCCGAGCATTTTTAGAGGGTTTTCCCAACTTCCAGAAGTTTCTCCCCGGCCCCTTATATACCCCCTCCGCAGGACCGGGAGGTGCACAGGGAGCCAAGCGAAGCCGTGTCCCAACCCCGCAGGTAAGGGGGGGGACTCGGGGCACCCCGGGCTGGCAGGGGGTGACCGAGCTGCGATTGCAGAAGGGTGGGGGGTATTTTGGGCTCCTGCATCCTCCTGGCTGGCCAAAAAAACCCGGGGGGAGGGCTATGGCATGGGAGAAGGGGGTGCGTGGGGGGTAGGCTGCAATGGGGTGGGTGGAAGTGGGGGATAGGGGTACAGACTGTCCCATGAGCTGGCTCTGGGGTTTTGAGGAAAGGTGTTAAAAAATCCCCCCCCATCGCCTCCAGTTTGCAAGAGGTGGTCACAGTGAAGCTGCAGGAGAAGCTTTCAGAGGGTGACGGAAAAGAAAAAGGGGATAAGGGACGCTTTAGCCTGGTGTGAGTGAAATCCTCCAGCCCCTGCTCTGGCTCAGTCTGGGAGCCTCCAGGACCCTGGGCACCATCCCAGCACAGGGATGAGAGCTCTCCCTGCAGCCTCCTGCCGCAGGACAGCCCGACCCGTCCTCCTGCTGCCCTAACCAAGTGTCACATCCCTCCGGTGACATGGAAATGGCCTTTCGCCTGCGTGCCTCCGCCCTGCAGCTCTGTCCTGCTCCTGGCTGAAACGCAGCCCTCGGAGGGGTGCACCTCCAAATCCCGCCTGGAGAGCGGGTCCCGGCGGCCCCAGGAAGGGCTGTGGAATGCCACGCTGGCACTGGGCGTCCCCTCGCTGGGGGAACGCAGGAGAGGAGGATGTTGCTGGCTGTGCATTCCCCACATTCCCTCCATTTTCACCCTGGGTTATGATTTCACCCATAATCGCCGCCGTAATCCAAGAATGGGCAAAATTTCTCCCTCTTGGGCTGCGTGACTCAGCACAGCCCAAATCTGTCACCCATCTCTGAAATAGTGAACCTTTTTTAAGCTGAGGATGAAGCAGTGCAGGCCACCCCCTGCTCGCAAGAGAACTACACCATGTATCTGTTTTCTTTCAGAAAGAAAAAGGCAAACGTTGACCTCACTATGAAACAGTTTCAAGGTATCCTTAGAAATAAAGGGGAAGTAGCAAACCAGAAGGAAACCCCTCAGATTTCCAATGTTTGTCACCCTGGCTGCACTTTAAAGGAGTGTTGAGGGCACTTTTGAGCCCGTTGCACAAATCTTTGCTCTTTAGGCAGCCGGGATGGCTCTTCCCTTTAACTGAAGCCTTGCTCCCATAAAGGATTTTAGGTTGTAATCTCCTCCCACTCTGGCAAAGGGTCCCTGGTGGAACTGCGCACTCTCTGCCTGGGGCTACGTGCTGCGTGTTTCCTTCCATATGTAATCCCAGCGGGCCCTTCGCTTCCTGCCGGGAATACTTTAACCCCACAGCAGCCCCGCTACAGCCTTTCCTTGCCTCCCCATGCCAGGGGCAGCCCTGAGGCTGGGCAGGAGCAGGGTGGGAGGAGAGGACCACCAAGGAACAAAATGCAGCCTGTCGAGGAAAAACTCCCCCAAAAGATGGAGGTGGGATTTGAGGCCTGAGGACTTGCCCAGCAGGAAGGTTTGCTGAGTGAAGGCAGGAGGGAGGGGAGGTGTGGGGCCAGGAGGGGCGAGCTCCAAAGGGCTTCCAGGCACTTAGGACTGGTCAGTCTGCACATTTACTGGAGCTGGGGGCTCAGAGCCCTTGCTGGGGATGGCTTCACCTACGTTGGGATGAGATCCATCCACCCAAGGCATGAACTGCAGGCTCTGCTGGAGAAAATGAGGCTCCCCCACATTCCTCTGCCCTGGTACCTCCCCCGTAGGGCTGGACAGGCAAAACCAAGTCGAACAGAGCTGACCAGATAGTGCAGGATCTTCTCAAGGGGTGCCTCTGCCTTTGTTTGGTGGAAGCTCACGTGCTCCATCTAGTGCCACGGAAGCTGAGAATTTGGGGCCTGGGCTCGGATGTCCCCAGAGAGGATGGTCCTTGCCATACAGTGCCTGCAACAGCCCTTGGATCGAGGGGCAGTGCTGTGCTGGGTGGCTCCTGGGTAGCACAAACATCCTGCTTTCAGCTTTTCCTGGTCAGGGCACAGCTTTCTCCTGCTCTGGGGACACAACCATGGAATGGTTTGGGTTGGAACGGACCTTAAGGCTCATCCAGTTCCACCCTATCCCAGGTTGCTCCAAACCCCATCCAGCCTGGCCTTGGACACTTCCAGGGATCCAGAGACAGCCACAGCTTCTCTGGGCACCCTGTGCCAGGGCCTCCCCACCCTCACAGGGAAGGATTCCTTCCCAATGTCCAATCTAAACCTGTCTTCTTTCACTTCAAAGCCATTCCCCCTTGCCCTGTCGAGATATGAGAAATACCTGTTGCTACATTCCCTGGCCCTTCCTTAAATCATTCACTTTACATTAACACTGGAATATAGGGACACTGCTTAGGAAGGAAGCTGTCATTCCAAATGCACAGACTCTGCTTGCCAGGGTGCAGCCTGCACTCCTGAAGATTAAATGTTTCTCAGGGTGGACTTGGGATGGCTGCACCCCAATGAAGCATTGGAGCAATGTCACTGTCACTGTAACCAAGGAGTGGGTTTCTCTGGAAGAGCCCCTGGGATCTCTGGATGCTCCAGGACGAGTTGGAATTGTGCTGATGGTGAGTTTTCTTGCCCAGCAGGTCCTGGGAGGCACCAGGTGCTACTGAAGCCATGTGGATTATCGTGGGGCTGGCCCTCCTGGGCCTCGCTGCGGCCGTGCCCTCGGAGGACAGGAAGCTGAGCGACAAGGCCACCACACTGGCCGAGCGCAGCACCACGCTGGCCTTCAACCTCTACCACGCCATGGCCAAAGACAAGGACATGGAGAACATCCTGCTGTCCCCCGTGGTCGTGGCCTCGTCCCTCGGGCTCGTGTCCCTCGGGGGCAAGGCCACGACGGCCTCACAGGCCAAGGCGGTGCTGAGTGCGGACAAGCTGAACGATGACTACGTGCACAGCGGGCTGTCCGAGCTCCTCAGCGAGGTCAGCAACAGCACTGCCCGCAACGTCACCTGGAAGATCGGCAACCGCCTCTACGGCCCCGCCTCCATCACCTTCGCCGAGGACTTCGTGAAGAACAGCAAGAAGCACTACAACTACGAGCACTCCAAGATCAACTTCCGAGACAAGAGGAGCGCCCTCAAGTCCATCAACGAGTGGGCAGCCCAGACCACGGATGGGAAACTCCCGGAGGTCACCAAAGATGTGGAGAAAACTGACGGGGCCCTCATTGTCAACGCGATGTTCTTCAAGCGTAAGTTCTACCTTCAGTTCTTGGTACAAGTGACCCAAAACCTCCCCTGAGCCAACAAACAGAATCAGAGAATGGTTTGGGTGGGAGGGGCCTTAAAGATCATCTAACAGCCTGAAGGGAAGGTGGACAAATCCTGGGTCCACTGGAGGCAGCTCTTTTGTCAGTGGTTGGGAACTGTGCATGGAATTACCGCCCACTCCCTTTTCTTACAAGCTGTGTTGCTCTCTCTCCTGTAGCTCACTGGGATGAGAAGTTCCATCATAAGATGGTGGACAACCGTGGCTTCATGGTGACCCGTTCCTACACCGTGGGAGTGCCCATGATGCACCGCACAGGTGAGTTGGAAACCTCCTGCCCCACACCAAGACCAGCCAGAATTATGATCATTGTTCTCTGTTACCCAGTTCTCCACCAGCTGCTTCCCAGATTGTTTTGCCTCATGACAGAGAACAAAGCAGGGGAGTTCTGCTGATTCAGTCTCTCTGTGAGCTGAGAGAATCCCTGTTTACTGTTGGGTGCTTGGCTGTTGGGAACAAATCCTGGCTCATCACACAAATGAGAGCCACAGCCAACTCCAGTAATGCTGGGCCAGTTCCCAAAAGGGTGTCCAGACTCTCTTCCCATCCTGGTCAGGGAAAGTCCAGGCTGAATTCACTTTGCCTCTGTTCCGTATGTCACTGTTCCCTGCTTCTGGTTTCAAGGTCTCTACAATTACTATGATGACGAGACAGAGAAGCTCCAGGTGGTAGAGATGCCACTGGCTCACAAGCTCTCCAGCATGATTTTCATCATGCCAAACCACGTGGAGCCTCTGGAGAGGGTGGAGAAACTGCTGAACAAGGAGCAGCTCAAGACCTGGGCTGGCAAGATGAAGAAGAGATCAGTGGCCATCTCACTGCCAAAAGTCGTCCTGGAAGTTAGCCATGACCTTCAGGTAAAGGAGGTCCTTAAACAGTTGTGCCTTACAGTTCTTTGGGATGTGAGGGAAGACAGTGGGATGGTAGGTTATCCATGCCTGCTGTCTCCTCTTTTGCATGGTCATCTCTGTGAGGGTTGCTGACCTCTTGTCTCCTCCTAGAAACACTTGGGTGGTCTGGGCCTGACAGAAGCCATTGACAAGACCAAGGCTGACTTGTCCAAGATCTCCGGCAAGAAAGACCTTTACCTGTCCAACGTGTTCCACGCCGCGGCTCTGGAATGGGACACGGAAGGGAACCCCTACGACGCCGACATCTACGGCCGAGAGGAGATGAGGAACCCCAAGCTCTTCTATGCTGACCACCCCTTCATCTTCATGATCAAGGACACTAAAACCAACTCCATCCTCTTCATCGGCAGGCTCGTGAGGCCCAAAGGCGACAAGATGCGCGATGAGTTGTAGTTGGGTTTGTTTTGATGGGGGTTTTTTTTCCCAGAGCTTTGGTTTGTGTGTGTTTTTAGGGGGGGATTTTGACAAATGGGAAACACTATTTTGTATCCTTCTCGAACCATGGGTGCTATTCAGACCAGGGTGCATTGTGAGGAGAAACCAGCGTACGCTTTACCTCACCCCAAAATCCGGATTGCACAAGCCCACCTCCAGAGAGCAGCAGGGGAGCCTGGCACCAGAGGGTCACCGGCAGTCAGCTGAGGTGGCCAGGTTGAAGCCTGCACTAGTTAAGCCTCCTGCTCAGTTCCTTGCTGCTCCACCAGCCCTGCCAAGGCACCACCCTCCCATCCTAAATGCTTCCATCCTGCACGCTTAGCGCTGTCGCTCTTCTCCCGCATGGCTGCCCCGTGGCACCGCTCCAGAGCTGTTCCCTGCTTCTCTCTTCTATCTCCAGGGGTGTGTAACAGAGCTCCAAGGGCCAGCTGTGCAGTCCAGCCCCTGCAGGGCCCTGGAGCAGAGCAGGAGGCAGCGTGGGAGAATGGAGATTGTATGGAGTTGTGCCCTTCTGTCCTGTCTATCCTTGTGCTCTGCACTGGACGCTTCAACCGCAAGAGCTCCTTCGGTAGAACATCAAAGCCAAAAGCAGCCTGGATCAACATTTCATGGAGAACTAAGGGGCTTTGGGGTGTCAGGGAGAGAGCCCAAAGAGTAGCCTGGGCTTCTAGAAAGAGTAACCCAAGGTGCCTTCAACACTCCACCCCTTGGGATCACTGAGGGGCCAACATCTGTAATTAAACAGGCAATTGTAGCAGGCAGAGAACTCACTTCTCTTGGAAGTGCTCTGCATCAGCCTGTAGGGCGGGGAAAGACACCACTCCCACTGCCAGGGCTCTCCCAGCTTATACCAGAGCTGGTTCCAATCAGCTCCCATTGGAGCTGACCCAAGGCACTCCTGGCTGGCTTCTCACAGGGAGGTGGCATCAGGTTCACCTCCACTTTCTTGCTTAATTAACACAAAGCTTTAAAGCTGCCATTACCTGACTTCCTAATTATGCTGTGCTGAAGCTCCATGGTACTTTAGCTCCCTGTCTGCTGACCTGGATAAGGGCACCCTGAAAAACAAAGGTATTTATAGTTATATTTATGTCTGATAATTAGCAGGTTTCACAGCCTGATCCAGGCTATTCCTAACTTCTCTTCAAGGGATATCATCAGGTTAGTACTATTTAAAGCAGCTGATGTTATCCAGGAGCATTGCAGCACTTGGCACGCACTGAGAGACACCCCAAGACAAATCATGAGATTATTGAAATGAAGAAAATCTGTGCATCCCAATGGAAGTGCCAGTTCTCTGAAACCAGCATGGAGCATGTACATGGCTTTGCTTTACCTCCCTACCAATTTTCCCTGCTGACATAGAAGCCCAATACTGCATATTCCCAGGTGCTGGGAGGCAGGAGGCAATGCCAGGGGTGTCCCCAAATGTGGGACCCTTCCCGGTGAATCAGCGCACTGAACCCACACGCAGAACGTTCTGGAGGCTGGGCTGGGGGGGGTGAAAGGGGGGGGCAAGGCAAGAACACGCTGTGGGATATTGTGAATAATTTGCATCATGTGGATGCAGGCGTCTGATGGCTTTTTTTGTCTGTTCTTGTACCACACAGTGACAGTTGTGTAATTTTGCAATAAAACTTTTTCAATGAAAAAGCCAGTCAGTTCCAGAGTAAAATAAATGTAGGGAGGTTCTTTACTATCCTTAAATCCAAGACAGCCTAATGTGGCAACTAAAACTATGGGCAAAAGTTACTCTTAATACATAAGAGGAATTCCTGTGGCACATCAGTCACGAGAAAGGAACAGCCTTAGCAGCATTTCCCTTCATTGTTTTCTCCTGAAACTGCAAATATCCAACATCTTTAATGCTCCACGGGTAAAGGAACAACTGCCCTGTCCTGCAGTGCCATTTAGCAGAATGAAAAGTGAGCTGACAGCCACAGGGACCAGCCTTCCTGACCCCCCAAGCCAAAAGTTCTCCAGCTCGGATCCACTCTAGGGGAACAGAGGAGGAAGAAACTGCAGGCTAAAGATGCCTTCCCCAGGTGGAAAATCCAGCAGTGGCAGACCCTGCTAATCCATGTTCTCCCACTGCTGGAAAGGGATGAACCTTCTGCCACTCACAAGCAAATCTAAAGGCACAGACATGTCCCCTTTTCCCTGTGCCTGGGCTGGGCAAGCACACACATTCCTGTGGAGCCCCTGCCAGACTGGAAAAGCACCAGGTGCTTCCTAAGTTTCGCTAAATGGGAATTAGTGAAGCCACCTCAGCACCAACCACAGCAGGAACACATCAACCTGGAAAAGCAATATTGAAACGAAGTTAAAAGCTTTCCAGAGTTCCTGAGTTCATCCCATCCCCAGCTCATCTGCCAGGACTTTTGTCCAAGGGAAGCACCCAAAAGACATAGGGAACTGAAGGAGCTCCCTCCTCTTTTGGAGCTTCTTCAAACAGCTCAGGGTGGTGGTAACTCCAACCAAGGCACATGGAAAAAGTGTTCAGTTCACACTTGCACTCCTTGACTGTTACGGGATAATCACAGATGGGTTTGGTTTGGGAGGGCCCTTAAAGCTCATCCCATCCCACCCCTGCCATGGGCAGGGACACCTTCCACTATCCCAGGGCGCTCCAAGCCCTGTCCAACCTGGCCTTGGGCACTTCCAGGGATCCAGGGGCAGCCACAGCTTCTCTGGGCACCCTGTGCCAGGGCCTGCCCACCCTCACAGAGAACAATTCCTTCCCAATATCCCATCTCTCCCTGCCCTCTGGCAGTGGGAAGCCATTCCCCCTTGTCCTGTCCCTCCAGGCCTTGTCCCCAGTCCCTCTCCAGCTCTCCTGGAGCCCCTTTAGGCACTGTGAGGGTCTCTAAGGTCTCCCCAGAGCGTTCTCCCCACTATTTGCTTATCTCTTGATTCTACCAGTGATCAGCACTGTGAGATTAACAGGATAACGGACAGGGGTGGAGAGCTTTTATCCAGGAAGAAGTGGAGCCATCCCCAGGAAATCGAGCCCTCCCTGGGAGGCAGCAGGAGAGATTTCTAACCATCACCATCTACCACGTGGGAATGTTTTAAGAATTTAGAGACAACATGCAAAGCTGGATGTGGCTCTTTATTGCTTCAGATCTTCCCACTTTCACACATTTCCTGCTCCTATGATCTGACAGAGCTGCTTTGTCACCTTTTATATTTTCAGATTATTTCCAAATTCAAATTTAAAAAATTGTTGGCATTAGTCCAGTATTTCTATAACTATTTAAAAGCTTTGCACTGAATGATGTGCACAGAAACCTGGAATTAGACTCACTGACACCCTGAGAAGGCACATCTTGTTTCTGAAGCTCAACCAGATTCCCAGGTGTGCCAAAGGAGCTGGGAACAGCAAGGCCAAGGCTCCCTAGACAGACCAGCTCCTGACAACATCAGTTTGAAATTCCAGTTCCTAAGTTGCCAGCCTGGTTCCTGCAGAGAAACCTCCTGAAAATGGCAATGAGGATGTGAAAGCTATTCCTAAACAAGTCTGCGTGCCACAAACAAGCTTTGAATTCCTCAAAATCTGAACCCCTTGATCCTGTACATACCTCATCTCCCATGATGTGCCTGTCTTTTCCCATTCCTGCACCAGACTTCCACCAGATATTCCCACCTCACAGCTCAGGACAGAACGTTTGAAATCCTGAGTGTCACTTTTGGTCTCGCCCCACAAACCCACATCTAAAGTTACCTGACCCTAACAGAAGCTGCACTGGCCTGGATCCTGCCAAAAAAGCTCCCCCTTCTGGAAACCTTGGATAAGGGACTGGGATGTAGGGAACTGCCACCAATACTCCATGGAGTGTTTGTTACTCATGACCCTCTAAACCCAGGACTGCTGCTCCGGCTCTACAGAGACATCAGTGCTTTATTCCCACTTTGTTTGGATCAGGATCTGGTGAAGTTCACTCCAGAGGGGGAACATAGCAACAGAATTCCCTCCATACCAAAGGTGGGAGCAAGGTCTTCTGGAGAACATCTTGAGAAAATAAAAAGGAAAAAAAAGGGAAAAAAAAGAAAAAAAAAGAAAACACACCGGCTCAAACACTGTCTTTTGTGATTTTATTAAGAGATGTTTTCAGGACAGACAAGCTTCTGGTTGCAGATGTTACAAACCCTACAACGAGAAACAAAACACTCAGTGAGCTGGGGGCAAACTTTTCCATAACCATTCTCCTACCCCAAACAAAGAACAAACCAACCTTTCCAATTAAACTGCATCTCTCACTTCCTGCTTTTGGCCAATGATCCCCCTTTTTCCCACTGAGGCAGATCTTGCCAGTCAGATCCCTTAACAGGACTTCAAACTGCCCTTACTTCCTTACAAAAGCAGCCTACAAATCGTTCTCAAGTGGCTTCTAAGATTATCCCAAACTGGATCCTGGGGCAGGATAGGATAGATTTATGAGGAATATATTCCCTGTGCTGCCAGCTGCACTCTGGTAGCAGATGCTACAATGCAAACACATCCAAGGCACCCAACCCTTCTCAAGCAAGTCTCTCCAACTGTGATCCAAGGTCCCCAAATCCATGCTGTACAACACAACATGGAACAGGGCATGTGGACAGGGATGTTCTCTTCCAGATCCATCATCTCATCTCCAGAGGAGTGTTCTGAGCTGCTCTGCCACAGGCCTTGAACCCTGTCCCCTTCATCCAGTGCAATGCTCAAACCCAGCCTTGGTCACTGTGCTGGGTACAAGGCAGCAGCTTGTCTTCCCAAAATCCCAGCTTCCAGCGTTTTTGGTGGCCTTTTATGGAAAAGGCCTGACACCTTTTCCACATGGATCCTCAGCACACCTCCTCCCACTGCTCCCAGGCACTTACCCCTCAGGCAGTGGGCACTGGCTGAGGCATGGCTGGCTGTTCTGGTTTGCCACCTTTCTGCTCTGAAATGGGGGTGGTGGGCAAAATCTCTTCTTTGGGTTCCACGATGCTGACGTGGTCTGGCAGAGGCTTTTTGGGGCCAATCTTTCCACTGGGGTCCCAAGGCAACATAATCTTTACTTTGATTCCCAGTACTCCTGCAGAGTGACAGGACAGCAGGGACACAAAATAGGATCAAGCACCGAGGTTACAAAATATCTCTGCACATTAAAGATCTGCTGACAAGACTGTAACACAGACATGCTACAGCTTAAAAACCTAATGTATTTATGTAAGTGTTGTAAATTCAGGCAATTTAAAGTTGGATATCCAAAGTTTTCCAAGTCACTGCCTTTGCTGACTGCAGCATGGGACTGCAGTTCTACCCTCAACTCATTCCAAGCCTGCTTTTAAACTCTGTCCTGTTCCTCAGCTTATTTCTCTATGAAATTCCACTGGTTTTTTGCATCCCTTCTCAGACAAATGCCTCTAAATCATCCAAAGAGCACGACATCCTGGCCAAGGCAGCCGTAGCACAGCACCACAGAACGTGGCACAGGGCAGGCTGCAGTGTCACAAGGATGTCCCTTCTGACTCGTCATCGTATCATCACCGAAGGGAAGGTGCAGAACAGTCCTTGCTGTGTTGGTACCCCTGCACCAGGAGTTCTGCAATTAATTAACCCACAGCCAGTTAAGATGCACAAGCCATTTGTGTTTTACCAGGAGGGAGGACAACTGAAAGCAGGTTTAGCTGGGAAGACTGTCTGGCACTTGTAGCACACCTGTTCTCTCTAGCCATCCTGAGGAGCCAGGAAAACCAGAATCCCAGCTGCCAAGAGCTCTGAAACCCAGACAAGAGGCACTTCATCTAAAGTTATCACCAGCCTCAGAGGCCCCAGGACACAAGGGAGAGTGTCTGGAAAATCTACAGCCACATTCCCAACTGGAAACATTCAAACCCCATCAGCAGAGAAGTGGCTGACCTGGTATGACCCACACCGGCTGCTGAAGGCCCCTTCGCTTTCCATTCCCAAATTACTTCTACTTTAGATGTAACATTCAAGTCCCACAGCCAGAGGTCAGTTGCAAAAGCCCAAGAAAACAAGATTTTCAGAGTCTGAACCATCCACAGCAGCACAACTGAACCACTCTGCGAGATCAGAGGTGCATCAAAACCACCTGAGTTCCACCCCATGGATGCCAGTGGGAAATCTCCATCCTGCCAGTGGGAAAGCTCCAACCTGCAGGCACAGGATGCCAGGGGCTGAGATTCTTTTGTCTCTGAAGTTCTAGAGAAGGAACCCAAATCCCAAAAGGGATTTGCATGGCAGGCACTCACCCTGCCGGAGTAGGACGTGACGCACGGCTGTGTCCACGTAGTAGTTCACTGGGTCCCCACTGTGGATCATCAAGCCATCCACAAACTTCATGGATTTGGCCCGCTGACCTCGGAGTTTGCCGGACACAACGACCTCACAGCCCTTGGCCCCGCTCTCCATGATGAAGCGGAGGACACCGTAGCAGGCTCTGCAGGGAGAGGACAGCCAAGCCATGAGCCCACTCTGCCAGAGCCACAGGGCTCCCTGGAGGAATTTCACCACAATTCCAATCTCAGTTCCATGTGTCAGGAGTGCAGCTCCCATCCCTTCTCAGACAAATGCCTCTAGATCATTCACTGGTGACAGGAGGCTGCTGCTGAGGGACCTCACGCAGCATCACAGAACGTGACACCGCGGAGGCACCGCCACCAGAGCCACCCGCTTCTGACTCGTCATCGTCTCATCACCGAGGGGATGTGAGAGCAGGGCCACTGCCACCTGAGCCACCTGAAATGGTGTTTGCTTCCCTCCTCCACCCATTTATTCCCAAAGGAACACATGCAGCTTGATGCCAGACAGACAACCTGCAGTCAGACCTACTCCAAGGCTCCAGAAGTAACTTTGTACTGAACAAAAGTTTCAGTGCACCATTACCAGGTTAAATCCTTAAAGTGCAGAAGAGCTGTTTTTTGGGAATGGTATTGGAATCCCACATTCCCCCCCCCAGCCAGGCTGCTGTACTCACCTGCGCACAGCCAGCCCTCCCAGGAGCTTGTAGCGCAGGGACTCGGCCTGGGCGATGGCACACAGACCCCTCGTGGCCACCTTCTCGGCGTAGAGCTGCTCGGGAGAGAGGCACGCTCACAACAGGGCTCTTCTCCAAGGCAATCATGGAATCACAGCATGCTTTGGCTTGGAAGGAGCATCCAGTGCCACCCCTGCCATGGGCAGGGACACCGTGCACTATCCCAGGGTGCTCCAAGCCCCAGCCAACCTGGCCTTGGACACTCCCAGGGATCCAGGGGCAGCCACAGCTTCTCTGAGCACCCTGTGCCAGGGCCTGCCCACCCACACAGGAAACTTCACTTTTACTTTAGCAGAACACAGGAGCTTCATCCTGCTCTACACCCCATGTTCAGTCCAGTTAATCCACATTTACAGGCAGCAGCTTTACCCTACGCTCCCTTCCCTGTGTAATGTGATCCAGCAGCACCGGCCAAGCTGGAAGAAATGAGCATTGCCCCAGCACACACATTCCCCCTCCCTTGCTAATTTATTTTACAGCAAGGAACTACTAACAGCAGCAGATTTCATGGAAGAGAACCACAGAATCCTTTGGGCTGCATGGACCCTTTATAGGACACCGAGTCCAACCTACTCACAGGAAAACAGCCCCAACATTAAGGGTCAAAAATAACTGGTGTGTCACTTTACTTTGTGTTTCTCAAAGATCCTTCTGCACCAGAACAGTCTCCTTGTAATCCATTCTGTATTTCAGTGCAAGAGCATTTTTGAGGCCAAGTAACACCTGGCCCAAGTTATCTTGAAATCACCTTTCAGCTGACACCACCCTGCCATCACAAATCCAACTGCACCACCCAGCTCCTGAAGCAGTTTTACCTCCACGCTTCCCTCGGGGAACCCAAACCTCTTCTGCACCACAGCCGTCAGCTCCCGGATCCGGCGCCCCTTCTCTCCCAGGACATTCTGAGTTCTGCAGGAAAATAAGGACAGGACAACTGAGAAAAGCGTCCCCAGGAGAGAGACTGGAACCATCCCGAAGCGTTTTCAGAGCACCTCAGTTCAGGAGGGCTGAGCTACCTGGTGGCAAGGATGATAATCTCAGTCCTGGTCGGAGTGACCCGGACTTCCACTCCGGAGTATCCATCCTCGGCCAGCTCCCGAGTCAGGAACTCGTTCAGCTCAGCTTTGAAGATGCCATCAGCGACAAACTAAAAGACAAATGGACAAAGTCAAGCTCTTGTCCCATTCTGAATTTGGGTGCAACACACATAAATTCCCCCTGCAGCCTGACAATCTCTCCTGACAGCTTTCCCCCACTCTCAGAGGAATTACAGAATACTCTCAGTTGGAAGGGACCCTCAGGAATCACCAAGTCCAACTTTTACGTGAACACCCCAGGGACTGAATCCACAACCTTGACTTTATTAGCACTGTGCTCTGCCCAGCTGAGCCAACCTCAGGATGCAGCAGTGAGGAAAAATGGAACCATCTCCCCTGAAGTGCCCAGAAATAATTCAATCCTAGCACAAGCCTACACCAACCACTGCCTGACCCACAGCTGGCCACAGCCACCCGTCACGCTGAGCTCGCAGCTCTCTGCTGTACTTCGGCAGTAATTTAAGGGAAGTAATCAGCGGGGTCACATCCCTGACCCAGCCCCAAAGAGAGCTGCTGCTGGAACTCCTGACAGCCCAAACCTCCCTCCCAGGACAGGCAGCGCCCCGCGCGGCCCCCAGAGCGGAGCAGCCACTCACCGCAAGCGCTTTCCACTGAGCAGCAGAGGGAAAACCCCGGGAATCCCGGCTCCCAGCGCCGCCCCGCGCCCCGCAGCGCAGCCCCGCGCGCGGCCCTGGGGAAGCGCCCCCTCCATCATGTTCCCTCCCNNNNGGCGCTATATCCGCCTTCCGCCGCGCCCCATTGGCTCGCCGCTGTCACGTGGGGAGCAGAGCGGGGCCCGATGGGAAATGTAGTCTTTGCCACGTGGCCATGTTGGGGGGGGTTGAACTCCGTGCATGCTCTAAACCAGCGTTAAATGAATGGGCTCTAAATCCGTGCAGACGGACACGAGAGTCAGCAGTGTATATAATAAAACAGATAAATGATAATTCACCTCGGCCTTATACCTAGTGACCTGCTCTGCCCAGTCGTTGCTGTCAGAGGATGCTCTGCTGTTATCCAGGAATCACAGCATGGCTTGGTTGGGAAGTGACCTTAAAGCTCATCCAGCGCCACCCCTGCCATAGGCAGGGACACCTTCCACTACCCCAGGGTGCTCCAAGCCACTGGCCTTGGACACTTCCAGGGATCCAGGGGCAGCCACAGCTCCTCTGGGCACCCTGTGCCAGGGCCCGCCCACCCTCACAGGGAGCAATTCCTTCCCAATATCCCATCTATCCCTGCCCTCTGGCAGTGGGAAGCCACTCCCCCTTGTCCTGTCACAACACAATTTTTTTTAATGGTTTAGGGATTGTAGGGTATTACGAAAATAATAACAATAATGGGTACAGCTGATGCACAGCCTCTAGGAAGCGGGTATTTAAACTGCATTTTATCATGGGTGTTATCATGGTTTGCAGCTGGACGTGATCACCTTAAGGGCCTTTTCCAAACTAAATGATTCTGTGAAAATGCCCGCAGTGCTCCTGACACAGCCTCAGCAGGAGCACCAGCAGGACCAGTAAAGCATCTCCCTCCCAGCCCCCGGAGGATCCCGCTCTGCTCTTTTCCAGGGAAAAGCCTGGTTTACCACTAGATGTCAGTGCAGACGCTTTCCAGAGCGGGAAAAGCCTCTCCCCGGGGATTCATTCATCCAGAATTTGAGGGATGGCCGAGCACCCCACGGTGCAGAGACAGGTGGCGGCGGCGGTGAGCAAGTGTCCCCTCCTGTCACCAAACACCTTTGTCTCTCTCTGGGGGGCCCAGCCATCCTGCCCTTCCCTCAGCCAGCTCCCTCTGCTCTCCCTGAGCCGAAGATTCCCTTTCCCGTGCAGAACATCAGGCTTCAGAGAGGTGTCAGCAGCTGGGCATGTCTCTGTGCAGTGATTTGAGCCCTGTTAACCGGGGTCTCGATTAATTTTTCAGGAAAGACCCTCCCAAGCTGCACAAACCCCACTCTGCTGTTTTCCAACGTGGGACCACCGTACTTTCAGAGCAGGAAATATCTGCCTAAGATCATCTTTTTTTAGGCTGAGCTTACCCAGGAGGGGCTCACCCAGTGTATTCCTGGATCATATAAAGACGGAAAGGCACAACACGAGCAAAAAGCCTGATCCTGACGCGTGTCCCCTTTTCCATGCCCTGTTAAGGACAAACTGTGTGTTGTGTCAGCATTTCAGGGCAGCACCGAGGGCTGGAGCCGGGCACAAAGCAGGGGCCTGGTGGTGTCTGGCACCAAGGGAATGTCCCCTGTCCCCCCAGACATGGCCTGGCTAAGCCAGCGGGCTCCGAGCCGTGGCCTTCACAGCCGGGGACTTTTCAGTCCCTTCCCCAAACAGCAAGGTGGGATTCCTCCCCCAGCTCGGCCAGCCCTGGCTGCAGCCCAAGCCAGCCCTGGGTGATGCTCCCAGGGGCTGGGAATGGATTCTGGGCTCGCTGGAGATGTCCCTGCTCACTGCAGGAGGGTTGGATTAGATGACTTTTAAAGGTCCCTTCCAACCCAAGCCATTCTGTGATTCTGTGAATTCCTCTCTGCTCCATCCCTGCCGAAATGGAGGCTGCCAACATCCCAAAAAACCTGTGACACGCCCGCAGCCCTCTCCACAGAGAGCTCAGGTGTGGTCCAGCAGGTCCCAGTGGCTTCCCAGTCCCAGCAGTGGCTTGGATCTGCAGCAGGCCTAGGATTATCCATAAATCCCATGATGAGCGACTGACACTCAGGTTTCTGGGTCCCCACCCTCGGGAACTGCACCCCTGCTGTTCCCCATTTCCCACTCTTTCGTGGAGCCAGCTGTGAGAGGACAGGGGCTGCCTCGCCACAGGCAAGGAGCTCCCTTTGTCCCCAAAGGACATTCAGGGGGATGGAAAAAACTTTGGGGTTGCTGCAGCAAAAGCAAAAGGTTCCTGACCGACCTCATGGCTCCCTCCCTCCTCCTCTGGGAGCACCAGGCAGTCCCCTGGGATGAAGTGGGGTGTTCAGGAATGTGCCAGTGATGCCAGCTCTGCTGCAGAACCCGACCTCCCTCCACTGCCCAGGAGCTGGGATCAGTGTCCGTAGGCTGCCACACGGATGGAGCCACCCCTCACATCCCACCTGCCCCCAGCTGGCACGAAACCCTGGGCTGCAGCCCCTGCTCTCCTCTTGGGCTGTGCAGCCACAGGCAGGAGCCAAACCAGGGCAGCAGGGGAAGGATGTCAGCCCTGGCTGTGGCACTCGGCAGCGGCAGCAGCCCCCCGTGCCCGCGGGGAGGGCTCCTGGCAGGTGCCAGCGGTGGTGCCAGGTTTCCTCGCTGTGGGGGATGCGCCTCGGAGCAGGTTTGGGAATCAGGAGCTGTCCTGCCTCCCCCCAGCTCCATTCACTGCCCAGACAGCAACATGGTTTATGGCAGCTGAAGGCCACTGCACGGGCTCAATTAATGCAGTATCCCAGCGTCTTCTCCCCGGGAAGCTGGCTCCTGTTCAGAGCAGGCAGGAGGGGCTGCCAGCCCTTTGCAGGGAAGAGGCCAGGACAGCCAGCAGCCTTCCCAGCTTGCAGGCACGCTGGATTTTGGGATACCCCCTGCTTTCTGTGGGCCATGACAAAAGCTGGCATTGGGAGCGAGTGTCCTGCCTGGGAAAGTCCCCGACTGCCATTGCTGCTCCCAAAATAAGGGAGATCCTGGAGGCACAGGGACTGTGCTGGCTCTGCAAAGGAAGGATCAGGGAACAGCCTTGGGGTCATCAAGAATACAAACTGGTACAGGCAGAAGCACAGGCTCTGCCCATTCCTGCTGGGGTCCCTCCAGCTCAGACACCTGTGCGATTTGGGGTGACATGCTGGGTTCCCGCTCATGCCAGGCCCCATCACCTCTCTGGATATGCCTGAGGAATTCAGGAATCTCCCTGGCAGGAGCCTGTTCCTTATAATTTCTGTCTGTGCAAACACAAGCCATGGTGCAGTCCTTGGGGCCGTGCTCCAGGGGGATTTGGACAGCCCCATCCCAACCCACATCCCACTACCTTTTAGTGCAGGAACCAGCAGCCTGGGATGGAAAACCTCCCAAATCACCTTCCCTACAACCATCAGAGGCACTGCAGAGCTGATGAATTTTCCCAGCGAGTAGCTGTGGAAAATGAAACCCCGGGTGGAGATGGACAAGATGAGATAGCTTGCATTAAATGAATGGAGACGGGTCCTGGAAGGTAATTCCAGCAGAGATAAGATGAATTGCAAGCAGCAGTTGTAAAGCATTTGTAAAGTCTGACTCAGACAGGAATTTTACTGCAGGAGATGCAGTATTAGAGTTTACAGCTGCTACTGCCCAAGCTGTATAAACCCCTCACTGAGTTCCTCACCACTCCCTGGAAATCTTCCTGAGAAACGTGTTGTGCCTTCCCACATGGCGCAGCCCCTTGGAGCAGGGCGAGATGGAGGGAACAGGGTTGGGAGGAGCAGGGGTCAGGGCCACATTTACAGGCTTTCTGTACCCATTTCATCCCCAGGAGGATTTACTGGTTTTGGCAAGAACACAAGGAGTAAGTCCAGCAAACCTTCCGGCAGCAGGGGAAGGTGGTGGGATCCTGCAGGACAGGGATGGAAAGGGCACCGTGTTTCCAGGCAGAGACAGCTCTCAGCTGCCCCAATCCCATCCCCTTCCCTGCAGCTGGAAGAGCAGGACTGAAATGGGGGCAAGAGCAGCTCAGTGCCAGGCTAAGGACAGAGAACTGCTCTGGAAAGGTGTGTGTGACCCTCCAGGAGAATTCGCTCCTCTGAGGACACGTTAAAGGTTGAAAACCAACACCCCTCAACTGCCAAGGTTGTGCTTTTGCCTGGTTTCACTTTAAGGACTTCAAGCAGATTATTAAATAATTCATACTTCCTTTAGAAACAGGAAATGGGATAAGGATGCTGGGTGTGCTGTTCAGCTGGGAACCCTTGGGCTCGTTACTATTTAATGAAGCGAGTGGCTGCTGGCAGAGGCCATTCCAGCAGCTCACACCCGGCACCACGGCTCTGGGCGAGGGATGTAAATGGAAACTTTAATGGGCATTTCTAGCACAGCAGTTTGCCCTGGCACTGTCACCCGAGACCCAGCAGCTTCAGCAAGTGATTCTTAATCAGTTTTCAAGCCCCAGGAAACAGGCTGAGGGCAGGAGGGGCTGGTTTGCCCCAGCACCACATTTTGTGATGATTTACAGGCGCACTGAGATAAGGCCGGAGACAAAGGCCATTCCCTGCTCTTCGTGGTGGAACTGCTGATGTGACACATGAGGATGGGCCTGGAGGGACAGGACAAGGGGGAATGGCTTCCCACTGCCAGAGAAATCCATGGAGCCATCCCTGTGGGAGGCTGACACCTTCAACAGAGTTGAAGAGCACTGGAGGCAGTAAAGCTGAAAGGACTTGCTGAGGCTGCAGCAGGAGCCAGCAGGGTCAGGTCCCAAATCCCAGACCCTCAATCCCAGAGCTCCCAGGATTGCAGCTCCCCGTTTGGACAAGGGGAAGCAGAACTGCTTTGCCAAGCTGATCCCAGGTGCAGCAGCAGGGAGGGAGCTGCTGGCCCAGGAGCAGCCTGGCAGTACCCAGCTCCCTCCTTTCCCTGCTTTCCCTGCCTTCCCTGCTTTCCCATGTCTCCTCTCCGCCCCGGAGACACAGCCAGGGAGCAGCAGTGATAAACTGGCTGCTGGTCCACGCACAAGGTTATTTTCTAGGACATTAAGCAGAACCCTCGGATGCCAGCTTGCAGGAGAGCCGTGAGGAGCGACAAGACACCTGACCAGAATGCAAAAGCAGAGCTGCAAACTTAACACCTTTTTTTCCCCCCCCTTATCTGTTAAAAATAGCTTTAGAGGGGAGCTCAAAGCAGTGTGAGGGGCTGCTGGCTTTAGAAAACAAGCAGTTTCAGCAGAAATATCCAGTGACCACCAGCCAGAGAGCTCTGATTTTTGGTGTCTCAGCCATTCACATCTTAAATGAAACATTCAAGCTGCAATGCAGCCCAATTGTTTGGCAGGGGCTAATAAAAACCTGAAAATCTTTACCCAGCCTGCTTTTCTGTAGGAATAATACCACTAACATCCCAGAATTATCTCCATCTACGCCTGGCTAGGACTCCAAATCAATAAATTGTCTCCTCTCCCTCAGATTAGCTCGGTCAGGTAATTTTGAAAGCAGCAGCAGCAGTTCCCCACTGTTAGGCAGAGCAGCTCTGCCAGCTGAATTAACACAAGATCCCTCGTTATTCCAGAGCAATCCCACTCCAGCAGTGTCCTTGGGGAACAATTTGCACTGATCTCAACAATACTTTGTGGCAGTCTGGGAATCAGGAGTGCTGTATTTATTATTACCCATATTTATTGAATTTAATATTTTGATTAATATTTGGAAATAAATTTCTGTTTGGAAAAAAGAAAAAAACAGAAAAAAATAAAACCTCCACCTGTTTCTCTGGCAAAAAAAGAAAAAACCCAAACTCACCCTTTTCAGAAAAACATTACATTTTGGTTTTCCCTCCTGCCACTTCCATTCCTGGCTCAGCCTCAGCTCTGATGTCCCAAGCACCTCACAAGTGCTCAGATCCCTTCACAAGCACTCACTGCTTCCAAAGCTCTGCCCAAAGGAGCTTCCCTCTGCAGGGTCCTTCTCTCCTGTTATCCTGTCACTGACATTTGTCACCTCCCCCTATCACTGATGTTCTCAGAACCACACAAGTCCTTCGGCCACAGTCCCCTCTCTGTCCCTTCTCTTGCTGTCACACCCCTTCCTCCTTTTTAAGGAGCAGCAAAAATTTCTGACACCTAATTCCCAAGAAAAATGCCAATTCTCTTTTAAACCCCACAGCAAAAGCTGCAGCAGGAGACCCTGGGAGCATGAACAGTGGGATGGATCAGAGCTCCCTCCTCAGAAACCAAGATGTTCTTATGAAGGAAGATGTGGGATTAATACCAGAATATCCTTTTTTTTTAACCCCTGTAAACCTTATTTTTAAACCATCAGCTTCTCATGTCTCTTCATGCAGGTTTGCTCCAGGAGTTAACCCAGGGTTGTTGCTGCTTCCCAGATAGTGCCCTCCCTCCATCCCTTCCCTATGCTAAGCAAGGAGGCCCCAGTCTTAGGGAAATTAATTAGTGCAGTAATTTGCCCGGGACACAGAGGAGAAGCCGAATTTGTCCCACTCTGCAGGATTCAGCTGAATAAAAAAGACAAATAGCTGTGCTGTGGGATTTAAAAAAGCTGCTGTCAGCATTCCCAATGCAACCAGACCTGGAAATCCATTCGTCTTTCACTAAACAATGGAAAAAGGAGAAGCAATTACAGTAGACAAAACTAATTACAGCAGAGCTGAAGCACAGCTCACAGCACTCACTCTTCAATCTGCATTCAAAAAGAAAAATCCAACCCCAAAACCACTCCATCAAAAAAAGGTGAAAATCTGGGAGTGCAATAAAAGCAATTTTGAAGGAGAAGGGGCACTTCAGCATGGCACAGATTGGTCTTTGTAAGGGGAAACCTTCAGGTGATGCTGGCAGCGCTCAGCCAACAGGACACAGGGGATGGGAGGATTTGTCCAGGGGTGATGCTGGAGTGGGGGGGAATAAATGAGCTCCCAGCTCCTCCTCTGTGGGGCCCATTCCATGTTCACCTCACATCCAGGTGCGTTTTGGGGGGATGTGTTTAGCTGCCAGAACTGGAGCACGGTGTTAGTAAGGCCAGGGTCTGGGGTCAGATCCCCAAGAGCTGCACTCCATGATCCCTGCGGGTCCCTTCCAACTCAGAATATCCTGGGATCCTTGTGGAGCTCAACTTGCACACTCGTGGCTGAACAGCTTCTCCTTCTATAATGAAGACAAAGCACTCCAAAGGCAAGTTCATCCCTGTTTCCCAGTCCTCACAGCCAGCCCTGCCTGACCCAAAATGCTCCAGGGATATTCACATCTCTGGGTGAAATAAGAGAATCCAAAGCCTTCTGTGAAGCCCATTTAATCCCTGGCCACGGTCCAGGCTGGCAAGGGGCAGTGACAGGTTCTGTGAGAGGCAATTCCTGATCCCCAGAGCTGATGTCCCATGGGCCTGGCTCCTGCTCCCTTTGGATACCAGCTGTGAAATCCAGCAGACAGCAAAACGAATTTTAAACAAAGTGGGGAAAAACCGCTGCTTAACACACTCGAGACAGGCTCGGAAAAGGGATTGCAGGGAGAAAAGCTGAAGTGGGAAGAGCAGGAGGAACGGGATTGGGCTGCAGATGGATGTGGCAGACACCACCTCAGGCCTCACTCCCTGGGGATGGGAGCCGGACTCAGGATTTGAAAGCCTCCACAAGCCATTTCCAACACACAACGTGGCTACAGCATGTGTTTTATTCCAAAGGATTTCTGGGAATACACACAAAGCCATGGCAGAATGTTGCTTTTTTCCATGGATCCTCAAGGAGGTCTAGTCTGAAGCCTCGATCCTGGAACCCCATTCCCGAGTCTCCGTGGCCACTGCACAGCACCCAGCCCAACACTGCTCAACACAGAGGTTCTCCCTGTCAGAGAGTCATTCTTTCAGAAAATCCTTTCAGATCATGGAGTCCAGTAACTCCCCCAGCACTGCCAGGGCTACCACTGATCCATGTCCCCAAGAGCCACATCCACAGGGCTTTAAATCCCTCCAGGGACAGGACTCACCACTGCCCTGAGAAACCTGTGCCAATGCCTGACCACCCTTTCAGTGAAGGTTTTTTCCCTAATATCCATCCTAAACCTCCTCTGGCACAACTTGAGGCCGTTTCCTCTCGTCCTCTGATTCCGTTCTAGGATTCTCTACATTTTCAGCCTGGAGAGGAGAAGGATGGGGGGGAATTCTTCGATGTGCAGCAATGCTGGAAGGGAGGGTGCCCAGAGGACGGGGCCAGGCTCTCCCCAGCAGTGCCAGGATCTGAGGAGATGCACAGGTACCTGTCAGACCCACTCTCCCCCTCCTCCCTGTGCTGCTCCACCAAGCAGAGGGATTTCCCACCTCTCCGTTCTGGTATCACTGCAGTGCTTTCTTTCCTTTTCTGGCTGAAATGACCTGCAATGCAGAGGCTCACTTGCTGCACTGATCCTGCTGCCAGATCTGTAATCCTCAATCCCCCTGGGGAATGCCTGGAGTAGGAAACCACTTGGCATGGCAAGCACGTCAGCATTTTCCTGGCTGCATTTTTTATTGTCTCTTTGCTGCATCCCTGACTTCAGTTAAGTTTTCTTCCCTTTCATCCCTCACTTTCTCCGGCCTCCCCCAGTGCCTTGCACTGAGGTCTCAATATCCCTGAGCTCCCTGCTCTTGGAGACACCTGTCCAGGTGCAGGGGGACAGCACATTTACTCCCATCCATCCCAAGATTTTCATGCAGGGCAACAGACCTGCAAATGGAAAAACAGTGGGGAGACAGAACTCTTCCCTTGGCAGAGGCATCCCCCCCTTCCTGGGAGGCTCCAAAGGCTGACTGAGGTAGATTCCCTGCTAATCCTGCCCCTGCCGTGCTGGGATTTACAAGGTATTAATTATAGGGACCTTGCTGGAAAAGCAAGCAGGAAAACAGTGCAAGCTGCAGAGCAGCCAGCCTTCCAAAAAGCAGAAGGTGCTTTATTTAGAGATGATGGTGAAGATTTTGTTTTCTTTTTTAATTACTATCAGCAGTGAGAGACATTTGTGCTGTACGGGAAAGAGAACTCGCCCACTTGCTTTGGTTCCTGGTATAATTTGTAGTAAACATTACCCCATCTCTTCTACCCAATCTGAGTCCTATTACCCTTTTTGAAAATCACTCAATCCCAGACTGGTTTGGGATGGAAGGGATCTTAGATCACCTCATCCCCCCCCTGCTATGGGCAGGGACACCTTCCACTATCCCAGGCTGCTCCAAGCCCCGTCCAGCCTGGCCTTGGACACTTCCAGGGATCCAGGGGCAGCCACAGCTTCTCTGGGCACCCTGTGCCAGGGCCTCACCACCCTCACAGGGAAAGATTTCTTCCTAATACCCAATCCATACCTACATTCATTCAGTTTAAAGCCAAAATCTGGGAACCAAAGCAATCAGAGGAAACCTCGGCTCTAACAGATCCTGCTGCCAACTTCCAGGGACCCACATTTCACCCTCTGCACTGGGAAAGTCCCCCAGACTCCTTCTCTTAACTATCCCAGGCAGGAAATAGAGCCCTGGAGCTTTTGTGGTTCCTTAGCACCTCTTTTTGCCTCCAAGTGGTCGCTGTGTGCTGCTCACACCGTGCCCATCTCTCACCTGCAGGAAGGCACTACAGGGAGAAGAGGTTTTCATGGAAATCAGTCAATGGCAAGGATGATGGGATCACAGCACAGCTGCTGCTGCCTCTGTTTTGGGAAGGAGGAAAAGTAAGAGGCATGAAGGGGGTCTGTTAACAATGGAAGAAAGGAAAAGTGGCTCCACTGGTGGATTTGAGGATTAAAATCATTTTTAAGTCGTAGTGGTGGTGAAAAGGACCCCAAGCAACAAGCAAGAAGTGAAAAGAAAAGGACAAAGCTGTCAAAGCAGCAAGGCAGGACAATAATTTTTAGGGGAGCACCATAAATCCACATAAAAAGCAGGAAAGATGTGATT
This sequence comes from Edolisoma coerulescens, assembly GCA_013397115.1. NCBI lineage: Eukaryota > Metazoa > Chordata > Aves > Passeriformes > Campephagidae > Edolisoma > Edolisoma coerulescens. The sequence goes on from VWZW01007546.1 coordinate 690,696, forward strand.
TCTCAAAGGAAGAGGCTGCAGGAGCTCAGGGGAAAAAAGTGAAGGCCTTGCAACAGCTCTGTGGGAAGAGTGGAACTGAAAAAAGATCCAACCCAACCCCACAGCAAAATCCTGTGTTCCATGTGGGAAAAAGAGTCTCCAAAAACAGGAAGCACGTGGAAATTATGGGTCATTTGGCACCTACCACCTGTAGGAAAGTGGGATTAGCCCAGCAAGGAGCTGGTCACTGGTGGAGTGGACTTCCTTCCGAGTGCAGGAAGAAAATCCAACGTAGAAACGCAGCTCACAGAGGGATCCCGGAGCTGGAGAGGCTTGGGATGCAGGGGGAATACTCCTGGCACAATTAGGCAAATCCAGCCTATTAAAGGACAATCACTCTGAAGGGTTGCTATCCATCACTCCCCTCGCTTTCTTTAGGCAATTATCCTAATTGCATCAAGGCTATTAAGCAATTATTTTGATAACTGGAGCTTTGTTGCTGGCTCTTCATTTTTGGCAACGTTTTGTTCCTTGTATAAGTGTCCCCTCCAAAAGATGTTTAAAGCTGACTTTAAGGATGTGCTTTTCCCAAAGCACAAGATTCAAATTTCTGAGTAAAAGCACAAATTCCCTCTCAAGAAAACGATGATTTTTATCCTTGGGTTTTCCCTCAATCCCACCCCCCTCCCCCTAAATCTCCCAGGGCACCAGGGATTTAGTTCCACTTTTTTATTATTCAACTTTTTATACATAATAAATACAAACTTTTTACAGCCAATATAAAGAAAGCATTTGCACTGATGCTTTCAGGGTGTACTGAGCTGTACACGATGCGACGGCCGATACATGCCCTGTATGAAGAAATCATAGTTAAAAAGGAGGCATCTTTTTACAACTTTTCTTCCTTTTTTTCTTTTTTTTTTTTTTTTTTTGCTTTTTTTTCCACTTTTGTTTTTTAAATAAAATTAGCAGCTCTTACAGAAAATATTTTAAAATACAACTAAAGAGACTTTTAAATAAAAATTTTCTGGATTTTTGAAAGTCCAGGTGTGAAGGACACAGAAAAACTGGCCAAAGGAATTGAACATGAAAATTATGGCAAAAACTTGGTTTTCTTCTGCGCTGTGAAGATCTCAAAATATCTGCGAACAGTTAAATCTTTTTTTTTTTTAAAAAAACTTTTCTTTTTAAACTTAAGAATAAGTTTGATAAACACATAAAAAGACCTCAAACAGATCAACAGGACAAGAGGTGCAAAAGAAGGAATAATATGGAAAAGACTTCATTGGACAGTCACTGATTCCATAACTGATCCATGAATTGTTGTCCTCAGACAGCCCCACTCTTGGTTAAGGATCCCACTGGGAAAGGAGACTAGCAAGCACTGGATGTTTCAGAGACCCAGCCTGAGTTGGGATTTACAAGTATGTGCAAAGTTTATGATAAAATCTTGTCAGATGAGTCGTTGGGTTTTTGTTGTAAATGCAGCCTCAAAAAATAGCCCTTGTTAGTAAACTAAAGGTAGAAAACTTACTGGCTTTGAAAAAAAACCATGAAGACACGAGAGAACCCACAAACAGCTCCAAACCCGACCTCGGGATGCCTTTGATCCAAAGTTTTCATCTGGATTCAGATGGAGAATGCTGATAATATTTTAGTCAGTACCCAAAGAAAAACCTGTTTTCATCCAGTTTTTCCCTCTCCTCCAATCATTCCGCTCCACGTTCAACCTCAGAATATTCTTTGCCCTCTTCTGTCAAAAAACCAAAATCCAAGCTCCCTTTTCAGAGCTCTCTGAGGGAAATGTGAAACTCTTTTCCTCCCAGTTTCTTTCCTGAGAGGAACTGGGCACATCTCGGGCACGAAGGCGGTGTGAAGGCAGAACCCAGAGCTGCTCCTGGCTCCCTGGCTTTGGCTGGTTACTGGGATTGGGGTGGGAAAAGGCTACAGGACCATCCAATGCAACAACTAAATGCATGTAAATACTCTAAATGGAACTGCTAACTCTAGAACTCAGGTGGTTTGATGACAAAGATACACTGCTAACGCTGGATAATAAAGTACACGGCAATAACTGGGATAAGAGTGACCCAAACGCTTTAAAAAAATAAAACAAACCCAACAAAAAACCAAAATCCCCAAAATCTGCTAAGAAAAAAAAAAAAAAAGAAAAAGCAGCTCAATTTCCAGATCTAGACAAAATCTCACTTGCTTTTTTGCTTTTCTACCCGTTGGTTTCTGCTGTGGAAGAAGATGTTGCTGCTGGTTCAGCACCTCTGTGTTAGATCCTCTATGAGTAAATGCACTGAGTAAACACAAAAATCCAAGGCAGAATGTTCAGCTGTGAACCACTGACGAGGGGAGCACCCATGGAATGAACATTTTTGCTTCTCCAGGAGATCATTTTCCCGTCTCTTCCTTTCTGCAGGGGGATTCAAGAGGAGCCAGCCTCTCCTTTAGACTTCTTTTTCCGTTCCCTTTTTCATTCATCTGATGAATACCTGATCAGGCAGGTGATGCTACTGGAAGGATCCACAATCTTTAACACATTCCTATGGCAACAGTAATATACTGTACGAATGCACAGGAGCAAAGGATGCTAAGACTAAGCTGCATGAACGAGGCTCTTTCTTTGTCTCCACATAAAAATGGAGCATCTTCCACCAAGACAAAAAGCCCATCTTGGCCTGTCTTGGTTTGTTCTAAGAGAAGAAGAATGATGTAGAGAAATCCAAACAAACAAATAAAAACAAAAGGCACAAAATATTCATGACTGTGGGAAGGAATCCGCCAGGTCACTGCCACATAAAATCCTCCCTACCGCTCGCTCTAGTCCAAGTCTTCATCATGCAAAGGTGCCTAAAAACGAGATTGACCAAAAGCTGTGTTTGGCCTTGATTGTAGCACTACTAATTAGCCAGTCCCCTCGTTACACCAGAGTGATCTCCACGTCCTCGATCTTCTCCGCGGGCCGGCGGTGGTGCTGTGTCGGGGGGGGTGGAGCTGCTCGCACCTGCAACAGCCAGAACCAGCCTGTGACTACCCCAAAACGGCCAAATTCCATCAGAAACCCCTCACATTTCCTGCACAGGCCTCCAGGCTCACCCCTGCAGGTGATGCAAACAAACAGGTTGTGTATCCAGCTGGATTCAGCTCCAGTGCTCCCCAGTTCAGCCGTCAGGGATTTTCCCTATGACCTGTCACAGGGTGCAATCCCACATCTATTCTGCTCGTGTCCATGGAAAAGCCAGGATGCAAACCTGGGCAAGACTCATCACATGCTGAATCTGATGGTGCTTTTGCCTGGAATTTCTGTGGAGTGGGAACTACCAGAACGTTTTGCTGCATCTGACTCACTGATATTTCACCAATCACTGACCTCAACAACACACACCCAAAATTTGATGCTGTTTTCACACTCTGCCACGTCAGTCAAGTTATTCTTGCTCCTGACAGAGACCACCTTTAGTGCCAACGGGGTTTTTAGGACACCATTTCAGAATACACCAGATTTGCTATGGAAAACATGAACTGTGGAGAAATCCTGCACCAAACTGCCCAATACTACTCGAATATTCAGAATGTATTGTATGAATATCCAAAAAAGCTCTTTTTCTGCAACCTCATTCACTGAGGAGGCCAGGAAAAGTCAAATGTTATGTTTTAGTATGATTTGGTTTAGGGCTTTGAAACCCCCAAAACCTGATTTCAAAGTTAATCGTAGGAGATGGATTTTGTCAAGTTCTAAGTGATTTAATTCTTCCTTTCCTTTTCTGGCAAATGTCCTTTTTCTAGGCAGCAAAGACAACACAAAATCCTCATCATTAAGAATCGTGAATCCAAACCCCTCAAACCAAAGGGGTTGGAAATAAATATAATCCCAAATGAGCAGAAAAGTGCTGGAAAGCAGGAACTGTATAAACCATAGGACTGACCTCTTCTGGCATTTACTCCCCACCTGTTTTTCAGCTCTGTTTAGGGCTTGTTAACCCTTTGAACATCAATAAAAACCACAGGATTTGCTGCTCACTTACAGGCCGCAGTTTGCCATAGGAACTTTCCAGAGGAATTCGTGGAGGTTGGGAGAATCCAGGGGACTCGGAACCAAAGCTGTTTTCTGAGGGAATAAGTAACACCCCATCACAAAGAAGCCCCTCAGTATTGCTGAATTTATGTTGCAAAAATGCTCTTTTTTGCTTTTTTGCCCCCTCTGAAAGGCTTCCTAAATGAAGCCCTTACCCAAAACGTTCCCAAATTTCTCACCGTTCGTCGACGGAGATCTGGGGAAAAACTGGGATCCTCTTTTATCCGGGCTGGGATAGGGACTGGTGGGAGGCTGGTCGTACAGAGGCAGTGGTGGCAGGGAGTTGTTGGCCTTTGGAGTCGGGGATACCTGTGCCAAAAACAGGGAGAGGCTGCAGCAAATCCTCCTCGGCACGTTTGACATACGCACCAGTTTTCCAACCTATCCCTACTCCAGCAAGTTCCCTCCACAGGAAAAGCAGTGGGAAGGAAAGTTTGGGAAGGAAATCCAAAGTATCCAACAGGGATTCAATTTTTTAAAATCATAGGTTGCCACTGAGCAGAAATTTTCAGCCTCTCCCAGGTAATTCAGAGCGGCTTTCTGAAGGTGATTTGAAACAAAAAGGTCGCTTGGCCAAGTCAGATCCACACAAAAGTGTTGGAATCAGGAGCTTTATCCACACCCAAATGCATTTAAATGTTCAATTTCATGGTCTTCTTAAATCAAGGAATAAAAATACTGAAAAATTCCTTTGCAGAAAACATGGAAGTGCAGTTTCTAGCCCTAAACTCCACATGGGAATGTATCTGATGTTCTAATACAATATAAGGATTACAGAACTATGCTGTATAAATGAGGACATTTTTGCAAAAATTACTGTAATCCAAAACTTGGCAATATCCTGACCCTCAAAAACGAGAGGATCCAGAACAGATTTAAGTATGAAAACATTAAACTAGGGCTGAAAGAGCCTGTAATTCTCTTTTTGCCAGGTTGTGTCTGACATCTCAGTCTCTCATAAATTAATGACAGGAAGTAAACTGTGAATCTTCTCCTTTGATTGCTTTCCACCCAAATATCTGCCTTTATTCCTAAATCTGTTCTATTTGCAAAAATACAGCACTTGACAATTATTAGGCTGGGTAAGAAACTCAAATGCAAGCACTGAGGGCTTGGTTGGGTTTTTTCCCTTAAATTGCTTCTGATGTTTTTTTCTTAAACTGGTTCTGATTATTTTTTTCCCCTGAAGAAGTGACAGATCTTTGCAAATTGCCCAAATAATAAACCAAGCCAACACCTCTTTCCATACCTGGGTATCCCCAATCTTCTGAGTCTCTCCATTCTCTGAGGCCGTGAGCTCTTCGACCAACACTGAGGGGAAGACCCCGACGCGGCCGTTGAATTCTCCTTCCCAAAAGCCATCATCATCCTGGTTTTCCTTGTTCAGGATGCGGATGATGGCTCCCTCCGGGAAGGACAGCTCGTCATCCGTCTGCCCCTCGTAATCGTAAAGTGCTTTTACAAAACAGACTGCAAAATGGAAAAGGAAAAAACCCAATGAGTATACAAAATTTTATAGGTGGAGCTGGTGATTTTGAAGTTCTTTTAAAGATTCTCTTATTGCTGAGCCAGATTATTTTGGTTTGCCTTAATTTTCATCTCAGCTGTATGAGCTAAGGAGGTGAATTATGTAGATTTGCTATGAGAGAGATAATTACTGAGGTAATTACTGGGAATGGTTGTGCTCAGATACAGGTCAGTCTCTGTCTGCAATTCCCTGAAAGGAGGTTGTGACCAGGTTGGGCCTTTTCTCCCAGGAAACCAGAGAAAAGACAAGAGGAAATGGCCTCAAATTGTGCCAGGGGAGGTTCAGGTTGGATGTTAGGGAGTATTTCTTCCCTGGAATAGTGGTTAAACACTGGAACAGGCTGGGAAACGGTGGAGTTCCACCACGGTGGAAGTGTTAAAAAATGAGCAGACTTTGCAATATAGTGGGATTTGGTCAAAGGTTGGATTTCATGACCTTGGAGACCTTTTCCAACCTTAATGATTCCGTGATTCCATGAAATCTGGGAAAACCTCCCAGACTCGATGTGCAGAGTGTTTTCAAGAGCCAGCTCAACACCCTCTGGATTTTGAATTGGAATTTACCGCTGGAGTCTCCGTTGAGGCTGCCCGGCACCAGGTCAGCCTCGGTGGAGTTGTTGGAGGTGTGGGAGCGGGTGTCCAGCGCAGCCAGGGACTGCAGCATGCTCAGGAGGCTGCTGGAGGTCGGGAACTGCAGGTACTTCTCCGGCACGTATCCCACCTGTCCCGCCTTGTTCCGCGCCTGCGAACGAGCAACAGGAGCCATTCTCTGCTTGTGAACCCTGCTCTGCAAAGAATCCCAGGACTTCCTCCCATCCCAGCTTCTACCCTAAAAGCGTTCATGGAAACAAGCTCAGGAAATTGTACCTTTACCCAGTCTTCCATATCTCCATCCTCAATGACCTCCAACACCTCGTGCTCCTCTATGGTCAGTTCGTCTGGCTGAGAAGCCTGGAGTGTGGGACAGGAAGGATGGAAATGAAAAGTGGCTTTAAGGGCAAGGCAGGGACAGTGGGAAGATGTGGACACTGAAAGCTGGGCTGCAGAGAGATTTTCCAGCTTTCTGCTTCTGTCTGTGAGAAAGTCTTTCTCAGAGACACTGGCTGAAAGACAGTTAAGAGTTTCTGTAAACTATCCTCTTTATCTTGCAGGTGCAGGTTGTTGTCATACTGACCAGAGAAATGTTTTTGAAGTGGGTGTTGTAAGATCTAACCAATCATTCTAAAGAGCTGGATGGTCAGGGACCAATGGCCTTGTGCCACTCTAGAGAACTAACATATAAAACCCGTTTGTAAAATTAAATAAAAAATTCCTTTTCTTCTAGAACTAAAATCAGTGTTGTTTCTCAGCGATCCTAGTACAACAGTGACAGGAAGAACATTCCCACCTAGACTTTTAATAAAAGTGACGTTTTCTAAAAAAAATGAAGGCTTTAACATAATTTAAAGCATCCAAATAAAGGTTCTGCCACTCACAAGAGCCTTTCTCCCTCAGAAGGGCAGATGGAAGCTCCCTGAATCCCACCCTATCAGCAGGGCAAACCTTGAGCTCCCACAGGCACAGGCACATTTTTATTTGTCTTTTGTATCATTCACTTTCTAATCAAATTTAAAAAAAACAACACTAACCTTATAGGAATAAACAACTTTGCAGGTGAGAGGGTAATTTCTGAGAGTACCAGAAGGACTAGAACTGCTGTCATCAAAAACATCCATGCTGTCTTCAAACTCTTCACCTTCTTCCTTTTCTGCATCAGCATTGACCTGGTAAAACAAATTGCAGTTGACATCACAGCAGCTGCTAAAAATTGGTGAAGAAATAACAATAAAAATGAGCTGGTTAGTATTTTCTAGTGTGTGTTTTTTATGACTTATTGTTATTGAAAGTAACTCAGCTGGATTTCTTTGTTCAAGCACAAGCACGTGAACTTTAAAAAGAACTGTAGAAGATTTTGGAAGCTCCAACTCAACTGCTGGCCAGTTATAAAATCCATTTTTCATATAAGCTGTGACTGAAGTACTTTGGAGATGCCATTGCACAGGCACAGAAAACAGTTTAATGGAAAAAAGAGAATTTATGCTACTAAAAGATTAATGTACCTGTGACCACGAGTTATAAAATAAATCCGCAGTGGAAATATTTAAAGTTTAAAAAAACAAACCCCCAAATCAACCTTCTAGCTGGTGTGTTCTGCACAATAGATTTTCTGCAGTTTATGACAAGAATTCTTAGAGAAAGGAAGAGTCGTACAAACTTGCTATAAAAGTTTAAATAAAACCTGAAGTCAATATACTGGAAAAATACAAGTTTGGGTAAGACTGCCATGAGCTGTGCTTTGGCCTCATGCCCAGGTTATGTTTTGAATAAATATGTTATCTCATGTGAAAAATGATGAATTATTCTGAGAAAACAGTCCTTTGAATCAAAGGCAACACTGTTATGTAGAGGCATCTTCCCTGGTTTTATTACTGTTATTTTTCGAGTGAATTTGGTGCTCCCTGTGAAAAGTGAGAGGCTGATAAATCAAAAATTGTTAAGCTGAGCCTAAAAATTCCCTGTGCAGCCTCCCTAAATCAGGTCTCTGACAGCTTTGCTCTTCTAGGCTTGGATTAGAAGAGCACGAAGCTTCATCATTTCCTGACTTTACCAGTTTTTATGTTACTATTTCCAAACCAAATCCTTGAAATCCTGGTGATTTTTTCTTCCTCACTAGCTCTCACTCCAGAGCAGTTTGTCTCCATCTCTCCTTTGGTGCGTTCATGGATGTTGGGATAACCAAAAAATTGTCCTACAGCTGAGTAATGCTTTGGGAGATCAGCAACCAACTACAAATTGTGGCAAATTGGAGGTTCCCCCTCCTGTGTCTGCCTTTTGCTGTGCGTGGTCCCAGCAGCCAGTGCTGGCATCCACCTGGGACATCAGGGAAATCAGCAAATCACATCTAGAAAGTTTGGGCAACATCTCCTCCCGGTGTTCTAACACGAGGAGGAAAAACACGCCTTCATTTTCAACGTGTGGGCTGCTCTGAACTCCTCGGCTGGAATCATTTGGGAAGCAGGCATGGAGAGGGAAAACAGGAAACTGAGAGGTCTGCTTGATAAAGCTCATCCTTCTGCAGAGCCTGGGATGGAAGATGGCAGCAGCAAGGAATGAATGTCTGGGACAGAATGACACTGAAGGGGCGGGACAGGCAGCAAACACGGGAAGAAACGCAGGGCAGGTGATGAGAAAAGTGGATTACATCCATGAAAAAAGCTATGGAAATAGATCTATATATAAAAATCTACCTTGTGTTGTTGCACATATACACAGAAGGGTCCTGTCCCTGTTCCCTGGGAGCAGAGCCCGACCCCCCCGGCTGTCCCCTCCTGTCAGGGACTTGTGCAGAGCCACAGGGTCCCCCCCAAGCCTCCTTTTCTCCAGGCTGAGCCCCCTTCCCAGCTCCCTCAGCCACTCCTGGGGCTCCAGCCCCTTCCCCAGCTCTGTTAAACACTGCCCACTCCTCCAGGCTGGAGTCAAAGTGCTGCTTGCTACAAACTGCAGTAATTCCTCTGCATTTTGGCGTAATTTTAGTCCCAGCTCTACAAATTCCATCTCTGGGCTGTCCCTGTCCGGCCTGCCAAGGTCAACAGAGCCTTTTCAAACACAGGAGCCTACGTAAGTGTAAAAGGGGAAAATGAGACTCAGAGCTGAACCTCCCAGGCTGTGGCATCGCCCAGGACCAGCACAGGGGGCTCGGCTCCAGGGCCAGCTGTGCCATGTCTGGGGAGACTGGGAATGAGGGCTTGGGAGCAGCCCAACAGGCACAGAGGGGAATTAAAGGAGGTGCAGTACAATAAGAAATGGAATAAAATCACTGTTTAACACAGCTACGCACCTATCACCCTCACCTAAATCCTCACCTATCGAGAGCGCAGAGCATCTGAAGTGAAAGCCAGCACAGGAATTCCTTTGGGATTTGGGAGGGCTCACTGGATGTGCACACTCCAACTCTAATTCCCAATTGTATTAATGATGGGAATAAAGCCTGCATAAACCTTCAGTGCAAATCACCACCACCAGCTGGGTGTGACATCCGAGGAGAAACTTCCCAACAGCCCAAAGGAAGCGAAGGAGGGAATTTGGGAAGCATTTGCTGAGACTCCAGTCAGTGCTCTCTTCCCTGAAGTTGCCCCAGAGGAAAATATCTGTACCTCCAAAAAAACCCTCTCCCTCTAAGGGTAGGCTACCACTACCAAGAAAACATATTAAAAAAAAAAAGGAGAAAACATGGAGAAAAAACATTGGAAAAGCATGAAGAAATATGGGAATGAGCAAAAAACCCCCAGGTACTAAAAGCTCTTTTAGCAGTTCCTCTTTTCTGAACAGGGTTTCTTTGATTCAGCCATCACTACTGATTTTGAAATATTTCATTCTTCTTGGGGAAGAGGGGAGGAAAATCGAAGTTTGCTTTTTATTCTTCCTTGAATTACCTAAAAATGTGCTTTCTTCCAAGCTAAACGAGAGTGCAGACACCACAAATGCAATTAGTCTTAGGTACAACTCAATTAAAAAACATCATTACCAAACTTCCACTGATCAAAGTTGCTTTTTAGATCACTTTTGGGTATATTGGATGAAATTTTCCAAAGAGTTAGCATGGAATCACAGCACCACTTTGGTTGGAAAAGCCCTCCAAGATCGCTGAGTCCAACCATTCCCCAGCACTGTTTACTGTACCTTGAATAATCCATGAAAAATCTTTGAGGGAAAACATCTAACCCTGGTCACAGGAAAGGAAAGTCTGTTTTCCAAAGCCACACATTGATTTTTTAATGAATTAAATTTTTTTTACCTCAAAATATCCAAATCAATTTGGAAAACAGGCTTTGGTCTCCTGATGACTTTCCCCACAATCTCTACATAAATGATTCTTTAAGGGATGATGTAGAAGTTAGTTTTCTAAGGAATAATGAAGACTTTATTTGGAAGAATAAAGTCTCTAATTCAGGGATCTCAAGATAACAACCTGAACTATTAATGAAACTTTAAAGAAACACACAGACATTTTTCTTCTCAGGAAATGGCAAATAAATACTATGGCACTTGCCCAAGGTCAGAAAAATCAATTTAAAGTAAACTCAGCAAAAGAACCCAAAAATCCTTTTTTTGGAGGGTTTCTCTTTTTTTTTAGTTCCCATTAAATTCAGCCATGTAAAACCAAATGATTTCCCCCATTGGTGAACAACCAACCAAACATTATCAGGTTTATTTCATGGAATGGTTTGGGTGGGAAGGAACTTGAAAATCATCCCATTCCAGCCCCCTGCCATGGGCAGGGACACCTTCCACTGTCCCAGGGTGCTCCAAGCCCCCTCCAACCTGGCCTTGGACNCCTCTGGACCCGTTGCATCCACACTAAGCCAGGAGCAGCCCCTGGAGAGATCCCGTGGCCCAGGGCAGAGGTTCCCCGGAGCCGTACCAGGTGCGAGGAGCCGTTGTTGGTGACCGAGGGCAGGCTGGCCCAGCGCTCGTTCTCCAGCTCCTCCATCACCTGGTTCATGGCGCTCTTCAGCCACGTGTCCACGGACACCCCGATCTGCCTCAGCAGCTCCAGCCGCGCTTCCGCCTTCAGCTTGATGATCTGGGGACACAAACACACACAGGGGTCACAACTCCTCAGGATGCCACCTCGGCCCGTGGCATTTTCTGATCCACCAACGACCCGGGTGGCTCCCAAAGCTGCTCCCTGTGGGAATGAGTCCCGTTCCTCATTTCCTTGCCTGCAGGAATGTGGTGTGAGCCAAGACACGGGGAATGGTTTTCTGGAGGCCCAGCCAGTCTCACCAGTTGGTGTTTTTAAAATAACACCTCTGAGCTTATGCTCGCTCCCAATTCACACCCTTAAGTGGTTCAGTGCAGCTTTAAAGTCCAACAACCCGGTGCTTCCCAGGGTTTTTAAAATTAGGAATACCCACAGAGCAGACCCTTCCAGGTGGCGACTGAACTGGATGTGTAACACAAATAAATCTGACAGGATACACACACACACACCAACCCACCACCTCCCAAGCGAGGCTCTTTTCCACTAGCACGTGCCAGAGATCACAGGAAACTCATTTGTTATAGAAACAGAGTATGTTAATAATACCAAAATTAAATAAGTATCGCACTCCAACAAACAGTTTCAGGATTTTTGTCTTCAGAACTGCATGAAAATGGAGGTTTTCTGACAGCTGGGTTCACTTCAGCATCCTGGCACACTTGCTGGCCGATAGAGCCAAGGATTTAACAAATTCATGGCAAAGCACCACCCTGATCCAAATTAGTTCACAGTCTAAACAGGAGGGATGGGAAGAGCAGCGAGAAGAATTCAGGATTTCAAGAAAAGCAGATTTGCATCAAGAAGTGGAGGGCAAACTGAGGATATTTTTGTCCAGTCCAGCCCTCTCAACACCCTCCTGCTCATGAGCCCTTGCTCATCGGAGGAACAAAAATCAAGTGATTTCCCAAAAATCCTTCAGTGAGTCACCAATGGAGGCAGCAACAGAAACCCACTGAACCACCCTGGAATTTTTCCCACATTTCCTTTCACAGCATTGGTGATTTTCAGCAAGCAGCAAAGCTTCATCTCCTTGCTCTCCCCTGCAGCCCTTCCCACAGGGAGCAGAAGCACCTCACTGCAGCATCCCTGACACACCAAGCTCTCAGCAGCACTGGGAACCCAAGCAAAACCAGCAAAAACAGATGGGTCCAGCAAAAATTAGAGGGAAATTCCCTTTCCAGTAGTGGCTGAAGTACAGCAGACTACGAAGAATATGTGTACAGTGAATTGAAATGTCAACTGGTGCCATGCAGATTTTTCTCTCTTACACACATCCTTACTCTATACAAAACTTTGTGTTGAGCTGAAGTGACACAGCTATTTTTCTCATTTTTGACAGGCTGCTGCACTTACAGAATCAGAATCGTATCTTTCTACTAAGAAAATAAATCAGAAAAGAAATGACTGTTAACTTTATTAAGCTGAACCCCTAAACATGTCTCCATTTTCACTTAATTTGTGAAGGTGCTTTAAACCTGTCTCAATCAAATCACTTTTGAGAGATATTATTTTAAATTCTGCATAGAAGAAATGTGATTTTAAAGAGTAGGTAAGTTAAAAGAGGAGAATTTATGATGTCAGATGTATCTTCATGTGGCTACAGCTGCATGCACACACTCTCCCCTGTAATCAGGGATGGAGAAAGGAGGATGGGACAACTTTGAGAGGTGTTTCCCACGGGAAAAGCCAAAGCCACTGAGCCAAGGGAAGTTTCCACTTCATGCAAGGGGTCTCCATGTGAATGATTAACAGGTACTGTAAACAGCATTCAGAGAGCTGAGAAAAGGAGGAAACATTAAACACACTAATGTGCATCCCCTCTCTCCTGTTCCTAAGCATTTAAGATTTTGAACAAAGCCACTTCAGCCTTGGAGCTGCACAGGAACACACAGGGCAGGGAGAACAACCTCGTCAAAGGCAACTTATTCACAGAATCCCAGAATGGTTTGGGTTGGAAGGACCTTCAAATCATTCAGTCCCAACCCCTGCCATGGGCAGGGACACCTCCCACTACCCCAGGTTGCTCCAAGCCCCATCCAACCTGGCCTTGAATATATAAATATATATATTAATGTATATATTTACTTGTGGAGTGAAGCAGCTTTCCCCTTATTTGCCTTTACATCCTGACATCAACTTACAAGGACTTTCCCTGTGCCTCCACCAAGGAATTGCTCAGCCCAGTTGTTTTGCTGTTTACCTCGTTATGCAATTTCCAATTAGGCTGAGTTATGCTACAGCAATAAACACTGGTCCAGGCTGCTACAAACATCTGCAGTTGCTGTTAGTCCTTGCCCTGCTGTAGTTTGTTTGCACAAATTGTGAGCTAAAATAAACAAGCTGCTCCAAAATCCTTGAGTGTACTTGACAAGAGGTTTTAATTCAATGTACCCAGCAAATCCAATGGAGTTCCCCCTCCCTATTTACACCCAGGAGCCTTAACAGTCAACAAATGTTTGTTCCAAACCACAAATGTTTTGAGTTTCATTCCATTGCAGTCGGGCCATAAAAGCACCAGGAGCGTTAGGTCAGGCCTGCACTTGAAAGTTATTTACAAGCCAAGATTATATTTTTACCTAAATAATTATGCTGGTAGACCAGAGTTAACAGCTTCCTACCTAAAGGAAAAATACAAATAAAATACCACTCAGGAGTATAACTTTATTCTGCTTCTCATACAGGAACAGCCACACATTTAAACATGGTTTAGTGGTGGCCCTGGCCATGCTGGCTTGGACTCACTGACCTCAGAGTGCTTTTCCAACCTCAATGACTCTGTGATTCTATAAAGATACAAACATTTCGTTCAAACATCACTACACCTAAATTACCTGGGGTTTGATGCTTTCATTATCCCAGAATAAAATGTGAACTAAGAAGGAAAGATGGCAACAGTGGTGATTTCACCAGCACCACGTTGTGCCACAAGCTTTTCTGAAAGCCTTGCTCCCTTGAAAAGATCATTACACTAAAAACTGAACATGGCTTTAACCTTGGTTTTCCCTCTCTCCCCCTGGATGCTCCCCAGGGACACTCATGCTGTGCCCTGATTGAGTGACCTCCACTGACAGACTCGAAAGTATCTTAAATCAAGCCACCCCTGGCATTCCCAGCCACACTGAGCACCTCCAGGAAGGCAGCTGAGCTTCCAAAGCCCAGGAATGCTGGAATCCAGCACTGGCTCGGAAATCTGGGTGCTGCCCAAATTTCATTGTTAGGAAGTCTCGCTGCAGGACAAACATTTTCCTGCGTACCAGTGAAATTGCTGTTTACAGTCACCAATTACTGGTTAATAGCTCAGGACCGGGGTATTTTTACACTGATTAAAAAACCATCAGCCACCCACCAAATGTACAAACTCTTCTGGGGGGTTCCTGCTTCTCTGAGCTGTTCTTTCTGCTGGGAGGTTCTAAGAAGATGAAAGGCAAAACCACCCAAGTTTTAGAAAATATAAACACTGTTATCTATTCCTCACATACCTGATGTTGCTCCACATGGGAGATGGAATAGTTTTGTTTATTTATTGTTCCAGTCTTAATTAAGCAAAGGTTTTAGACCCACAGCTTACTCAAGATGAAGACACACAACTGCCCTGCAAGGCATGGAAATGAAACCCAGCAGGAAAATTACAGAGGGGTTCCCTGTTCCCAGGAGGGAAAGGGCTGGAAAGAAACCCAGAGTTCCTTCACATCCCACAAACACCTTGGACCTAAGTCCTTCAAAGCCATTTATAAAGGTGTTGAGGTAAAATCCACACAGAAATGCAGCAAATGTGGCCCCTTCAATACTGGTTTAGGATTGTTCAAACCAGTTTTAAATGGATTTTCCTGAAAGCAGAGTTGCTTTATCTACCATGGTTTTTCAAGGTGCAGAACAAACCCTGGGCCTTGCCCAGATTTTTCTTCTCCTGAAGAATTCAGAATTATTTCTTCCACACAAAAGTTGTACTTAGGAGCTTGGCCAGACACTAAAATCAGATTAAATTAGGATTATGAGGAGACCCAAACAATCTTTTGTGAGAAATGTTTTATTCCACTGCAGTATTTTTTTAGTGGCAGGAACAAAATCATAGAATCACAGAATGCAGGAATCATTTAGGGTGGAAAATCCCTCTAAGGTCATGGAGTCCAACCATTCCCCCAGCACTGCCAAGGCCACCACTGACCATGTCCCCAAGTGGTTGGTCACTCTCATTTGGCAAATTCTTTTAGCCAGGAAGAAGTCAATGTGGAAAGATTCTGGCAAAAACATTCTGGAAAGCCATTATCTTTATTTCTGTCCTCATTTAGAAACATTTCTTGTTTAAATTCTAGGATTTTAACTGAAAAAGGTATTAAGTAATTCTCTTCAGGAAAAGTTACATTTTGGGCCACTGGAATTATTATACAGTGATAGGCAGACATGACTATAAATCAATTTTATTTATAATTAAGTCTTGGAATGCCCTGCACTTTTCAAAACCCAAAGTGAGTCTTATTCCACGCAGTTCAGTTTTAAATTGCAGCCCACTGTGTTAAAGTAGGGGTGTATGAGGAAATAACCCACAAAATTCAACTTTCACTGCCTTGCTGGGGTTTGGGGTGGAAAACCCAAAGCTGTGGCAAAACCACCCCAACCAAGAAGATAAATCCTGTCCAACACAACTCACCCAAAATCTGGATCCTTTTTCTGCACCAGGTGGGGAAATAGCTCATAAATGACATTTTCCACCACAACACTGAGTGGGTTTCTCTTCTAAGTGGGAGGCTGGGCAGGCGGTTTGTACAGCTATTCCAGGAGTTCATTTATATGCTAAATAATCTGCATGGACTGAAATCCAACGAGGCTGTTGGGGTGAAGCAAATGGGAAATGAGGCACTGGCACAGATAACACCTCTCCCAAGTGAATTCCAAGGTCAAGGAAACAGAAGGGAAGCTACTCATGGAGAAGAATTCATCTGCACAGCTCCAGCCCAACTGGCAGATGGATTTTTCCCAAGCTTAGGCACATAAAACATTAAAGATCCCTGAGTATTGAATTTGTAGAGTTTAAAAAGTGACTCCCAGGCTGCTGGGAATGAGGCTGAATGGAAATCACTCAAATTCTGTGAGGAGATAATTAAATGTATAAAAAATAAATGAATACAAGCCTTCATTAACACATTTCTCTGTGGTCCTGGGGTGAACACTGGTTCTTCATAGAGTGTAAAATGTTATGGACGTTTCATAACCAAAAAAATCAGTAAAGTTTAGGCAGAGGCTGGACTAGAAACACCCCAAAGCCAATCACCTTCCCCTATGCCCAGGCTGCTCCAAGCCCCGTCCAGCCTGGCCTTGGACACTTCCAGGGATCCAGGGGCAGCCACAGCTGCTCTGGGCACCCTGTGCCAGGGCCTGCCCACCCTCCCAGGGAACAATTCCTTCCCAATATCCCATCTATCCCTGCCCTCTGGCAGTGGGAAGCCATTCCCCTTGGCCTGGCACTACCCACCACGTAAAAAGTCACTCTCCCCCTCACTAAACTGCTTTTCACTAAGGGAGTTTGAAATTCCTGCTCTGTGGATGTCCCTGGCACTCCTCCAGGCCAGTCCTCAATCTGCTGAGCTGGAAAGACCAACAGCTCCTACACATCTCCTGCAGGGACAGCACCTGGCTCCCTGCACAGCTCTCCCAGCCTTTGCTTCCTGAGCTCAACCACAGACGGCAGCGAGTGGCATTTTACAAATTCACTTCTTCTTTGGATTAGGAGCCTTATTCCCTGGAAGTGCTCCAGGCCAGGCTGGACAGAGCTTGGAGCAACCTGGTCTTGTGGAAGGTGTCTCTGCCCATGGCAGGGGGTGGGACTAAATGATCCTGAAGGTTCCTTGCAGCCCAAACCATCCTGCGATTCTGTGACTCCATTTCATTTATCTTCCTGAAGCATATGGAATTTGCTTTGTTCCCACTGTGACACAACACAGCAATAAAATTCCACAGCCAAATACAAGGAGAGGGGTAAATCAGCCCTCCATGTACAATTAAAAATGGCCCCACACCTCTGAGCCGATCAAACCGAGCAAAGAGCACCGCAATGAGCCTTAACCAGATCTAATCTGGTCCAAACACTCTCTGGAGAGCTGTAGATATCCTGATGAGGAGACAAAATGCATCTCCCTATAATTAAGTGGGAACAGGATTAATTGCTGTGGAGGCCCAAAGACCTGAGAGCAAATGGGAAACCTCCCACCATCCCGGAGAAAACTCGTGTCAGCCCTGGGACAACTCAACTGCCTGGGGAGACCCTGCTGCAGTCTTTGGTCTGAGAGAGGGAAAATGAGAAGAAGAAACCTCCTGTGCTGGCACTGCTGAGGCATCTCCAGTCCTGGGGGCAGTCTGGGGCTCCTCAGAACAAGAAGGACATTGAGGGGCTGGAGCCTGCCCAGGGAAGGGAACGGAGCTGGGAAGGGGCTGGAGCCCCAGGAGAGGCTGAGGGAGCTGGGAAAGGGGCTCAGCCTGGAGCAAAGGAGGCTCAGGGGGGACCTTGTGGCTCTGCACAACTCCCTGACAGGAGGGGACTGCTGGGGTGGGGTCAGGCTCTGCTCCCAATAAATTTCTGTCTCCAGCCATTGAAAGATAAAGAGATTCAGGCACTGGGAAAATGGAAAGCTCAATTCTTTCCTTCCTGCTGTTACAGAAATCAAAGCTTAAAACACAGAAGTTCTACTTCAATTACCTGAATTGGCTGAGCGAGTAGAGAGGAGCTCCAAGAATGGTTTATTTTCACGAATTATCAGTTTTCAGTATCAATTTCCAATTTTTTCACTGATCTCCTTTACAGCTGGTGCCTGGTCTGTGCCACTTTCAATCTGAAGGAGCACCTTGTGCTCTCAGGGCTTGTCTTTATCAAAGTGGTTCAACGCTGCTGGGACAAGGATGGAATCCCTCTGGATCTAAACTCCACAGTGTGTCATTCACTACAGTCAATTTTACTTCTTTGCCAGTGCCAGAGATATTATCACTCAAATGTAATATTATTTTAACACTTCCTTTTAAAACAAGCAAACAAAAAAAAAACCCTTTAACAAACCCCAAACTTTCCAATTTTAACACAAAAATGCGTGTTCTGGTTATTAGTTACAGTCACATCTGCCATGAATCACCTGCACAGCAGCACTCAGCTGGAATTCCTAATTTCCCCCCAATTCTAATCAAGGAGTTTGCTCCCTGAAAACATCACAAGGAAAAATAGCTGTTATCCCAGGGAGAAAAAGATCAGAAATAACCCACTGAGCTGTGGATGTGCCAATCTGAGGGTTTATATTCATCTTGTGGAAGACAAAAACCTTGGGATTCTCCAACATTTCCTGATCCTGAGCACATTTTTACTCAATTCCTTTGCTGTACTTTCAAATTACACCTGTTTCCACACCCCTGTGCTTGTTAAATCCAGTTATCCACAGGGAACAGCTCCTCAGTTCCTCCTAGGGCTTAGATTTCCCTGGATTCAGGATCTCCAAGGAAGAGGGCAGTGAGATGAGCACATCTATGCCCAATACACTCTGGAAAAAAAACCCTTTATCAATAAAAATCCTCTCTAAAAGGCCCTGACTCAGCTCATGCTGCTTTTTAAGGCACACTGAGACTGGCACTGGAGCAATCTGTCAGGGATATAAAATTCCCCAAGGAGAAACAGGCAACTGGAAGATGACCAAACCAGAAAAAATTGATCCCAGTGTGTTTGTGAAGTTGTCTTCCCCTTCAGGAATGAGGACAGAAAAGAAGGAAGAAAGTGGATTTGCAAAGGAAAAGGAATCAGCCAAGAAGCCAAAATGGGATAGAACAGGCATAAAAATTTCCATAAAAATAACAACCACTTCAAGAGAAAAATAAAATAAAAATCACATCTCTGTATCATCCTCACACAGCTCCAGATGTGATATCAGAACAAACTCCACAGCCTCCCTACAGCCTAAATAACTTCTGGCACCAATACCACACCCCAACCCAACCCTCAGTAATTCCAACTCAGTTGCACCTAAATATGCAGGAATGTTTGGTTTTCACACACTGGCAGGAATTATAATTGCATTCCCAAAGAAAAGGTTTTAGCTCAAAGCTTAGGTTGTTCTTCTCCAGGATTTTATGTGTGCAAAAATCTCTTGTCTAATTAGTGGTCTTGAGCTCAGTCTGAGAGGAATGGGGACTAACAGGGCTAAAACAAAAAGCCATTCCTACGTGGAAATAAAAGCTCCCTGAACTCACTTACTGGCTTATCACAAAAACATAAACAATGCTACACTGTAAATAGCTTTGGTGGCAATACAGACAAGTCCCACAAAGTGGTTTCCACACCATTCCAGAAACTCTGGGATAACTTCATGCCTTTAAAATATGCAGCAGAAGAGAAGCAAGTTGGCAAAAATCCCCCAGTCACTGAGTTTTATCCTCAAGTACTTGGCACTGCCACCATATTCCCTTGTAAAACAGGGCACGTGTTAAATATTGGAAAGATAAGGGATGGTTTAACTCCGTCACATGGGAAAACCAGGAAAATATTGTATTAGCTAAAACTATTTGTATTAGCTAAAACACGTCTTGGAGAAAATAATTTGTGTTTGTATGTATATAAAAGTTCCACTTTTTGGCACTTTCCCTCTATCTTCAGTCACTTGAGTTCCAGACTGATTTAATTTGTAATTGATTTTAATTTTATAAGATTTTGTTGTGAGACCCTTCTTTTTGGCAGCCTCTTATCCTGATTTTATTTCTTGCTGCTGCTGCTTTTATCTTTTACTTTCATGCTCTCTATCCTTGCAGACTTAATCATTAACTATACATGTATATACACAAGTATTTTGGGAGTATGGTCTGTCGGAAATAATTCACTCAAAACAGGTTTTTAAACCACCTTCTATAAGATTTAGGTTTTTTTAAAACCATGTCCTGCATTTGCTTTAAAAACGGAGCCCGACAGTTCTCCCGTCAGGAGGAGGAATAATTTTGCTCTGTATTTTCTAACCCCTCCACCTGTAAATCACATTCCTAATTACAGCAGGTACTCTGAGGTATGAGAAGCACTTCACTGAAACAATTAGGTTTGTTCTACAGTTTTAATTAAGCAACCCACTCATCCAAAACCCAGCAGATCAGATCCTGCTGCCTGCAATGGGGTTTTTCAGTCAGTGGCCATGAAAACAGTTCCCTTTTCCTAACCCAACACTGGCAGCCAAACAAGAAGTTAATTTTTTCATGAGTCTTAACCCACGACAGGTCTCATAAACCTCTGTAACCCTTTCAAAAGCACCTCACAGTAAAATTAGAGATACAAGGATTATTTCCAATGTTTTCCCATCAACAGCCAGATTTAGTTTGTGGATCAAAACTCACTACAACAGCACATGGCAGTTGCTTCTAAAAATATGAAGACAGAGATAAAATCACCATTTTCTGGTATTAATTCCTTCAAGCAGAAGGAAATTAGTCGACCTGAGATTGTTTTTCAATCTGTTTCAGATAAAGCTCCAAGTACAGAGATTCTTGACCTCTGACAGTGGAAAATGAGAGGACTCACTCTTCATCAGGAGGTGTTTTTAATATGACTCTTCTGATCTGGAGTTTCATGAAGTTGATTCAGTGATTTGACAAATATGAAATAAAGGGGGAAAAAATTACACCTTAAAATTCCCTGATTTTTGATGCTGAAAAAAGACATTTCCACCAACCAAATGAAACAGCTGTAACAAAGATCTACCTGTGGGAAGGAAGCGAAAATGCCAAAAGAATTTCCTCCTTACCTCAGCCTTGCGAATGCTCTCCCTGGCTTCATCTATTTTCTGCTCCAGTTCCGCTCGGGTTTGCTCGGACATCACCGGCCCGTGGCATTCCAGCTCTTCCAGGGTCTGCCAGGAACAAGGAAACACACCATAGATGCAGTAAATGCCAGCAAAACAAATATTTGTGACAATCAGGGAAGTTACTGTTTGATTGGTTGCTGGGGATGACCATCAAAGGTCCATCCCAGGAAAAAAAAAGTGATGACTCTAAACCTGCCCTCTGGCAGTGGGAAGCCACTCCCTGGGTCCTGTCCCTCCATCTCTTGTCCAAAATCCTTCTCCAGCTCTCCTGGAGCCCCTTTAGGCCCTGGAAGGGGCTCTCAGGTCTCCCTGGAGCCTTCCCAGAGATACCAGAGCACTTTGGATGTCATTTTTCTCCAGCTGATGCTGTGCTTGGGGGTTGGAATTGTAGGGATGAGCAGCAAACTGGGCAGGGTGTGGTGAAAGCACAGCAGATCCCTCCATGGCTGGCTTTTTGGGAAGAGCAAGGAACTTTTGTCTTTATTCTCACTCCTAATAGACACATTCCAAAATCCAGCTGCCTGATGCCCAAACACAGCCCTTGGCTCTTCAGAGCTGAGCCACAGACAAGAGAAATAAATTTATCAATCCACATCTAATTTTATGTCTCGACATTAGATTTGACAGCAAATTCCTCACGGATTTTCCTAGAGTGGAACAGACTTTTGACACCCACGTGAACACAGGCCCCAAACAATTCCCTGGTGCTTGCAGCAGCTCCTCTTCCAAGAAATGTGCTCTTCCCAGACCTACCCGCTGGCTGTGGACGATGTTCTTGTGCTCCCGCGCCACCCGGGTCGCCCATTTCCGCGCCTCCTTGTTGAGGCTGTGCTCCTCGGTCGTTCCAGTCTCCGACTCCAGCTGTCGGCTCTGGAACAGGGAACAAGGGATGAGTCACGGCCCAGACCCCGGGATACCTCTGTGTTTACCTACAGGGTGACTCTGTATGACATTTATCAGCCTGGGATCTTGTTTCTTAGGAAACAAGGAAGATCCGACAAGAACTTCCTTGTGAACTTTGGGAGGGTACCAGGTTGTGGGAAGACAACTCCAAAAGCCAGAAGATCACAAGAATTCAATTCCCAAAGTAAACAGGCATTATAAGAAACAAAGATCATGGAATCATGGAATGGCCTGGGTTGGAAGGGACCTTAAAATCATCCGGTCCCACCCCTGCCATGGGCAGGAACACCTTCCACCATCCCAGGCTGCTCCAAGCCCCGTCCAGCCTGGCCTTGGACACTCCCAGGGATCCAGGGGCAGCCACAGCTGCTCTGGGCACCCTGTGCCAGGGCCTCCCCACCCTCACAGGGAGGAATTCCTTCCTAAAGTTGAAAGGTTTAGCGTGACCAAGGAGCTCATTCTTTGTAAATTGTGATCAAACCACAAAACCATCAAATATTTTAGTACTTCACTTCTGTACTAAACTACAGCAGTTTCTGTCCAAAAATGTTCATGTCTGCAAAACAGAGGCTGAAATTTCCAATCGCATTTTTGATATCATTCCATCTTATTCCTGCTTTTGCTGTGTCAATG
Organism: Edolisoma coerulescens; assembly: GCA_013397115.1. NCBI lineage: Eukaryota > Metazoa > Chordata > Aves > Passeriformes > Campephagidae > Edolisoma > Edolisoma coerulescens. The sequence goes on from VWZW01007546.1 coordinate 713,218, forward strand.
ACAAAAAGTAAAATTCTCCGCCTCAAGAAGTTCCAACTAAAGCAAGATGAAATAGCTCTCTGCTGTCTACAGGCTGAACAGAACAGACACATTTCCCAGCATGGAATTACTGAAATCACTCCCAATATTTCTATCATTTCCACTTGTAACAGAGTCACAGAATCATTTGGGATGGGTTCCATCTTTGAAGAGATCCAAAAGCCACCTGGACACGGTCATGGACAACCAGCTCTGGACCAGACAACCTCCAGAGATCCCTTCCAACCTCAACCAGTCCCTATGATTTTTTTTTCCTGAGCCAGTCACTGCAATCTACAACCCCCCTGCACTCCTTTTTATCACAAGTCCTGACATAATCCTGCACAGCCTTTGAGATCAACCAAAAAAAATCCCTTATAAACTATGACTCAAGAAGAGAGGATACGCATAGAGCTGTTGAAGTGTGAAAGAAATGCCCATGTCACAAATTTCTCACTCTGTATGATTCAAAAGACACCATTTTTCTTCATCAGGTGGAGTTTGAAACTGGAGAAGAAGCCCACAAGGATGAAAAGGTTGTTTAGGCAGGAGAAATCCAAGGTTAGCCACCAGAAAAGGATAAGAGAGCAGAAAGACATGGAATTATTTTCAGGGTAGCTGGGAAGCCTCCAGCTGTTTTTTCGTTTGGTTTGGTGCTACCAGGTATTTAGCAGGAAAAGTGGAATGATTTGTGTCAAGGAAGGATGACAGTTTAATCATCTACACCAGCATTTGGCACAGACTGGAGTAAAACCAAGAGACACCAGGAGGCAAACTGAAGTCATTCTGAAAACAAGATTTTTCTGGCCTTTAGATTACACTGTCCTCATGGAAGAGGCAAAAAATACCATCTTAGGTCGACATCCTATCAGGGGATCTAACTGAAAAAGAGGCAAAATTGGTTCAGCTCGTTACTTTGTTCAGTGAAGTTCCTTGCCATCAAAATTGAAGCTGGCCTTTATTCTTAGTGTCTGAAATGCCCATTTCAGTGTTATTTTCCAAGCACAGGGAATTGTCAGACAAGGTGTGGAGCAGCCCAGAAGAGGAGAAGGAGAGGCACAGGCACGGTGCCAGCTCTGGGATGAACAGGGAGGAAGGTGAAGCTTCAGAGGAGGATCTCTTCACCCATCCCCTCAATTTAATTGGCAAATTGGCTTTTACTGAGGTGGATTTATAAAATCATATTCCTTCATTACTGACTTCTTTAATTACCTCTGTTAAACTACTCCATTGTAAACTTCAAGAGGACAACACATGGATTTATTTAGGCATATCCAATACTTAAGACAACATTCCACCTCAGTTTTTCCCCAGTTTGTCACATAGCTTCTTCCACAGCTTCCACCTGAGCCTTAACCTGAGCAGAATCCTTGACATTCCCTCTTCCATATGAAACATCTCAGAGTGAAAACAGCCCATAAGATATTTTCAGTGTTCCCACTGCTCTTGCTCCTACTCAACAGCTCATTTTCATAAGAAAAGAATCCAGACTTTTCAGTCACTTGATAATCACCTTCATTATCCCAAGTGTGATTTTGGGTTTTAGTCTATTTATCAAAAGCACTTGACCAGAAAAATGAATGCGGACTTTGTGGCTACTCTTAAAGGCCTACTGAAAAATAAAGGCATTTTGTTGGATCAGACTTGTTATTTATAAAGCAGTATTGCACCCAGGCAGACCTCACCCTTGCTTCAAGGTCCAAAAATAAAACAAAATAAAAACAGGGCAATGAAAAGCCTTAATTCTGTACCCTCAGTGAAAGACAGACTGGAGTGGAACATCAAGTAAGAAATGAAAACCCAGCTGCCATTAAAATAGGTGAGAAGAAAGGAGCTAAAGCAGATTTATCTCCTGTGGACATTGAACTCCTAATTGTAGGGAAGAAGGTGGAGGAACCAAAGGGTCTGATCCTGACCTGTTTTACTCCATGAAAAGCTGAAGTGTTTTCAGGACTGGAACCTGGTGGTGCCAAGACGTCCAATGACTCAATTTAACCTCTTCCAAAAAGAGAGGGAAACCAAACCCACTCTCCGTGGCCAAGGAACGAAGGGAGAGCCAAAAAACCTGAGCTAAACATAGATGGACAACTCTGCTGTTCCCTCAGGGCTTGGATTACAACAAAAACAGTGTTTAGTGCTAAAAATTCGATCAGTAAACCAACAGAAAGTTCAGGATGGCTCCAAGCAGCTAAAAAGCTCAGGGGCAGCAATGCTGTTTCTTAAATTAACAAAAGCATTCAGGCTGCAGACAAATGTCACTTCTCCATTTTAGTCTGAAATGTTGGTGCAGGTGCAGGATTTGCCTCCCAAGAGGGCCAAACTCAGCCTGTATTCTTATTTATCCAGTTATATCTGGATGCAGATGGCACAGTGGTGTCTTGAAAGCAAAAAAACTCTTGAGCCTCAAAGTTCCTTATTTTTGTGGCTGAGGCCTAAAAAAGTTCACTTCAACCAAAGCAAAAAGCACGGAACACTTATTGCATGCAAAGCACCCACATAAAACACGTCTAAAAACCAGGCATTTCTTTTAAAAAAAGAGGTGAAAACAAGAAGTTTCCATGCCAATGCTGCAGAGCAACACTTTGGGGAGGAGGAAGGAACACACATGACATTCTTCACACAACTCACTGCTAAACTCAGCAGTTCTGAGAAAATCATGAGCCAAGTTTGGGGCTCCTTTTAGTCTGTTATTGCTGAACTCATTTAATTTTAATTTAGCCAAGAGTGAGCTGGGGCTGACTCATATTTCAGTCAATTTCCAACATTTCAAACTGGACACTCCTCATCTTTAAAAATTAAGATTTTTTGCATACAGGGGTTTTTTTCCCCTCCGAATAATAAAAAAGGACTTAAATCCACTATTATTATTATTATAACCTATATGTTACAATAAGGCTAAATACAAATCAACCTGTTATTGCTGCTTTATAGAACCACATTCTGCTTTTTAAACTAACAAATTAATAATGTATTATTAATACTAAACAGTATTATATTAATCCAATAAATGAAGCACTGACAGGGCTGCAGAAGGAAATGGAACATGCAACTGGGCAGGGATGTTTTGGTTTGGTTTGGGGTTTTTTTCGTTTGGTTTGGGTTTTGGGCGTTTTTTGTTTGATTCACATTTTTGTTCTTGTAATTTTTTTTGAAGTCTCAAAAGTATTGATTTTTATTAAATATCACTGATCAACACAACTTTATTATTCCTAGGCCTTGGTGTTTCTCTATTAAGAACTTCTGTTATACAGAAGAGATGAAAAGCCACAAGCCTTTTTTAAAATTAATTTGAATCTTATTTATTTTTAAAGGTTTTTATTGTTCTCACTGCAATTAATATTGAAATTAGAGTGCAGAGTATTTTTGTGAATTTACTTCTATTCTCACCCTCATAATTATCCTCATTTGCCTCAGCCCTCACAGCAGCTGCATTCCCAGCCAACTTTTCCAAAAGTCTCTTAGAACTAGAAATACGGAAAAATTGCCCTCATTAGGTAACCAAAGGCAAAAAAAAAGACTTTTAAAATCAAGTTTGACATAGAAAAACTGATTTTGTAGCTATTTTCAAGGTCCAGCTCCTAAATTTCTAATTCTTAAGTGGCCACTTCTTTCACGTGTAACTTCTGCTCTCTGATCGTCACTGTTAAATATTACCCAGAGCTTTGGTAAAATTGTATTTCCTGACTGCAAAAACCCCAAGAATTCTAACTGTGTGCTCTCTAAATTAAAATTAGGTAGTGAAAATTAAAGTAAAATCAGCTAGGCAGTGAAAATTAAAATAAAATCCATTAGGGTGGGAGTCAATTTCAGCTCATTATACTTAGAGAAAATGACACTCACATTCAACCTAAACTAAGTCCCAAAGTAGATCCAAACCTTTAATTTTCTTCAATATCAACCTCAAATACAAATATTAGATCTCAAACCTTATTTTAAGCACAACTGGGGTGGGAAGGATTAAATAAAATCAGTTTTAGACAGGCACAAGACTCGTCAAGTCACAGAGGGATGGCAGGGCTTTGCCCACTTGCACCCACTGGTCATTTCTTTACCTGAATGACTTTAATTCTCCTCAAAAAGAATTCCTAATACTGAATAAAATTAAATAATTACTTCTTTCTAATATATATTTTGCCTCAGAAAGGTTGTACTTAAAACCAGTCTGTTCTGTCATGAAAAGGTTGATAAAATTAAATAATAACTTTAATCTTTTTTTTACATTTAAGTTCAAAGAAGTTATACTTAAACCCAGTCTGTTCTGGTATTACAAGCACAGACCACTGTAAATACAGAAATATGGGCCCTTCTTGTACTTGTTTATTTAACTTATACAAAATTCCTTCACAGAAGATGCTGCGAAATTCCATGATGTTCTTCTGAGAGTGAAGGGAAATTCATCTTTATTTTCACAATCCACCCATAACACAGCCAAGTTACATGGGGGGAAACTGCAAATCTTTCCACTGAACTTCCTGAGGTGTTTTTGTGCAAATTAAGAGGGAAAAAGAAGATTATTTTCATGTCAAGAAGCTGTGGGACAAATCAGCTGGGCCACAGCTTTTCCTCGCGTGCTTTGAGGAAACAGTGAATGAAAAACAGGAAAAAGACCCCAAAAATGAAGTGTCAGCTTTTCAGGGCCCTTCTCCTCCTGCTCCTGGGACACTTTCATGTCACCTGGCTCCTTTTCTCACGTGATAACCCCGGGATCAAGGAAAAAGCAGCTTTTCCAAACAGGAAACAGAGAAAAGCTGGCGAATTTCCTTTTTCTTTAGCCCTGTTCTCGTGGCTTATCTGTGAGCACGGGGACAGCGTGTTTTCCACACACTGGATTTTTGTGGAATTAATAAATATCCCTTTCCTCGTGGGAGGATGGGGGATGATTAAACTGTGGAGTATCACAGCAGCCTCTGTGGAAGGCCAACATGTGCTGACTGGGCTTCCTTGGGAGGATAAAGGTATTTCAAAAGACTCTTTTCCATTCTCCACTTTGCTGTCTATAAATCCATGTTGGGAATTCATTTCTGGAGAGGATTAAAGCTTGTTAGGAACTGATTAATCATCTCTTTCTGAATATTTTTAAAACAAACCATTTCTTTAAGGGTAAGTGGTTTGGTTTATGGGGTTTTTTTCTGAAAATTCTTTTTTAAAAGTAAGAACTTATGTCCATCAAAATGAACCAAGACACTGAAAGAATCTAAATAATTCAGTAACATGAAAAATTGTTTCAATTCAAGCTCAAACCAAAGGTTTTAGACAATGGAAAATACCTGATTGATGTAAAACATTTTGAAGTGGTTTTCTCTTTGTGGGCAGTCAAGAGTGGACATTTTACCTAGTGCAACTGAGATTTTTGGGATCAAAAACCCTGGAAGTTGATGGAAAATTGTTTCATTCCTTCCTTTCTTAGGAACAGACCCTTTTGGAGGCTCTGACTGTGCACGCTGGGATCATTTTGAAAGCAAACCGAGGTGTCCCTGACTCAAGGACTGCACACAAATCCTGGTAACAGCTCTTCTCTTATAAAACATAAGTTTGGGATGGACCATGTAAAAGTGGAATTTACACCAGAATTCAGAGCTCTCCATTCAGAGCTCCATATCCATATGGTTTATAACATTCTTCCTGCCTACAGCACTCACAACTCCATTCCAGTAATACTTAAACACTCCAGATTTTGAGCCCAGACCCAGTGGATCAGCCTGAAGACAGCCCACAACTTGCTCTTGGAAAAGGTTAATACGAAACTCTTGATGAGATGTATTTATGACTCTACTTTGTTCTTTCAGTCCTTGGTGTGAAAATTATCATGCACAACCCACAGAAACTAAAAGCCAACTGATAAATAAAACTCTGATAAACTCTGCAGAACATTTACAAACAGAACACGTGGCAAAAGAATGCTTGGTAATTGTTCTCCTGCAATTAAATGTCGCTCCATCAGTTAGAAAACACCCAATTTCTCACCAATTCAACAGCCTGAGCAAGAGCCTTCATTCTCTTGTACTTATTGATTAAAAATGGGATTGCCCAGGCAGGATCCTGTTAACTGAGCAGAATTATATGGATCATAAAGAAGCAAAATTTAATTATTTTGGGGAAAACTGGTTACAGCCTAAGCAGCTGAAGCTTTAAAAGCTGCAGTGCACTGAGGAAATGCAGGAATGCTGCAGCCCAAGTGGGTTAACCAAGCAAAGGAGTCGCTGCATGTGAGGAACTGAGACATGAACGACCCATTCATCGCTCCCTAAAAATTCCTGGAGTGAGGCTGCACCAGCAGCACACGTGGACCCTGTGAGCCCACAAAAGTGCCATGGCACAGAATCCTGGCATTTCTCTCACTGAAGAGTTTAATGGGAGTGACTTACAGCTCTGCTGGCCATGGGGATGGCGGCCCTGTGGAAAAGGAGCCAAATTAAATCAGCAATAGGGCTGCATTTCATCAGTGCACACCAAGAGCCTGCAGTTGTCAGACATCCTTCCTTCCCCTCTCACAGAGGAGCAGCAACCAATCACACACAGCACTGTCTTGAGCTGTGAAATTTTAATTCATGCCCCCAAAAGATTAGAATATCAATTACAAGCCCTGTGCAAGAGCACAGCAGATGTGTGAAGCTGCCCCCCACAAATAACACCCTTAAATTGATTTCTCCTCCTTGAAGTCTCATTGTGAAAAAAGCTTTTTTTTTCCTCCTTTTTTTCTGTTTTATATATAGAGAGATCGTGCATTCTGTTGCCACCTCCCCAGAGTGTAAATTCAGCATCCCACATGCACAGGGATAACACCAGGCTGACCAGAAACACCCCAGGTACCTCTGCTATGGTCATTCTCATAGCACTGACAGGTGAGGGCTCAATCTCCACCAGCTGCACTGCATTGAAACTCTGGATGCAGGGAGTGCACGGGGTGAGAACACACAGCAGCAAAGGTTAGAGAGGCAGAGCAAAGACACTCAGAAAGATTCTGCTCACTGCTATCAACAACAACCTCAAACTTCATCACACAATATCCTGAGCTGGAGAGGACCCATCAGCAGCATCGAGTCCAGCTCCTGGCCCTGCACAGGACACCCCAACAATCCCACCCAAGAGAATTGTCCAAATGTTTATTCATGGAAATAACTGACTCTTTCTGGAAGAAAAATCAAAAGCAGAGTTTGTTAAAAGGGAAATACAAAGGAAATCCTGGCAGAGATGTCAGGGTGACTGGGAAAAATCACTCTTATGCAAATCTTGATCTGAATCACCTGAACTGCAGATCGAGACTGCCCAAGTCAGTTCACTAACGAATTCAAGTAAAAAAAAGTTTGTATTTTTTAAAGATCCAAACTTACTTTAAACTGCTGTTTCTTAAAATAACATGAGTAATGTCAATGGGACATCAACAACCCACTTTAATCAAGGTGCTGTTTGGAAATGCACTTACATGCTGATTCACTCAATTTTAATGTCATTAATGATTGCTTTGGAAGCAACACAGAAACCAAGATAAGATTTTCAGATATTACTTTGGAATGCAGTGTTTTAACAGTACTATTTTTAGTAACTCTTTACATGTATCTCTAAGTATTCCTTGAGCAACTGAGGTGTGTAGGGACACTTTATTTGGCACAGTTGTAACCCAGTATTAGTGAATATTATGAGAACCTTGCCAGCAGGTTAAAAAGCCAACAAAATTTAGTAGGAATTAGGTTGAAAGCAGTGAAACACAGGACTGTTAGTCACAATCTGGAAGCCAAAAATAGATTATTCTCTTTTGTGGATGATGTAGAGCCCGTTTGATGCTTTTTTTACCATCACCCACCTCCTGCAACCAGGCCACTCTCCCTTTCTTTCCCAAAAATACAGCACTGGGTTAAACCTGACTGGGATACCAGTGATTCTCTCCCAATTTATAACAATCTGCTTTAAAATAGAGCAAGCCAAGTAACTGCAGGGATTCAGAGGGCTCTTACAGTGTCACTGTCACTCGGCTGGAACTGGAAAGGCTGAGGTTTGTGGAACGCAGAGTTCTCCTGTAAGAACAGCTGGAGATTGTAATCCCGCACCACCTGAGGAAAGAGAAAGGTTTATTTAGACCCCTTGTTTTGGGAACTGAAAAACAGCTGGAGAGCAAAACCAGCAGAGAGTTTCCAACTGAGATTAAACCTGCAGCAGGAGCTTGGGTGCACCAGCAAGGAATTGAGGAGCTGAGTTGTTCAGAGGGACTGGCACAACACACACCGGGTGACAAGGACCTAAAATATCCCTGCCATTCATCCACAAAATGGGGAAAAAAGCACCAACTATTAAATAGACACTCTGTGGCGTCGCTGCCATAAATATTTTTCTCTTCTCTTGTGGGTAATTTCCTGTGCACTGCTCTTTCTTAAGCTGAAAAGTCTTAATTTGGCAGAAATTATTAGTTGTGGGAGCTGAAAAGACTATTTGGAATAATGCATCCAAAATCAGTTACCAACTTCATCTCTCTTTATTAAATTGCTTTCAGAGAAAACTCTCCAAGCTTGCATTTTGCTGAAGCAAAACTCCTTCAGCTCCTAAATTTGTTTAATGATACGTTTCAGGCAACATGACACAGATCCCTAAACAAACCTCTTATGTCACAATTTACACAGATTTACAAAACCCAGTGATTGCAAGATGAAAAAATAGGATCACTGGTTGAAGAACTCTTACAGAGCATTCACTGCCTCAATTGATGAAAATGCATCAAAATTATATCAATCTATTACCAAACTGAGGGTTTACATGTACAAAGGAGGTAATAAAGATGGTATTTATCCGGAAATAGCAGCATTGTGCATGACCAAGAACTCTGTGCTGGGTGGACAATGGGAAATAAAACTTGTTCTCTAATGCAGCAAAATGTTGATGCTTGTGTTACTGAAATACTGAACTGTAAAAAATTAATCTCCAGTTAAAGAAAGTAAATAGTCCTCCAGGGCCAATAATACACTCATCTAAACCAGAAAAGTACATAATTACTGCTCCAATTTGAGCAGTTGAACATAAACACTCAAATGGGGAGAAAACAGACAGGGACTTGCATCACGAACTCCCAGAAATAGAAATTCAGAAAATACTAAAGAAGGAAACATCTGCAGCTTCAGAGGATGCTCAGCACTGATCTGGCATCAAAATAATTTAATTTAACCAGCTATTCCATTCAATTGTCCTTTAGATCAACACTGACTGTAGCACACAACCCTAGGCCATGCCAAATATGTGGAACTATTTTAACTTCAATTAGGAAAAAAAAAACCCAAAATGAAGTTACTGAGGATGTGAAAACCTACACAGATATTTTAATGCACTTTCCCCACAGAAATCTGACTCCCAAGCAACTCAGTTCAAAGCAGAAAAGTCATTTTTCTAACAGCACTCCTAAGAGACTTCCCCTCAAAGCCACAAAAAGTGGTTAAAAATGAAAACAACTCTTATCAGAACAGGAGGCTCGGGAGAATGTGCAAGCCCAGCACATGAAATCCTCCATTTGCACAAAATAATGGACAATTGACAGAAAGAAAATAAAAGGACTGCAAAGCAACACTGTATCCTTGGGATTGAACTGCAACTTTTCCAGAAAGATTTCCTGTTATTCAGTAATTAAATCAATGCTCTTACACAGTTTCTTTCTGAAGTCAATGTCAATTGACAGGTTAAAACAGACCTGAAATCAAACAGTAAATATATCCCATATGCAGGAACAAGGCACAGTCAGATATGTGCATAAAGGACATTATTTGCTCTCTTACCAGAAACCTGACAGAAATGTTACTCAAAACAGCAAATGGAATTTCAGAAAATGTTCCAAAGAAAATCAGCTTTTTCTCAAAAGACAAGTGCAAGAAGTACAAGCCTTGAGTAAGACTGTTCAAGTGAAAAGGAACTTAAGTTGCATTTTCACAGAATCACAGTCTCAGACTGGGTTGGGTGAAAGGGACCTAAGAAATCATCTCATTCCACCCCTGCCATGGCAGGGACACCTTCCACTGTCCCAGGCTGCTCCAAGCCCCCTCCAGCCTGGCCTTGGGCACTGCCAGGGATCCAGGGGCAGCCACAGCTGCTCTGGGCACCCTGTGCCAGGGCTTCCCCACCCTCACAGGGAACAATTCCTTCCCAATATCCCAACTGAACTTATCCCCTTTGGGGTCAGTGTTCCCATTCCAGTGTCAGAGGAATGACAGGGGCCACCCTGACCCAGCAGGAATAAAATCTCCAAAGCTCCAACAAACATCGCTGTGATAAAACTATGGAAAAATCTGCATTTTATACAGAAAATCTGTCTTTTAGCTGTTTCCCTCAATCTGCATCACGTGAGGTGACAGTCAGCCCTGTCCATCCCAGGGAGCCATCCCTGGCACTTGTGGGGGCTGCACGGGGCTTGGATAAAGCAAACACAATTTAATTCCACCCTGCAAACAGAAATATAGCTCAGGTGGAACAGCAGGAGTGTTTCTCCCAATGACCTGAAGTGTCTCTTCTAAGCAGAGCCTGCCAAGCTTGTACTGCAAACTAACAAAGAACAGGTGAAGCATTCAAAACCCCCAATAAATATTTAAAACCTTTGCTTTGATGACAGGTTTATTCTAAATTGCTAACAAATTTATTACGTGTTTAACAACTCAAGCTGCTTTTGAAAGACATGGGTAGGTTTTGGTGGAGAGAAAATGGGGGTTTTTTCTGGATTCACCTCTCCTTTTTTTGGGCTGATTACTGCAGCCTGGACCTGTCATGGAAAGAAAGGATAAGCAAAGCCTGTGGAAAAATCCACCAGTCAATATATTCAGAGCGAAGCACACGTTCTCAGCAGCAAAGCAACACAAATTTTTCTTCTCTGCATTCCTGAAGCACAAGGAGAGAAGCAAATCGAGTTGTAAAAGCCCTGTTCAGACCTGCCAGCTGGATTTACACTTCTGTCCCCTCTCCAGGCATTGTGCCCATGGAGTAAAGCAGAAACACAACTGTTCCACTCACACACACAGCCTGACTTGCTTATTGTGCAAAATCAGCCAGACCTGGAGCTCTTCAGCCTGGGGAACACAAACTCAGGGCACACAAATATCCGAGGAAAGGGTTCCTACTCCAAGGAACTGTTTGGATATGACGGTTTAGAATGGGATCAAAGTGCCAACCAGGCAGCTCTCCAAGTATTTTGAACACAAAGGATATGATACAACAGTGAAAAATTAATTATGCAGACATTATACAGAAGCCTGTTTAGCTAACAGATTCCAAGCCAGCATTTTTGGGAAAGGTATTTGAAGCCGACCTGAATGATACACCCCAAGGTAAATTACTGAAAGTTCTTCTACAGAACTGAAGAGAAAATGGTATTTTGATTATTTTTACAGTTGCTGCCAAGTAAATTCAAAGCTGAGGGTGAAGCCCATTTTTCATGCCCTCACTTTAGATCTCTGAAGGTGTGAGATCACTTGCTTGCAGGTAAATAAGGAATGTGTTAAATAAGCTTTTGCTCCACATCTCTGTGTGAATGAGCTCTGTTTCTGGGTGGGTGGGTAAGGTAAATGTAAAAAGGAATATTATGACTGCACCAAAGCACCTTTTCTGAGCTCAATGGCAATTATTTTATTTTTTTTTTAGCCCAGCAGATGAATTATTTAAGCATCAAAATTACCCTGGAAGCGATCACGCCTCTCTGAGTCTGGCTGCTCGACAAAGCAAACAAACCACGTCCATGACAAGGCTCTAATTTGTTTGCTGTGTTTGCCACTCTTAATTCCAGGGAGAAAACAGCGTAATAGTTTGGATTTTAAGTTGACAGACAATTATTAAGGAATGATCCAAGCAGTTTCCCAGGGCTTTGCTGCAGATTACACTGTGCAGTACCCTCAGCTGCAATTTCCCCTCCCAAATGTGCAGGGTGAGCAGAACTGAGCATCTCTGGATGCAAACGCACTCAGGGGAAGGCAGTCTGGGTGCTAGAGGAAAAATTCTCCCCAAGAAAGCTGTCTGGTGTCTTTTAACTTAATACCACTCAGGAGTAACCAAAAATAACAACCCTTCAGTTTTGTCATGATTTTGGAAGCAAATCTTCAGCCTGGGGATTTGTCCATGATTCAGTTACAAAGGATCATTCAGTTCAAACTTACCCTGCTGGAAGTCTCCAGTAAAAACTGGAATGTGTTTTGTACAGCTTGGCATGTCTCTAGTTCAGTCCTGCTGAATGCCATTAAATAATCCTTAAGGTGATCATATACATTTCCATCAAGAGCCTGTACGAGGGAAAGAAATAAAGAAAATCAGGAAAAGCAGCAAGTAGCCCTGTGTACAACTTATCAGCGTTCATGCTGAGATATGCGAGATGCTCACACCATTTTTGGGCAGATTTACACCTGAGGAGAGTGGACAGAGCCCGGTGGCCATCCCTCACTCCTGGCAGGAGGAATGGCAGTGCTTGGCTCCCATTAGATGGCAGCACACAGCACTGCAACAACATCCCGGTGATTTCCATCCAGCTGTTTCCATGGGCAGAGCAGCTCTGGAGAAGGGAATATGCTCAGGGAGATGCCACTGAGGCCAAGGAAGACACCCAGGAGCTGCAAGGCCATGGGGTGCTGCCAGCCAGAGTATTCCTCAGGGAATGGTGCCAGGACACTCAACATCTGGATGTGACACGTCCCCAGCTGTTTGCTTATCAAAACCAGCTGAGCAATAGCTGCCTCTTACTTTTCTTTTGTGCACAGAAATACCAAATAAGTAACAAAAGTTTATCCTAAACGTAGCAGTGACAGCAAAGTTCAACCCCCAAAGCTCTGTTGTAAGCAGAGCTGTAAAATCACATCACACAGCGTAGGTTACACAAGTTCTGTGTTAAATGTGTCTTTGCAAGTGACTGACAATGTCATTTAAATATTTAACTCGGGATGTATTTAAATATATATGATATAGATTTTTAAATAGGTCGTGTTTCACAGATACCCATTTAAACAGTGTATTCATGGAAACACACTCCATTCCAACAAACTCAACAATGTGTTTCTCTAGAAAATTTGATTATTTAAATCATTTTGAAAATTTTGAAAATTTAAATCATTTTGAAAATTTGAGGGGAGAGAAAAGAGTGAAACTGTGCAAAACTTAAGAAATTATTTCTGCCCTAGAAAAATCAAGCCCAATGTTCAAGGTGAGGTGAACAGACACAATAAATCAGACACAAATCCTGGAAGTGTCCAAGGCCAGGCTGCACGGGGCTTGGAGCAGCCTGGGATAGTGGAAAGTGTCCCTGCTCATGGCAGGGGTGGAACTGGGTGAGCTTTTAGGTCCCTTCCAACCCAAAGCATTCCATGGTTTTATGAAATCACTCAGAACTTAGGAAGAACAGAAGAGATTTTCCTTCTGCAAAGTTCTCCCAGGTACAACCAACCTCAGCACACAGCCACCCTCAGTGAGGGGTGCTTTGAGGAGATAATCAAATTGTGGGACTGGAATTCTCATGTCCAAACTCTGATATCCCAAATCCACTTCAGACTACACTATTTTCTTCATCCTCCACCTACCAAGTGTAAAGGAATTTTTAGCGGAGGCTGATTGCTTCCTTCAACCTCACACATTAAACCTGCCTTGAACTTAATAGTTCTACGGCCATCAGGAAGCCATTATGCCAAACCAGTAGCAAACTGGGAACTTCTTCCAAGCCCTCACACTGTAGCTGGCTCACTCAGCTGATCAAAGGCTGGGCTCAAGGGTTCAGCAGCCAGGGCAGCTCCTGGAGGCCCTGCCACGGGAAGGACTTCCCAGAATGGCTGGGAAAGAGCTACAGGATAACTGCTCCGGGCTCTGGAAGTGATGTCAGCTCCACCAAACACTCGGTTAAATAGAATTTTAAAAAATTCTTATTAAAAAAGTTATGTAATACGAGCTTAGAGCTGGGATGGTTCAACTGAGGAGAACATCAGGAAATTCCCAGCAGCAAATCCATGGAAACCAGACAGCCGTATACAGACACAGGTTCAGTTCTTGCCTGTGCTGGTGTGGCCTGAGCTGGTTCAGGAGAGGCTCAGTCCCAGGCCAGCAGCAGGATTTGAACATCCCCTGTGCTTTTATCCCTGAAGGGACGAGCCCTCGGTGCCACACGAGCGCCGGAGTCACCATCCCATTCCAAGGGCACTCATTTTCACATCAAATACAGGCAGCCCCAACAGCAGCTCCGCCCTGTGCTCACAGAGAATAAAAATGATGGATAAAATTGCCAAGACTGCCTGTGCTCTCCCTGGGGGACCACGGGAAGCCTGAAACTCCCCCAAAATGGAATTGCTGACTTTTATCTGCTCCTAGAGCTTTTCAGCTCAAACACCAGGGCTGGAGTGCAACTCTGCTAAGAAATGTAAATAAATAATTTCAATCTGGCAAAGCAATTCTAAGTGCTCAGTTTGCAAAGCAGCTGTGATTTTTCTCATCCCACGATGCCATAACTGAGTATTTCACAGCTTCACATCAAACCCAAATGTTGGTTTTATGTCAAACCCCACACGAAGGGTTCGTGTCACTGCATTTAAGTCTTAAATGCTGCGACCTGCGTTGGGTTTTGACACCCTGGGTGCTTTGGAGAGCCAGCGGAGAGAAGTTGGTACTTGTGTGTTGTGATTGATCCCCCTCCAAGATAGATGGCTAAAATAGGTCAGCTGAAAGGCAGGATGCCAAGGGCCTATTCCTCTTCACTGACCGTAAATAGTGCCCCACAATTAGCTCACACAGACACGTCAGGCACACACAGCCCAGCCCCACACGTGTTTACTCCCTCCAATTATCATCCACGCAGCACTGGGAATTAATTCATGTCCAGCTGCATTCTGCAGTTCAAGGAATATAAAAAAAAAAAAAAAAAAAAGAGGGAGAAATATTAAGTTCATTATTTCCCCCCTCCTCCAGCAATGACCACAGCTCTGCTGAGATGCCAGAAACGCCCCCAGTGTGATATGGAGATAAAAAATAAAGATATTTATGAAAGAACATCAGAGCAAAGTGTGGCAAAACATTAGGGAGCACATGGGTCTGTCAGCATGTGAGAACTGCATTACAGCCTGGCTCCTTTCATTAATTAAAAGCAGTTTCAATATGATGAAGTTCTTAAATACCAATGAGAGCTGCCAGAACTGAACTTCTGAAAGTCACTGCAACATCACACAGGCAGGGCTGAGAAAGCAGCTCCAACACAGGCTAAAAAGCTCCTCATGGTGCAGAAAAGGTAACATCCCATCAGCCACAGGATCAGAGAGCTGGTGGGTTCCAGACTTCCAGTAATAATGGATTTATCCATTCTATAAAATGGTAATTATTACATCGAGCTGGATGTGTTCATATTAAAACAAAAGACTTGACTTGCTGAACTGTGTGATATAAATTAACATTCACGTGGGGTTTTATCAGCTGAATCTCATCCACTTACAAACGTTCTGACCCAAACCACTGAACATCACAGGTTTTGAAAGGAAAAGTCTTTTCAAAATTTCTCATCACACAACTTGAAGGGGAAACTGGGAAAAAAAAAAGAAAATCAAAAAAAACCACCACCTATTATTCCTCTACAATGGCTTTTGTTCTCTTTCTGACTCTCCAGAGAGCACTAAATCACTTACTGTATTACAATCCCACTGAAAAACCTGTCTTTTTGTCAACTTAAAAGGAAATCAAGAGGTTTTTTTTAAAAAAAACAAATCTGGCATCAAACCCAAGATAATACGAAGTTAAGTAGCACAAAATTACAATTTCCAAGGATAGAAAAAAGTCAATGTTTTTTCAGAAGTCATTTCTTTACAGCAGAATTGCCCTACTAAAGGTGCAAAACTACTTCCCCCTGTAAGAAGTTAAAGGCTGGAATTAGGGCTGAGAAGAGCTGAAGTTGTTAATAAAGGCAATGGACACACAACCAAATTAAAGCCTATTTTTAGAAGAAATCCTAAATATTAACTCAAACCAATAAAATTATATACAGAGGGAATGGGACAAGAACATTGTTCTTATTTCAACATCCAAGTCTCATGTATAACTTTAGAGCTTCTCCCAGAAACAAAACTTCAGTCCCAGTTCGGATCATCATTTTCAGGAGGTTTTTGTATTTCAAGAAGCTAAAATTTTGGGAAGTTGGATGATGGGCTTTAATCATTCTACATTCTATGAAAATTCCCTCAAAAGCAAATATGTAAATGAAAGTATTTTAGCTATTATTGGGACATTTGGTTGCCTTTGGGAGGTTGTTACTCATTTAAAATAACAGACAATGTGGAACAGACCCCGTGTGGAATTTATGTGACTGACTTCGAGGTCTCTTCACTAAAACATTTACAGGTCTCAGCCACACTGCACTTAAAAATCACCATTTCAATTTATTGAAGACAGAGAACAAGCTAAACTACTCTGTATTTTTTATTTTAAAAGCAAACAGAAATTAAAAATGGAAACTATCTGCCCCACACACAACACTGACCAGAGCTGTGTGAAGCCACCAAGGCGAGTTTTCCCTGTTATCCCATTTATTTCTGAAATATTCCTGGTATTCTGTTCATGTTTGTCCTGCACAGAAACTCCTAAAAGCTGTGCTGAAGCTCTGGGTAATAATTCTACAGTTTAAACTCAGGTGCTCAAACTAAACCTCTCATTTAACCAGCAGGCACCAAAACCAGTGTGGGTTAAAAACCCACAATTAAAGGCACACTTGTAAAGCCATCTGGGTTTCACTGACTAATTCACACCAGTCTCATCTGAATCATCACTGCCTAGAAATAATTTGGTATTTCCAAACACACATTTATGTTTTCATGCATTTTAAACTCCCTAACCCCACGCTTGTGATCAGAACCATCACGATCAGACTGGGGTTGGAACGGGATGATTTTAAGGTCCCTTCAAACCCAAACCCAAACCATCCTATGGCTCTGTGAAATTCAGTTTTCATTTCAAAACATCCATCCTTCCCTGAGCTGATGCAACCCAACAGCTTTTTTGGGCTAATTTTGCCACTGAAACCCTTGGCAAACTCCCCCTAAGCTGCCACCGCTCGGCCGGAAACAATAGAACTGATGTGGAAGGCAAGGAATTTCCTTACATGGGTGGAGGGAACAGCACAAAATTAGAGCTGACCCTCCCCTGCCTGGGCTGCAGCCTGAGAACAGAAAGATAAGGGAAAGAAATGAACTGAACAAAAATCATTGTGTTTGTGGAGTGATAACTGTTCTGTGGAGTCAATGGGATTGCATCCTGGTAATGTGACTTATTTTCCTGTTCAGGAGTCAAACCCCCATATCAAAAGGGAGATCTGTATCATAGATTCCACCCTCTGTTTTATATTTATATTAAAATAATTTTATATATTAATATATTTATATTAAAAATGAAAATTAAATTCTTTTACCACCCCATTCTCATTTGCATTAAACCCCCTGTTTTATCTATCCCTGATCTGCTTTGCTTTGAAAACCACTTGGAATCCATTAAGAACAGGGACTTGAGTTTTCATTCTTTGTTTTGTGTAACATTACTCAAAACGTTTCCTTACTTAAAATTAAAAACCCAACAATCTGAATTACAGAACAAACATGCTGAGTGAAGCTTTTTCAGTGTTTGTGCTTAAAACTCGAGCCTCCAATCCATAAAATAAACAGAGTGATCTCACGGATGGCACAGTCTGGGAATTTTCAGCTGAATGACTTTGGAAAATGAGACTCCTCTGAGGGTTTTAATTTTTATGTGTCAGAAAAGATAGAATGAATATAAAAAGGAAAGGCTGGGGTACAGACAATAATAATATGTTAACAGGTATTCTTAGAATTAAGGCATCAACTTCAATCTTTCTAGGGTGTGAAGTCTCTGTATTGTAGCTCAAACAGAGCAACAAATCTCCTTTTATCTGACAGTGAAGGATAAAGTATTTTAAAAACTCATCTAAAACTCAGAACAAGAGCCCGCATCAGCTGGATTTGCCCAACTCAGCACTATCCAGAGCAGTGAAATGTAACAGCACTTCCCAAGGACATGAGGAGAGGAAGGAAGGAAGGTCAGGAAAACCCATCCTTTCTGGGTAACAGCTCCATTCCACGGTCATTTTCCTTTAAAAATGCTGATTCCTGGCATCAATTCCTCCTAATACAGAAGAAAAGCTGCTTATTCTTCCTTTTAAACTCTTCCATCCCTGCAGCATTTGTCACTGCTGAAATCCCTTCCTCTCCATCACGACCCCCCAACATAAAAGTCAATCAGGGATGTGTTTGTCAACAAAACACGACATCTGTATCTAAATTCCCAACAAAGCCCAGATCAAAGCCCCAGCAGTGTCCCTGAGCAACCTGCCTGGAGCAACGTGGAGCTGCTGGCATCAGGCTCCGGCATTCCCAGAGATCCCGCAGGAACAACTGCGCCACGTCCGCGCCCATCACGGATTTGAGGGCTGAAGCCTGACTTCCAAGTGACAGGAAGCTGCTGCCCAGCCTGCCCTTTGCAGGCTCCCTCTTTGGGAAAAATCCTGGTTTTCTGCTAAGTTGTACAAGTAGAGAAAGCTGCTGGGAAAAGCTGAGGGCAAAACCCAACCCTCTCCCCTGGACCAAAAAGTGAGTGCTGGACTTCCGCAGCCTACAGGGAGAAAGCAGCACCTAACCTTTAGCTCTGTAAAATCAGGATTAAAGGTTAACGGCCATAGTTTGCATCCAAAGCAAAGCAGGGCTAGTCTAAGGCTGTAAATTGATCTGTATTCCCAGAATAATCTTACATATCCCAAGGCTGAACTGGTAAGTCTGCTTTAGTGAGGTCCAGATCCAACTCACTCTTGAAGGGTCACTAACCTACATTTTCTGCCTGGGAATATCTGAAATCCAGTGAGACCCTCCCACCTGGAGCACTGCATCCAGATCCAGAGTCTTCAGCACAGGAAGGACATGGACTTGTTACAGCAGGCCCAGAGGAGGCCACGAAGATGCCAACGGGTCTGAGTGAAGAGGGGTTTAAGAGTCCCTACAAAAAGATCCTCTCTGGCTTCTGCTCCTTCTTGCACGTCCACAGAAAGTATTTTTAAGGAATTTTTATAACTGTCTCACCGTCCTGTCACTGTCAGGCTAATTAATTTCTCCTGCTTCTTTTTGTTTTCCCTAAATCCACGTCCTGCATGACCACGTGTTGTTCACAAGTGCATCTGCTCAAGCCAGCTCTCAACAAGGAAGCACAAGATATTCCAGGGACAGGCCCACCCTGCTGAAGAGCAGAGATAAATGAAAAACTGGGAATAAAACCAGCAGACCAAGAGGTAGGAAGAGAATATAATGAAATAGGCTGTAAGACATAAGAGTGCCTCTTGAAATCGGCAAGGCCTGATGAAGTTGGGAGTTTCCTCTTCTCGCACACCCTGGAGGAGCTCTCACCACGGCAAACACGGGAACAATGAACACTGCAAGACCACGAGAGCCCCAAGTTCCTTTCAGCTGGGTGCCCACGAACACACTCTGCACTTTCCCTTACCCCAGAGCTTTGTGTTTTCTGCTGTCAGGAGTTTGGGGCTTGTTTGCAAGTTCTTTGTTTGCTCTCATTAGTCACTTGATGATTGTTCTGCACATCATTTTGTTCCTTTACAATTTGGCCAGGGTCATTGTTTTTACTGACAAAACCTTTGTTGTTGGGGCGCTGCAGTCTCCTGTGAGCACAGAAAAATATGGAACGGCCACCAACAGATGCCTGTCACCCTCCCCCAGTCCAGAGAAAATGTCCCTTTAAAACGAGAATAAGCAAAATGAATGATAATAACAAGATTTGCTTTCACCATCTCATGGCAGTGCCCTGTGCTTGTCACATTCTAGGATGAGGGTCTGGTAGGTGAACACAGGCATGGAAGGAAATCCCCTTTATAATTCCTTGTAATTCCCACAAGGCTGACAGCCATGAGAGTTACCTGGTGGAGACAGCATTAAATTAACACTCCAGGCTTAAGGGATAATTCCACTGAGATCAGTGAGAACACCCTGATGTGAAAGTGCCATAAGCATGGAAAACCAGATCTTCACATTCTACCACGTAAGGCTTAAAAAACCCTGGAAGATGAAAAGAGATTGCAGGAATATCTAGAAATACATTCCCCAAAAGTATCTCCCAAAACTTCTTGGACCTATTTTGCTTTTTCTTGCACAGCTCTGGAATAGATCCCAGGGGGATTCCCCTTTTGACAGGACGGATTTTTAATAAACTGCATCTTTGCTTTTGTACTTCCTCATTCTCGGGGGAAAAAAAATGTTCTGGCTCAAATCCAACACTTGGAAGACGACTTTGTGGCAGAGCTGCCACCCTCATGATCTTTGCAGCTGGAGAGCACAGAGTGCTCTACGCTGCTCATGCCAGTAATAACTGGCTCCCTTCACATGGAAAAATGTGCATTTAAATCCTTCAGCACTTCGACACCATTTCTGCTCTTCTAGGATTCCTCTGCTGACCACAAGATCATCGTCATCATCACAAAATGTCTGAGGAACAGCAGTGGGGTGTGTGCTCTGTCTGGATTTTTTAGTTCTTCTTACTCAAAAATAAATTATTTTGCTGCTCAGCTCAACAAATATTTTGATACTTTGACATTATTTGGAAGGTGAGTTAAAGAAAAGTGCTTTGCTTGAGAACAGGCCAGAGCTGATGGTTTTTAGCTCCTATGAAACCAAATCTCACACAGAGAACCATCTCCAGAAAGCTCTGGGAATTCTTCCCTACAGAATTCCATCGTGTCAAAGGTGTGGGTATACCAGCAAGTCTCCACATGAGCTCTCATGCTACAGGTAAACCACCCTTGACTCAGACACAAGCTTGGATAAACCCAAATTTTTTCTGTATCACAACAACACAAACTAAGGGAGAGAAACCTTAAATTGACATAGAAGTGCACATGAAAGTGCATTTCACACCAAATCCCAATGTTTCTTAATAAGTATTTTCCTTAAAATACTTTCTTAAAACTATTTTCACAATAATAATTTCTTTCAAAAATTAAGAATCAAGTATTTTCTTAAAAATACTGCCCTGGCAGATAAAATGCATCAAAAAAGAGTAAAAAAAATAAAAGAATAATCAGATACTGAGCATAAACATTCCTCAGGAGCTTCTATTTTCTCTTTTGCACCCTTCTAGTTTTTTAACCACCTATTTTGCTGGGTTTAGGTTTTAATTCAGTTGATTCAATCTCTGCATTACCATTTTAACAGCAGGTAATTTTTTGTCCACTGTGATTTTCATTTACTTCTTCAGATAAATCCCTTCAACAAAACCTTTTCTGCCCCAACACAGGCTGTTGTTCCCAACTGCTCCTTGGATTTATCACTTCCATCGCTTTTCTCTACGTGGGTTTAAAGGCACCTGTATTCAGTCCACGGGCTATTCAAAGCGTAGGTTCAGGGATGGAAATATCCCCATATTAAAAATTTCAATAATTTAATATATTCCCAAGCGTTTCAGATTCTTATCATGCCAAAGAGACACAACCTGCAGCTTGATGTGGTCCTGCAAATGTAACATTGCTACGGCTCAAAAACAGGAATGGTCTTGTCAGGATATTCAGAATATTCAGGCATTTTCCAACTCAAATTACAAATTCAATTAAGTTTTATGCTAATATATGAAATAATTAAGCAGTATGAAAATGGCAGAGTGTATCTTCCATAGGGAACCCCATGTTCCTGAACAGGCACCCTACAGAAGGATTATTCTGCCAGTCACACTAAAATACAAGGACCAAATCCAAAAAAACTATTTTTAGGAATTTTTGTAATCTACACAAATGTGTTCTTAAAAGGAAAGTGGCCCAGAGTCACAGCACTGTGATTATGTGCAGTAATTATGGAATCACAGAACAATGACAGAAATTATCTCTCACAATAAAGGAACAAACATGGTGGGGGTAATGCCAAAGGTATGGCAGCTGCAGTGCAGCACAGAAGATTAATCCGGGTTTCCCAAACCCCACTTGGGAATTCTGTGTGCCAATTACGCTTTATTTCTTTTAGGAGTCCATTCTCAATTATCCCCAGGGGAATCACACTAACAATTTATGCCTGCACTCCCTGTAAGCACCAGTGGGTGAGGACAAAGATAATTTGAGCCTGAAGTCCGTAATTAAAAATATTGTGAAAGGTTTTTCCCTTTTAAACAGATTCCCCCCACCCCCGCCCCCATCCCAAAGCCTGGCACAGAATCCCCATTCCAAGCAGTATTCCAAGCAGTATTCCTGAACAAGGATTGATGGAATCAGCAGTCATGCCATATTCTCCAGAAGCTGAGAGGATTTTATAATCTTCTACTGTTTGATAGGACAGTGATGGGTAACAAAAATCAACAGAAAAATGAACAAAAATGGGATCTGGTGCTGTTAAATCTTTTAATTAAATCACTTCTGAAGTGTGGCCTGATTGGGAATACCTAAATATACTTTGGTCTCCTGACAGTATGTGTTGAACATAACTGCATTAAAGTTAAGCTCCTTTTCAAACTTATTTCAACCCTGCAGGATTAATCCTCAAACCTTTTTAAAAACTACTTAATTTCACAGTGCCACTGCTCAGAGGCCCTCCCGACACTGTGTGGGCAGAGCAGAGCAAGAGATTGAAATCAGACAGGAAGAGACATCCCAAGGATCTGGCAGGGCTGGGATTTCTTTGGTACAAGGCTGTCTTTAGTGCTCAGTCTTTGCTATTAAATAAATTGAGCCTTTCAGCGAAGTTAATTCATTGAGTGCTCCAATATCCCCTTCTAAATTAGAAATGGGGCTCCCAGACCCAGCCAGAGAGAAGGGTCTGTGCTCAGCAGGAATGTTGAGACACAGAATCCAGGGATCTGTACCTGAAGTCACATATGAATATCATAAAAATACACTACAAAAATCCAACTGAATGAATTGAGACTGAATCCAACTGGATGAACTGTCGAGTGAGAAGAGCAAAGCCTGACAGAACTGACAGCTATTAAAAACTGTTTAATTATTTGGGTATACACAGAGCCATAAACATCTGTGAAGATTTTATGTAGAAAAAAAGATATCTCTCAGATTTGCCATCTGGTTTTTTTTATCCACCTTTTTCTTGGAATTCTGTATTTTTTAAATTTATCTTTTATTAAATTGAATTCTGATCTACTAAATCATTATATACAGTATATAGAAATCTAATATATTAAACACTGTACAATTTTATTAATAGGAGCAGTTTAAAATTTTGATTTCTAATACTCTTGAGCTTGAACTAGAAATGTGATTTTTAACTATCTCCACACAGCTGGTTTAACATTCCAGTCAAAAGAAGCTTCTCCAAGAAAATTCAGGCACCCACATCCCAGAATATTGTCATGATTCCTCCTAACAATTTAATTTTCATTTTGAATTGTTTTCGGCTCCCCATGACTTTCATATGGGATTAAAGCCTGGAACCCAAGCATTGAAACTTTCCTGAAGTTTTAAAAATCCATGAGGATTTTTAAAAGGTCCTTATGAAAGGGTGCTGCTGGATGCCCTGGACAACGCTGGTGCCAAGGGAGAAGTGAGCGGGGATGAACCAGTGCACGGAAAAGGTTCTTCCTATTATCCATGAGCAACGCTGGGAATACCAGAGAGATATTATTCCTTTAATTAGCATTCCAATCCTACGAGCAATTACCTCAGGGCTTTGACACCTTGTAAAACATTACAAAATAATTCCCTTGTTCAGCTGGATGACACCATTCCCACAAGTCAGTCATCAGGAATTAGGGATCTAAGGAAGCTACTGGCAGGGAATATTTGTTCCCCTCCATTCCATGGCGATCTATCCTGGCTGCAAAGCTTTTTTAGCACAGATGACAACTTGAACAGATGGGAATTTTATTTTTGGGGCTCAAACCTGCAGGTAGGGAGACAAATCACGCTGGAGCATTCCCACTCCTCCTCCTCTTCCCATGACTGAGCTTCTGGGCCAGCTTTACAATCCATTATCTCATTAGCAATTTGTAAAAGCTAAATAGGAATTTTCAGCTGCAGGGAGGGATTCCAAGGCAAGGGAGTTTTCTAAAGACTGTGCAAAAAAACCAGAGCTCAAGCAGCTCTTGTCCACACAGGGAATGAGCGGCTCCTCACCTCCAGCCATCCCAAAACACCTGCACTGCCTCCAAACAGAGCAGAGCTCTGGAAACTGAAAGAATAAAGAACCCTTCAAAATTTGACAGCTGGGCCCTGTGAAACCCTCAAAGCTCTGTGAAAACTCATCCCAGGTTTGCCTCCCCTTCGACAAAGCAATTGTAGATTAGAAACCATTTTTCCCCGTAACGTTTTTTAGGATTTAATTAAACTTCAAATTCAGTGTGACATTTTCTGTCTCACACTCATTGGCCTTGTGCTATTTTGGGTCTTATCTCGTTGTTATAATTCTTCCACTGCTTTCATTAGTGAAGTCACTCAGAAATGTTTTGTCCTGCCACTGACGACAGAAGATGAGTCACAGAATCACAGGATGGTTTGGGTGGGAAGAGACCTTAACATCATCTCATCCCATCCCATGGGCAGGGACACCTTCCACTATCCCAGGCTGCTCCAAACTCCATTCAACCTGGCCTTGGACACTGCCAGGGATCCAGGGGCAGCCACAGCTCCTCTGGGCACCCTGTGCCAGGGCCTCCCCACCCTCACAGGGAACAATTCCTTCCCAATATCCCATCTATCCCTGCCCTCTGGCAGTGGGAAGCCATTCCCTGTGTCCTGTCCCTCCATCCCTTGTCCCAAGCCCCTCTCCAGCTCTCCTGGAGCCCTTTTAGGCACTGGAGGGGGCTCTGAGGTCTCTGCATTTTCAGTAACTCTTACAGTTAAATATCTCATTTAACAGGACAAAACCTGTACACAGACATTCAATTTAAAGAATAATCCAAGAGATTTCCCTCCAGTTTCAGTGGAAACACGTCCATTCCGTGGAATTCGCTGAAACACTGGGTGGTTACAAATAACAGCAGAAAAAAAAACGCTGAGAAAAAAAGTAACTTTTCCCTGCTTCCTCAATTCTTCCAGTGAATCAGGAGTTGCTAAAAACAAAGCCCTCAGGCAAACAAAACCCCGAGAAGGATCTGTTTGGGATGTTTGTCCCTATGAATGCTAACCCAGGAATGTTTCTAGTTAAAGCGCGGTCGCCCCACCTGCCTCCCAAACGGAGCAGACCAGGTGCTTCCTGAGCTGGGCCGCTCCCCCGGAGCAGCTCCAAGGCTTCTGCCTGGCACAGGGAAGTATTTTGGGAACTGCTCTCATTGTGTTACAGTGTGGCTTCGAAACAAGATGGCAGTTTCATTTCCTGCTCAGAACGAGCGCGTTTATGACAGCTGACCAAAACATCTT
Organism: Edolisoma coerulescens; assembly: GCA_013397115.1. Lineage (NCBI taxonomy): Eukaryota > Metazoa > Chordata > Aves > Passeriformes > Campephagidae > Edolisoma > Edolisoma coerulescens. Next base: position 738,551 of record VWZW01007546.1, read on the forward strand.
GAAGCCCCATTCAAATCCTGAACGGTTTCTACATAAAATTTTAAATGAAAAAAAAAAAAAGTTTACAGTTTCCTGCTACTTTCCTCAATTAGATTTCTCCCAGATTCCTCTTAAGTAACTCCTTCCCAATCCTAATCCTTACTCTGCCTTCCTGGTGCCCTCTTCCTAGCAGGAGTTTTGAATAGGTTGGGGTTTTTTTGTTTTGGCTTTCCAGTCATTTTCCTTGTTCTACATTCAGCTTAAATCCCTGATTTCATTCCTGATCATTCTCCCTCTGTGCCCTGCTCAGGTGAGACCCCACCTGCAGAGCTGCCCCAGCCCTGGGGCCAACAGCAGGAGGACGTGGAGCTGCTGGAGAGAGCCCAGAGGAGGCCCCGGAGCTGCTCCAGGGCTGGAGCCCCTCTGCTCTGGAGCCAGGCTGGGAGAGCTGGGGGTGCTCCCCTGGAGAGGAGAAGGCTCCAGGGAGAGCTCAGAGCCCCTTGCAGGGCCTGAAGGGGCTCCAGGAGAGCTGGAGAGGGACTGGGGACAAGGGATGGAGAGACAGGACAAGGAGGAATATCTTTCTTTCATAAGCATCTGTAAAATCACACTCCGTGCTTTTACAATCAACCCTTTTCTTAAGTTATTTCTATGAAAACACCAAAGGAAATCTCACTGGAAAGTCAGTCACATTGTCAAGAAATAATTTATTTCACCATGAAAAAATGGTCATTGTTTTAAGATAATTTAGTTGCCCTGAGTTCCATATTAGACTTCGCCATGCTGCCTTCACACTACACTCCCCAGCCATGGAGGAATAAACACCTGGATCCCTGAAATAAATGGGCTTCTTTGGATTCATTTGTGACTGAAACACAAGGTGGGACAGAGCAACTGTCACCAGGCCAATGTGACCATCACACTTTTTCATTTTCACTACAGAAATAGTTGTGACTCAGACCCAGTCCTGTGCCTCAAGGTCGCATGAAGAGGCTGCGTGACGAGCAACGTGATTTTTCTGGGGGGGAGTGGTGGACTTGAAAATGAAAACATGTATTTTATCTATGAAAAATTAAAAATATAATTGGGAATATAAGAACTGGGGGGAAGAGGGCAGGGTTAGATGGGATATTGGGAAGGCATTCTTCCCTGTGAGGGTGGTGAGGCCCTGGNTGATTCTATGCCATACATGCACCGTGGTTCCTGGTGGAAGAACCATTTATTGTTAAGGCCAATAAACCTCCCTTGCTTCTGGGCTTACCGAAATTAACACCAGAAGTTGCATTTCCAGTGCAATCCTCTTTTTACTTCCCTCTAAACATCAACTTAAAGTCAGCTGGAATCCAAGTGCTCCCAACTGGAGTTAGCACATATTCCATGGACTCTGAGCACCTAAAACTCTCCAAGGCACTTCTCAGGTATCGACTGGGAATGTGAGAGATGAGCATTTAAGAAAAACACTGAACCACAATTGTGTATTCATGATCCAGTAATTCATGTGGATGCCTAATTCCACTACAACCTGGAACTCTTTTCCCCCAGGCTTTATGTTCACATCAGCACAGAGACAGATGTCCCTGGATGGGAAAACACCATGGGATCAGGGTCAGCTGTTGTGGAGCCTGCAGTGAGCATCTTCTGGAACACTGGGATCATGTGTTGGGCATGATCCCTTCAGTCACCCCCCTATGTGGGAATGACCATGAGGAAGCCAAGCACACTCAGCAACTGCCTGGGAAGGAAAGCTCCTGTGCCCATCTGATGCTGGAGGTAATGCCATCCATGGCTGCCCTAACTGGGATTACAAAATATTTGTGGCTTGTAGCTGACAAGCACCGGAAGTGAAACAATAGTTCTTTCACTTGCACAAGTCCCCTCTGCATTTTTTAGGCAGTTTTACAGGATCTTAAAAGAATTGGTAGCACTGAAATAATAAGAGATTTATAGAAGCAAATGGAAATCTCTGGTGACTTCAGAATTACTTTATCTTAATGCTATTTTTTTGTTGAGGGACTTTCCATTTTAAAAAAGGAATCCCCTGGGTGCTTCTAAATCATTCCAGAAAGTCTAAAACAGTAACATGGACATGAATTGATTTCTTACAGTGATAATATTGGTTCTGCTTGTTCCAGAGGCTACAGAAATACGTGCTGATGCAAATGGTACCCTTTTATTTCTACAGGACACAGCAGTGCTGGGATAACACTCCTGAGCCAATTTAAGACTTTCAGCTACCGTGTCAACTTATTTTTCAATTCAGACAGAGCAACCAGGAGAAAGAACCCTTTGCCACACACGTCTTATTAATTTCAGGGCATAAAGCAAATTATTAACTGAAAGCCACCAAGTCCTCAATTTGGGGTCATTTTTATAAACACTGCCAGCTCCAGCTGAATCTCATTTGTGCAAGTCATGTTTGGAGCCCGCATTTACATTTGTTTTAAATGATCACTGAAAGTGCTTGGGAAAAGTGATGGATGACTAGGCTGAAAGCAGAGAAGTTAACACAGCTTCACTAAAACTCCCAACCATTCTAACAAATAAAAAACAGCGCTCACCAGAACATGAAGGTTCCAGCACTGCTGGAACTCATGCAGTTACTCCACTTAATTGCAGAAAATAACCAAAACCAGAAAGCAGAAGGCAGGGAATCCCAAGGAGAACCTCCTTACCAAAAAATGCTGTTTTAAGGAATGATAGAGTAATTCAGGTTTAAAAGGGAGATATTGGTTCAACCTCTGTACTCAGAGCAGGGTCAAATACACCAGGTTGCTCATTCCCTGGACGTCAGCCAGATCTCTTCCTCTATCAGAATCCTTAAAAACAGGCCAGGATGTGGAAAAGCCACACTTCACCTGTAATCTTATAAATCAACCTCTCAATTAACAAAGCACTGCTGTAACTTGTGTTGTTGCTGTCGCCCACACCTGAGCAAAGGGCTGTTGCAGGGAAATGATGTAACAAAGTTTTTATTCAAACCTGCCAAATCATCACAAGAACTCTGATCAAGAACAAGAGCCAAATTACACAACTCCACTTCCTCATGTCAAGCAAACTGGAAAGTACAGAAAAAACCAGAAAAGCTGCCTGATAATTACAACAGGATAAAAGAAACCAGTGAAACCACAAAGACAAAGCACCAGCTTTGGACACTGCTCTCCCTCAAACACCAAAGCCCGCATGAGCCATGATATAAAGTATTTTTTTTTTTTAAAGAGCCTAATTTAGAAATACCTGCTGCTACTGCCTGCTACCTTCTCCAGAACTTTTTTGTCTTCATAAAAAACGCAGCACCACCTGTAACCTGTTCCTCAGCTCTGGCACAGGAAGAGAAGCTGTGGCTGCCCCATCCCTGGAATTATTCCAGGCCAGGTTGGAGCACCCTGGGATGGTGGAAGGTGTCCCTGCAGGGAGCTGGAACTGGATGGGCTTTAAGGTCCCTTCCAACCTAAACCATTCTGTGATTTTGATATCTAAGTTTTTGTTCCCTCTTTCTTTCTTTCTCTCTTCAGATAATCTCAGGACTATTTAAAGTGTCCAGCACACCTGCTTTTCTTTATTTCATGTCAACATTTCCTCATCATAAGTTGCTGAGTAAAGTCGTTCTTTGAGGTGCTTCATGAAGGGAACTTACAGAATTAAGGGCACAGCATTAAAAATGATAAAGTTTCTAAAAAGACAGGTATGAAATAACCCTGAACTGACTTCAACCATCATCTTAGACTTCCTTCTGACCTCAGTTTAAAGTAAAAACCTAAGCACCAGGCAGACAACTTATTTTTAAAAGGGTTTGTGGACTGTACTTTCACACTCGGGCGACGGCAACTCTTCCTAAGCAGCTTGTCAGGAAACTGGCAAAGAATAAAACATTACCAGGCTTTATTTAGTCTGTGCTTTGGGGGGGTTTTAATTTCACTGCAGAGATTGAAATGGACATAAAGGACAGATAAAAACGCAAAAGGATTCAAATCTTTTCTGAACAGAGACCTAGAATAGCTTTGCTCCTTATTAAGTGGTGTAGTTGGAAAACTAGGAAGGCACAGTAGGAACAATTCTTCATCCTAGTAAAAAAGCTGAAAGAATTTTATATTTTCTTTCCAAGCATCCCTGTTTAGTTTGTGATGGCTTTCACAGTTACAAACACAGCAGAGCCAATCACTTTTTCTTCTCTGCATAAAAATGTTGCAAAATAAAATAACATATTCTGCACCACTGCAAATTATCGAGAGCTGTGTGTACCAGGAACCCTGCCTATGAAAAGGTCCTTTTGTTGCCCCTGACAGAAAATGAAACAAGGCCACAAGGTGGGTTTGTGATTCATCTGTCACAGGACAGCACAGCAGCAGCATTCCCGAACCAGGCAGAAGGAACAAACCCTGCAGCAGCTTCCTCTTGGGAGCAGCCCAAGGTGCCTCAGCCCAGCACACGTCACACTTTCCCAAGTCTGCAAACACCTCGTGCAGGCAGAAACCACCACTGTGGCTGCAAAGTATCCCCACCCCTCCTTTCTCCCAACACCAGTACAGCCTTTTATTGGATTTTATTGTACAAACCACTGAAGATCCATTCTCCAGGCTGGTAGCAAGGCTTGTCACAACAAGGTGTGCAAGAACTCTACGTGTTCAGCTCAACTCACACAGGATGCCAGCACCAACCTTTGATGTCCACATCCTGTAACAAACACTCCATGGTTCTATTTTAGGCTAATTAAGACACCTTTTAGCCTATTGAAATAAAAGGTAATTTAACATAAGGAGAAAACAGATGGGAAGAGGCAGCCAAATCAGCTGAGTTTTTAGCCCACTATTTATCAATGCAGAGATGTCGATGTCAAAGCTGAGAGTAAAATCTCCTGTTTCCTAGGAAAGGCAGCACTGTCTGCACATGCAGATGGTGCAGAGGGATGGTTTGGAGAGTGCAGTGCCACAACTCCAACCCAAAGGCAGCAGCTGGATGCACATCATGGCCAGGGACTGGGTGTGTTCCAGCCAAGCCAGCCCTGGCTTCCAACGAGGCAACAGAACCCACACAGCACCATCCTAATTCTGGAAACAAGAACTCCACGAAAACTGAAACCTACGGAGAAACTGTTTATGATGGATGCAAACAGAAGCAGCCCCTGAAACATCTGTGAATGTTATACACAGTAATACAGCCAAGTATCAGCTGAAATGGTTTTGTGTGTTTTTTCCATCTCTAAAGATTTTATCACCTTTGAGTAACAACTAGATAAACAGGCAGTGAGTCCAAAATCTGAACAGTCTGAGGAGATACTTCACATGATTTAGAAATGTGGAGAGCCCTGAGCAGTTCAAAGATCAGCTCAAGGGCAGCTAAATGGGGAAACACTCACAGACAGCACGTGGCACTATAGGAATACTTCAGGACTTACTAATATTGAGATAAAAGGCACATTTTCAGAATATTAATCACAACCCAGTAGCAAAGATGTTTAGTTCAGACACTACAACTGCATTATAGCACGTAAAACATACTGGGTCACACCACCACTCAAGCTATTGAAACAAAAACTGTGCTGGAAGGGTGAAACTCCCTTCCAAAATCCTCCCTTCCCAGTGGTGTCACCTAGAGATTAGAATCATTGCACAGCTGTCTCCACTTCTTTATCCTTCACTCCATTTTCCAGTTCTAGCATCTCTTTCAAAAATGGTAATGGCTATTCTGAGTTCCTTATTCTGTAGGCAGCAATTTTTTCCCCAAGTTACTGCATTTCTCTTTTTAACATTAATTTAATGTGCTATTTTCCGCCTGGTCAACCAAAATTGGCAAGATCTTGCTCCATTTCTCAGTCATTGTACATTTGCTTATACTGAATGATTCTTCACCTTCAAACGGGTGTCCTCTCTCTCCAGCTCCTCCTCCATTTGTGTAAATCATTCTGCTAAATAAAATAATCTTTTTTTCTGTACTTTATACAGTGTGGGTCCCTCAGGAATTTCAGTAGGAGGAGAAGGAGAAACCAGGACCCTACCAGCAAATCCCCTTCCAGATTACAAACTGCTGTTTCTATTCTATTTATTTATATATTTAAACAGTTTCACACTTCAATTTACATTAGAGCTCCTGGATGAAGGAACTGGAGTCCAGTAATGCATTATCCATGATTTTCTTGAAAACTTTCCCCCTCTCTCCTAAAATCTCCAGTAGCCACTTCAATTTGGGACCTTGCCTGTGACTTCCTCTGCCTTGCTCCGGAGAATGACCCCATTCCCAGGACACCTGGGTGTGTTCCCACGGAGATTTGCTCATGACCAACAGTGCAAGAGACCCAAATTTACAGCTTTTCATTAAAAACACACTTTTGTTTACCAGACAAAGAGATTCAACTGCTATAAATATCTGAGAGATGCAGAAAAATAAACCCTGAGTGCTGTCCTTTCCTTCCAGAGTAATTTGGCTGGATGAAGGCACTAAGGCTTTCAGCAAACCACAATTATTTACATCAAAGAATAACATGTAAGGTTTTTTCTGTATGAAAAAAAAGGTTCAGCTTGAGAAAGGCTTCAAAAAAAATTTACCAAGGCTATTTGCTCATTTTTAAAAATGGTTTCAAACCCCCTTTTTGTTTGTTTTGCTGTGTACATTCAATTCCCTTCTGGAATTGCTCCCAAGTAAGAGCATTAAGTGATGACAGCCAACCATGCATGTAAGTATGGAATTATCTTATGTAAGCATCAATTAATAATTTTATCTGCACCACCACAAGGAAATCCTTTACAAGCAGTTCCATGTACTAAACATTTAGTCAGCACACATATTTATAGTTTACTAACAGAAAAGCACAGCCATGCACACACACACAGGGAAAAGCAGGAGGATTCCTTTGGTGCTCTCATTTTTTCCCTCACTTACCTGCTTTTCATATCAAAATATCCGTATTCCCCCCCCCCCCCCCAAATGCAAGGGCACGCTGATAATACAGGGATTTGTCATAATTCTACGCTATTTGTGCAATAAAGCAGTTTAAAATGCAAATGACAGACATCTAAGTCACCCTGCCTGGAAATAGTTTGTAAAGAGCAAATTAAAGTAAAGTTTGAAAATGTCAACATGTGAAACGCAGGCAGATAAAGTGTGAATTAGCTGATTTTACAATTAATCTGCAACTCTCGAATTCAAAGACACAGGAACAGTGTACATTTAATTAATTTCAGGGTGATATTTAAGAAAAAACAACCGTGAGCAATCAGGTTTGAACTTTTCAAGTGTGTTATTTCCTGTGAGTTCGAGTAGCTACTCCTGCCTTGACCTGGCAAACTGCCACAGGTGAGAACAGGAATGCTGACTGCTGTTCCCTAAAATCCAGAGTTTGGAAACCAAGATATTTAATAATTCTAGCTCATTAATCATACCCTAAAGAAGTGTTCTGATCAGACTAAAAAAAAGGATTACGAATATGGTACTAAAGAACTAAAAAACCTCCAGCTTCCCCACAAAAGGAGAATACAGGGCTTAGTTGGACAAACCTGATTCCGTAACTCAAGTGAGTTTTATCCAAGTGACTTTTTCAGTCAAGGTTTTTTTAGTCCTTTATCCAGGTGAGTTTTATGCAAGCGACTTTTTCAGAAGAGAAGTGAATTAAAAGATGAAAGTGACTGCTCAGTTTTGGGGCCTGAAAGCTGGTTCCAAGTTTTTTTAGACACCACTGCAGGCCCTACCTTCCCTCTCATCCATGGCAGCTCACTGGAAAACTCAATCCAGGACTTTGTACCCTCCCTCTGCTTCCCAGATTTTCCCAGTTCCCAGTGGCAGGCACAAAGCAGCCTCCTCACCTTCATGATGTTCACCAGGTCTGTTTGATAGTAGCGATCCTGGTGTGCATTGGCAGCTGCTAAAGTGAGGAGATAATCATTCCTGGCATGGATAGCCTTGGAATTGCACTCGGATCGTCGGGCTTTTAACTGCAACAAGTGAAAACACAGCTCCTAATGAGAATCTGAATGACCAAACATACATTCATAGCAATTTAATAGTGTGTATATGTGTTAATACAGTGAAAACTTTAGGGCGTTAATAGCTTTTAAGTTTTCCTAATGATGAGGGGATTCCTGACGGATTTTTCTCTCCTGCAATTGGAATTTCACACGTGGTCTTCAAAGAACAGTTTTAACTCTAATTAGAAAAAAAATTTCCTTGTATATATTCCATATATAATTCTATACTCTGTCCAAAGAGTGCTCTTAGCTCATCCCTTGTCCTGCCAATTTCCCTTCCAAGCTGTCCCTCACCTCTACATCCCAGACAATTTGGGGCATTTGCCTCATGAAATGAGCAGCAAAATCCAAGTTTTATACTCACCTTCACACTTGCCTTCTGCAAGCTTATTCTTGAATGAAAAAGACTAAGTTTGGACCTGGAACAGAAATGAGCAGAAGAAATTGAATGATTGCCTTACATCATTTCTACAAAAGTATTTTTTAGCTGTCTGAAGGATGGTGGTTTAAAAAGTAAATAAGAAAACAAAATCAAGTCAATAGCTAATTTAATCTGAATAACACTGCAGTATGAACCTGCTCCAAAATTCCCAAGCTCAAATTTTTGGTTGTTTTTGTTTGTCTGTTTACTTTCTTCAGGTATTATAGGTAATTTTATTAAAGTTCTTTTCATCATCCCTCAGAAAGACAGAAAAGATCTCTAATGAAACCATCATTTCATTCCCTGAGAGCAATTCTGAATAACTTCTAAAAGCAAAACTTATAGAAAAAAAGAAGAAAAAAGGGTGTGGTAAACTCCCATAAAACAGGCCAGACTCCAAACCCAAACCATGTGTTACTTGTTTTCCTGGAAGGAAGGAAATCACCCTCTTTAGGATGTCAAGGAACAGAAAAAACCTAAAGCCTCAAAAATTTACCTTGAAAAATGAAAAACAGTGTCCTGTTCCCTCTCTCCCTCTAAATGGACCGATACCAAATTTGAGATGTGTGGACAGAAAAGGAAGTCAGGAGGCTTTAATATCAAACAAGTGCCAGCTGACACACTGTCCTCAGAAAATGCCAAATTAAAGCTGTTACTTGAACTTCCTTCCTAAAGAAACCAACACAAGTTCTAATTTCCTCTCAGGGCGTGCTTGAAATGGCTACAAAAATGTATAGAAGCAAAAAGCAAAGAAAACCTGGCAGAATCTCGTTGAAAGCCAAATATCAAGTGCAAAAACTAATACAAATGTGCTTTTTGGGGCTGCAATTATTTCTACATATGCCATTATAAAAACATACTTGGCCTCAATATCAGCTTTCTCCCGCACCGCCTGAGCCATCTGTTCAGTCTCAAAATATTTCTTTTTGCCTTTAGCTAAATCTTTGACTGTCTCCTGTAATTCAGCTTGGATCCTTGTCAGCTGGTCCACGCACTGAAAAAAAGCATTCAGGAAACAAAATATTACTTTTCTTTTTGCATCCAAATAATATTATCATCATGGTTTTGCTGCTTTTTATGGTATTTTATAGGGAAGGATGCAGTCTTCGAGTCACTCCTGGTCAATTATTCATGCAGGTCTTTTAAAACTGATCATGAAGAACATAAAACCTTCTCTCTGCTGCTGTTTAAACTGTTCAAAATCAATGATAACACAGAAATTAAACATAAAAGTTCTGAAAGCTTTGGATGAGGTAATTAGTTGGAAGTCATCGGAATACAACTGGGAAAAATCCAAAGGCAATCTACTGGAAGTGATACCAAAAAAATGATTAATCTTTCCTTCTTTAAAATTTAAAACATGAGGCAAAAGCTGCCACATAAAACACAACACAACAGGAAGAAAAATGATTACATTCAGCAATTCTTCAGACACCCTGCCAGCTTAAGAAAAACCCCAACAAACTGGGAAAGGATCTGTGCTAAGCAGGATCTAGGTAAGAAGACCACTGTGAATTATTAATGTCTAGAATTAAAACTCTCTTTAGAAGAGATTACTAAAGATTTTCCTTTACCCAAACTGGATTAAGCACACAGGAGATTGATAGGCCAGTGGATTTCTATTTAATTACAGATATCACAGGCTGGACGTGGTCAGTGAAGGCTCCAGCAGTACCCAGGGCTGACTTCAAGGAAACCAATCTGCCTTTGAGTCCTTCCAACACCACCCAAAGGTCCCAGCTCTTTTCATATCAACATCACCCCAGTGGCTTTGCTCATTCCAGGTGCCTTGGTGGTGAACACCTCTCCAAACCACCTCAGCTTCTTCATGCCACTGATTATTAATGCATGCAACCTCCTTCAGGAGCACTGCGGGACCAACGAGCTGCTGCAATCCAACAGGGTAACATCAACTTCCCCGTGTCCCACTGTTAACAAACAACACCCAGCCACCTGTAAAACACAAACTGGCAGCCAACAGCAATTGCTGGTCAGCTAACCACACAACCCTGCTCTTCCTGAAGCTGGAAATCCATGGAAATTCACACTAAAGCCACTATTTGATGTGTGCAGACCAATAAAGCAACAGGCTCCAGAGGGTGCATTCCCTGGAGGCTGGTTTGGGGAGTGCTGGAAGGCAGGACTGGGATTGTTGGAGACCTCTCTGTGTGCATGATTGAAAAATAAAAGGTAAAAAAATCTGTATATAACGGATGGCTGACAAAGACCTAAACGCCTGTGAAAAGGACTGAGGGTTTGCAACATCAACGGGGATTTTGATCCCTAAAATCTCCTGCCAGCATCAAAAAATTAAAATATCAAATAACCCCAGTTGTTAAAAAGATCATTTGAGAGAGTTAAATAATCTTGGTTTGCATCCCTGTAGGATAAAGAACTGTCAGGGGGCTGGATGCCACTTCAGATGGGTATTCCAGTGCAACCTTACCAGTATTTCACTGACTCTGCATTGTAATTTTGATAAGCTTTTGTCTGCATGGAGGTCAGAACAATTATTTCTCTGTCCATTGTTTATCTGTTTGGGAACTCAAAGGGAAGGGTGAGAGACTGCACTGTGTAAAACAATAAAACTGGTTGTGGAGGAAAATGAATCCCACCAAGTGGATGATAATTCCATGTTGTAGGAAAAGCATGTATCACTGTTAGAATACTGTGACCCAAAATACTGCCCTGATAATTGTAATATCTTGTTCTGCTGATTCAAAAGTGCAGGAAGAAAGGAACTTCTATGACTTTTATAAATTTAAAGATCACTTCTGCTGCTGACTCATAAACACTGAACTATCACCACTAGCAGAAGAATAAAGTAAGATTATTTACCCAGTAAGAATGCTATAAAATTGCCACAACATTGTTTGGAAAGCTTCACATGAAAATAAAATTCCACAGGACAATAAAACAGCATTTAGAAAGTTAATTTTTCCCTCACAAAACAGATATTGCACACATTTCTAAGAGCTGTAGAATAATTTGTTCAGAAAATGAGAGCTCACATTACACAAACATCTATTTAAATTTGTAACCAAGTATTTTACAAAATACTACTCTAGAACCCAGAACTGGGTACGTTCTGGGTCTCTGTTGTCACTTTTTAACAAGCAAAGCTAAAATTATTGTTCTTTGGGGGTTTTTTTCTGTCATTCAAGGGACACCTTCCACTATCCCAGGTTACTCCAAACCCCATCCAGCCTGGCCTTGGGCACTTCCAGGGATCCAGGGGCAGCCACAGCTTCTCTGGGCACCCTGTGCCAGGGCCTCACCACCCCCATAAATGACTTTCAAACGCAACAAGCAATTAAATTAATATCCAGCTCACTGGAACTACACTATTTTCTCTGCGGGGATAATTACAGATAATTAAACAGATAATTAAAGCAGCTTTTGGAGCACTCACTTGTGATATTGTTACAGGAGGTGGCTGGACAATCTCCACTCTCCATCCTGGAGATTGCTCAAGCCATTCCTTCAGGTTTCAGAGGGATCTTTTCTTAAAATCAGAACTTTTTCTAACAAAAACCACCTGCAATTGTCACTGCACACCCAATGCAATGGGACTTCTACACCACAATGTGAGATTTGCTGAGATGTGTTTGACCCACTGAGTACCACATTTTCAAAAGACTCATTTCCAAGCAGTTATCATTTGGGGTAACAGCTCAGAATTTTGATCCCTCTCTAACAAGCTGGGTATTTACACCTATGAGATGAAGAGTACATATGTGTTTTAGAAGTGCCACACTGAAAGATTTCTAAAAACCGTGGTTTTTTCCTCCATAAAAATGACATAAGTATAAAGATTTTATTAAAGCACAAATACCTTCTTCAGCTGCTGCTCCTTAAAGCACCGCACATTCCTGGCTGGTTCAGAAATTAAGTTTTTATAGTTCTCACAGATATTGAGTCGGGACTGGGCCACCTGCACGGTGCCTTCTAAGAGTGATTTCCAAACTGAGTACATGCTCCTAAAACAATGAAACACAGAGAGGGTGTGGGAAGGAAGAAAGGGAGGTCAGGTGTTCCACTGAAAATTCAGATTTATAGAATGTCCTGAATGGGAAGGATCCTCCACAGGGATCAGAATCCAGCTCCTGGGCTGGCTTATGTAACAGCAGCATTTTTCCAAGGACTGCTTTTAAAACTAAATCTAAAGTACAATCCTTTAGGCTGAACTAGCAAACGTCTCCACTTTTAACAAAAATTTTAATGGAAGTTGTACCAAAAATAAAGATTTTCCCGCCTGTTCCTGTCTTGTGATTCAACTCTTTGCCAAAAACTTCGGGTTCAGCACTTGGTGATGGGGAAGGGTTTGGAGAAGATCTCTGGGCACTCTGGGATCTCATAGCATGGAAGGGAACAAGCTGCAGGTGGGAGGGGCTGGGTGTCACGGGAGTGTTTTATGTACACTTGAGACCATAATTCAGTTTATTTCTTCCTAAGCACACAAACGATGTGAGTGTGCTGAAAAGTCCCAAACACAAATCTGTCAATTTCTTCCTGTTTGAAATAAAACTTGTCAGAACACAAAGAAGACATTAAAACAAAGCATCTGAAAGCTTATTCCAAATATTTAGGAGGTGCTGTTCAAAGGCTTTCAGCAACTGAGTTATTTCTGGTTTCATGTTTTATCCACCTTTCATGTTAATGAAATAAAGTTTTGTAAACAACTGTCTCTGGCTTTGCCTCCTCCCTGCTGTCAGATTTGATGTTCACAAAGAACAGCCTCTTAAAATGAAATCTCTTCCTGTCTTTTCCTACTAAACAATCCACACACTTATCCCTCTAACCTTAACGTTATTTACTAAAATCTATATTCAGATACAAGCATTAATACCCAAACAGATGCAAATTACAGTTGTCCTGTCAAGCCGTTTTGTTTCTCCCATCTTCCTAAATATTCAAGTCATAAACATCTATTTAAGACTAATCTCAGGAAAACAAAGCTTCTTTTTTAACTGGCAATGCTCTGCTACAAAGGAAAAAGAAAAATTAACTACAGAAAAGCGGTTGGTTCATTGTTAAGTAAAATAATGACACAAATTGAAATGATAAATACAGCAATTTTGAGATATCCAACTGGTAAATTACCTATAATCACTTCGTTCCTCAGCTCTTATTCCAAGCCAGTCCTTCTTTAAGTATTGGCTAGCCAGCTTCTGAATGCTCTGTTAAAAGAAGGGGGGAAAAAAATTTAAAAAAAAAAAGGTAATTAAAATAACATTTCTGCTCTTATGTCAGACAAATGAAAACCCAAAGAAGCAAACAATCTACAGCTCCAGCAAATGTACAGTGGCAGAATCAGAGGTGGGAGTGTTGGAAGGGAAAGGGCTGAACTTGTCCCAGCTGTGAGAACCCCAATTTGTATTTCCCTGGATGAGGACAGGGGGCTCCCAGAATTCAGGAAATATCTGCCCATTTATGAGCCCACGCTGACATGCCCAGCTTGGATCATCCGAGGCTGCAGGAGCTCTGCTGCTCCCAGGAGGAGCCCACCACTCAGAGGATTACACCAGACAAGAGACTGACAAATGCAGCTCATCTTTAATTATTCATGTTAATTGCGCCCTTCAGTCTCAGCGTTTCATTTTGCACGGCCTCAGAAAATCAATAACAACATTTTCATATTCAAGGTCAGAAAGCAGCAGGATTTCATTTATAACCTCACGGGGAAGGGGAGTTGCTGCCACACCCACCCCTCCTCTGGCTGCTGATCCCATTTTCCTCAATATATTACTTTGGAATTGGGTCCCACCAATTGGAAATCACGGAGCTGAAGATGAGTTTATGAACACTGAGCACCGTTCCTGGGTTTGGGTTCCTGCTGGGGAGCCACAGCCCCACGGAATGCTCCAGGCTGGGGCAGAGGGGCTGGGAAAGGATCTGGGGGCGCCTCCGGGGAGGTTTAGGTTGGATTAGAGAAAATTCCTTCCCCATAAGGAAAGGCAGCCCAGCTGCCCAGGGCAGTGGTGAGTCCCCATCCCTGAAGGATTGAAGAGCTCTGTGGATGTGGCACTTGGGGACACCGGTCAGTGGTGGGGGAACAGCTGGACTCGGAAGATCTTGAAGATCCTTTCCAACCTAAACCATCCTGTGACTCTTCCAAAGCACCATCACCACAGAAACACCCTGCGGCTTTTGCATGTTAGTCCACACAGCAAAGGAGTGGGAGACCTGGGTGAAAATTCCCTTTCCAGCTAAGAATCAATCCCCCAGGAGTATTTTGGAACAGCAGTTCTGAGGAAGAGCCTGGGGTGAGACATCTTTTCCTCTCACCCACTCCACAAGAGGCACGGCCCAGTGTTATTTATTTACACTTTTTATACCATGTTTAAGATGCAACAACCTTTTAATTACTCCTAGAAAAAATATCAGAATTAGCTCAAACAGCACAAGATTTTATTCACGTCTCACCAGCCCACACAATAGTCAAAATTTATTACTGAGCTATGATTTGATCGATGTGTTCACACATAAAAATTAAATGCTGCTAACAGATCATTAGTAGAAAAGTCATGCTCCTTCATATTTAAAAAAACCCACACAAATTCCACTATGTAGCTGTTAAAAAAATACCAGATAAAAGGAAAAATAACATTTCCTTTAACCCTGGCAGAGCAATTTGTGATGAGATCTGGAGCTTTATGAGATACCTCCACCTGGTGCTACTTTTGTGTTTCCACCCCTTCTGCCTCAGACTCCACTACAAGATCTGCCTCAAGATGCTGAATAAACATTCACAAACAGGAAAAAAAGCTCGCTGGCAGCTGAGGACAAGCTCTGCCAAAACTAAGACACAGAAAAAAGTCACAAGAGGGATAAATAAAGCTATTTTTGCCCACAGAAATCCTATCACTGATGTCAGCAAATAAACCATAAACCCAGCGGGATTAACCATTTAATTCCAAACTGAACAAGCTCAGCACCAAAACTACTCAAGAGGCTGAAGAGAACAGTGAGGATAAAAGAATCATGGACTATCCCGAGTTGGAAGGGACCCACAGGACCACAAAGTCCAACTCCTGGCCCTTCACAGTCCAGCAATCCCATCCTGTGCATCCCTGGGAGTGTTCTCCAAACACTCCTGGAGCTCTGGCATCCATGAAAAAAATCAGCACAATTTCACATACACTCAGATTTGTATTTCTCAGGGCTGCAGCTCCTACTTGATGTTCCTTATCACCAGACCTCACCTCACGTCTATTTACTGGTATTTTCTAATATCAATAAATACCAGCTGTGACAGGTATTGGGGAGGAAAAAATTTTAAAGTATTTGCTATAATACTTACAAAAGGAATTACCACTAGGAAAGGAAAGAGGGAGATGAGCCAAATTAAAAGATCACTGTTAGAAGACTTTTAAAAAGTCATATTAACGATACTTTCCAAAGCAGTTGTTTGCTAAGTCCTCTTCTGGCAGGCAAACACTCCACAACAGAGAGGTTTTAGTATCTCTCTTTATTTGGCTTCTTCTGTGGGAAAAGCAAGGTTACTCCCAATTAAACTGACTTCATGGAAGTGTGGAAGCCACTTTTGTTAATCAACAGCAAATTAACACTCTCCATTAGCAGCAAGAAAATTAACAGTTTTATTATGTAAAAATTCTTATTATCAGACCCATCCATTATGTGCAAGAGAGCTTTGCTTTGTTTTACTTTTAAATGGGGAAAAAATACGTTGGCAATGTTGTACCATTGTCATTATTGTGAGGTGCAGGCAATGTGGAAAATTCTGTTTTATTTCCGTACTGCTGGTTCTTCCAAAATAAATTTGACAGCTACACCAAAACTCTCCTGCCACTGTAAAAACAGCCTTTTGACTGATATCAGATATTTTCAAACCCCTATTTTTAGCTGTAGGAGTATGGGCCATTCGCTGATGATCCTTGTGGGTCCCTTCCAACTCAGAATATTCTGTGAAACAACTGAAGTAATCTGTGAGGCCAGGCTGAGGATGAAGGGGAATTGTCATCCACAGAGACTCTTCTAGAGAAAGAAAGGAGAAAAAAACCCCACACAACCAAAATGCATAATGTCTACATTTTGAAGAATGCTTCTACTACAAAAATGAAGAAATGACATGGATCCAAAACAAGAAATTTCAGGTGCTTCCCCAATGCCCTCAGCTTTTTTTCATAAACCAGCGAGATTTGACACGACTTCAGTGAGCTCAGGGAGCCTGACTCACTCAAACACAACTACTGAGGGCCAAAAATTCAGGAGGCAGCTTTATCAATCACACAGATGTTTTCCTCACAAGCTTGAGGAGTAACTTGGAACAGATTTTACGCCCATGCCAATCTCTTGGAAACGTTTGCACAGGGAGAAGGGAGCAGAAAATTCAATGTAGCCTGTCAGGTGAGGTTCCTGAACACAGCAGAACCATTCAGTATCAGTACTAAAGTCTGAGATAGTTATTACAGTGATTATTTCAAGCGATATTTTATTCACCAGAGCCAGACTCAATAATAGTTTAATGAGAACGAAGGGACTCAGGCAGGGATGCCAGGCAGGGATGCCAGGCAGGGATTCCAGGCAGGATGTGACGTGGCTCCATTTGCATCACAGGCTGTCAACACAAGCTCTGTCAGACACAATTATTTTGTTGGGAGCTCACACGGGGCCTTGGCAGCAGCACCGTGACCGAAGCGCTGCTGCAGCACAAACGGAAATGAAAACAATCCCTGGCACAGGCAGCACATGGACTGCTCCAGTGCCCCCTGGTACTTCCCAAAAAGTGCCCTAGGTGTTCATCTGCACTACCTTTAACATGGCTAAATGAGAGATAAAGGAGGTTTCTCTGTGCCTGCAGCATCAATTGTGAAATTCCCTGGAAACATTAGGGAAAGGCTGGTTGTCTAAGGTACAGCTGCATCCCTGACCATGCTGCTTCTCCTTCCTGAAGATGGGATATTCCTTCCTCCCATTAGATGACTCCAATTCCAGAAAATACGGGGTTTCATTCTTTCATTCACTCACAATTTTGTTCCAAGCTCCTTCATTTCTCTTTTTATTTTCAGATATTTGAAGCGTGACAAGAAAGCAAAGGAAACAAAGCGGGAAGCTAAAAAATTCATGTACAGCAGTTAAATATCACCTCAGGCACTCCTGCAATCAGGTTTAGCAAAGGAAATGTCAAAGCTCTTCTCATTCACTTTGTTCATTTGTTAAAACTGTTGCTTCATTTGCAGCATCTTAATTCTCTCCAAAACAACCTGAATGAGATATAATTTAACTTTTCCTCTCTCAGCAATCCTTTAAAAAAAACCCTGGCAATAAGTTGGTTCCTTTTTTCCAAAGGTTTCACAGTTTTCAAAGACAACACTCACAGTGCTAAGACAGGAAATGATCAGAGGATAAATCCACTGCAGCCAAGCTGACTAGACCTAGAGCCAATCCAGATTTATTCATCAAAATATCCTCTAAGCTATTATATTCCCGACCTTTCATCAGGCCAGGATCCATAGCTAACCTAGGGATTCCTGCTCCGTATTACTTGGCACAAAACCAACGTTGGAAGTTTCTTTCTCTGCCTTATTATGTCTCCCTTATTATGAGCATCCTGACAGATTTTAACTAATAAAACCATACTTCACTAAGCTTCCAACTGCTTGTTCTCCAAATTCTCCTGGCTTTGGCTTCCAAATTTTAAGATTTCAGGCATCAAAAAAAAGTAATTGTGATCTCCATGACGTGGCACCATGGCCATAACTTAATCACAGATACTTCCACCTCTGAGCAGGTTACAAACCAGAATAAATCCAGTTACACCAACCAAGCCCAGTATTCATGTGGAGAAATTGTTTTCACTTTCTAAACTGCATATTTTAAATTGCTACACTAGGATTATGCTGCCATTTGGAAACATTCCAGGTTATTTTTAAGGCCTTTTGCTAAATGACTCTAAAAAATGTCTGTGCTGATGCCTTACTGCACCATCCAGTGAGTATTTATCCAGTGAGAGTATTTCAGGCAGCCTGAAGTTTAGGGACTCTCTTCTTGCAATTCTTAGCTCCACAACCCCTGAGGAAGTACAATACTCCCAACAAATAAAAATCCCCCAGCTTTCCAGGCACCAAGTGAAGAAGTCTGAGCAAAATTCCCCCCATCTTTGAGGGTTAAAGGTAGAAAATAGCTAAAGATTGCTTTTAGTCTTCAAAATACAGATAGCTCCTGTTTAAACCATCTAAAATTACTCTTTCTTATACTTCAAATAACTTTTCCTAGGTTGTGAAACTGCTCTACATAAACTCAGAGTTCTTTTTCAGAGTTGGCTTTCTTTAAGTCCCTATGAAACTGTTAGAAAACCTCAGGAAGGGGCAGAGCCTCAGGTTGTATTACAAGGTATCAGGAGGTTTCCACCACATCACTTCTCCCTGGAGCCAAAGGCACATTAGCAGCTCTGGAGAAGAAGTTTGTTTGTCTTTTGGTTCAAAAGTCTGTGTTTCCTGAGCAAATCCCATTCCTAATAGATAAACCAAAGGCCTGGATCACATTTCAGATGGGGAACCACCGCTTTACACAGCTCCTTATAAACCAGATTTCTTTTCCACCCTACTGCACTAGACAATGTAATTTTTGGCTGAGTTAATTTTTAACTTTAAAGTAAACTTTTAACAACTTTGGACCTTGATCTTTGGACAAATCTTCTAAAGCTTAAAAACAGGGAAATTTATGAGGTTCCACAAGGCCAAGTGCAAGGTCCTGCACTTGGGTCAGGGCAATGACAGGACACAGGGAATGGCTTCCCCCTGCCAGAGGGCAGGGATGGATGGGATATTGGGAAGGAATTGTTCCCTGGGAGGGTGGGCAGGCCCTGGCACAGGGTGCCCAGAGGAGCTGTGGCTGCCCCTGGATCCCTGGCAGTGTCCAGGGCCAGGCTGGACGGGGCTTGGAGCACCCTGGGACAGTGGAAGGTGTCCCTGCCCATGGCAGGGGAGCTGGAATGAGGTGATTTTTAATATCCCTTCCTGATATGAAAAGACTGAAGTGAGTCAAGTCCTGGCAAACCACCTGATTTTCTCCATGTACAGATCTGATTGCCAGCGTGAATTCAAAGTGAAGTTTCTCAGGACACGAATGCAAAATACCACCCAAATCCCACAGACAGGAGTGATGACAAACCAGCACTTCTGCCAGTCCCTCAGAAGAGGAACCACCTGCACACGGGCTGGACCCCCCAGGCTGCCCTGCTTGGGGACACCAATGCCACATCCTTCTTCTGTCCCCCACCAGCTGCCTCCCCACACCTCAGCTGAAGCAGGAGATGGGGGACACGTCTGTCACCTCCTCCATTTCCTGCTGCTTTAAGGGATGCCAGCCAAGAGCATCCCTTTAACATCAGTCTGAAGGAACTTCTGTGGGGTTTTAACCAGTGCTGCTGTCAGGTTGAGGGATTTTTCTTCTCTGTTTGAACTGCTGAGAAGTATCACTTTCCACAAGCACCAAACTGGCTCTAAGGACTCCTGGAAGGCTGATAAGCTCCTTCCCCCCACCCAAATGGGAGCTCTGTGTTGCTGGACAGAAAGACAGACCACAGGATCATGGTATGGAGCCTTGGGAAAAGGCAAAGCCCCAGTTAAGGTCCCAGTTAGGACCAAAAAAGGTGTAGCTTCTCAAACTCTCACCTTCCTTATAAGCACCTCCACGAGTTCTGTTTTGCTGAGTGAGACCAAAACCAGACACTTCCCAGTTTTGCAGCATGTGAGGAGTGTAGCGTTAAATTCCAAATTTCCCGTAGTTCAGATCTGGGGTGGCTGATGAAGGATGGCAAAAACCTCGCCTTCACAGTATTTTTTGGCTGGAGAACACTGTGCAGCCACTGCTCTACTAAACAGAAAGATCAGGATAGGATCTCACAGGCAAAGCCAGAGCTAAGGATTAAAAATCCGTATTGACCAGTTCACTTGCCTCATGGAACCAGTTCAAAACTTCTGGACCAGTTCAAAAAGCAGGGAAGCACTGGAAGAGCTACAAAGGGAAAGTCAGGCTAAAACAGGGACTGGTGAGTGACCTCTCTGTCTTGTTTCAGAGTCAAAACAGCTACAAAAAATTGTATTTAAGATCAGCAAGTTGGGGTTGCAACACTCTGCAACTCTCTCCTCACTGCTCTCATCCTCACTGTGGGATTTGGCACTGACCATAATAATAAACCATAATTAATAGTGACCATAATTAATAAACCACAGCATGTGTGGGGGTTTTTAAAAATAATGCCATCCAGGAGGATTGCATTTTTAAATATTTACTATTTTGAGAGAAACCTTTCTGACTTTGTTTCATTCTCCGCAGCGCTGCCACTGAAGCTGCTCCATGTTATTCCCTGGAAGAGTCCCCGGCAGGTCGGCATTTCCTATTCTGTGGGAACTTCTTAATTAAAGGTTCACATGATTACAAAGCACTGACACAGCTCCTGCTCCATGGAGCACAAAGCTGATTATTTTCCCACCCTAAAACAGCTGGCAGATAACTCTGAAATTGGTTGTGCTGCACGTAGTATTTATTGATCAGTTTGTAACAGTGGAAGTGTTACTGCTCTGAAGTTTATCACGTTGAAGTTTTAAAATTAATTTTGAATTTGGTTATTAGCTTCTGAGTTTGGTGTATCTTTAGAATAAGGAACTCACAATTAAGTCAGGTTTTGGCATAAATTTAATTGTGTACATCAAAACCTGGGGAAAAAATAAAAACCAGCCTGAAAACACAACGCTGTAGTTTTAAGGAGACTGGTACATTTTGTCTGTCTGGCAAAGTTTACACGAACAAATTTTGCTCTGGAAAGCATTACCACTATTCAGAATTCACTACTTATTAATTAAGTAATTATTTAATTCATATTTCTTGAGCGTTCTGTTCAACACTAACCTCTACAAGTCTACTTTTAGCCCTGCTGAAATCAACCCCTCTAAAAGAAGATGATAATAAAAATTGTGCACAGCCTGTTTCTACAGCTTTATATTTATTAAGTTATGCAGTTTGAGACCAATTAGCAAAGCACCTTCTCCTCAAGTATCTCAGGAAACACACACTGGCATGGAAAAGAAATTCAGGGATGCTGCAGTCACACATTCCAAGTGCCACTGGTGCCACCACAGCACCTCAATGCCTCAACCTGCCCCACAACCACCACCAGTGATTTCAACTATTCCATTTTCTGCAAGAAACTTGTCCTTGATGCCAGTGAGCTTTAAGGTCCCTTCCAACCCAACCCATTCCATGATTTTATCAGGAAAGGTTTGCCACTGCTCACCTAGTTATGCTCAGATCAGTAGAATAATTCATTGCACCACAAACACTGCACAGCCAGGGAATTTAATCCCTCACCTGACAGTTTGGGTTTGTTCTGAACCACTAAATCTGCACTAAAAGTACAGTTACAAATGTCAAGGGCAGAAGACAAAGAGACCTGGATTTCTCAAAAACAAATGAAGATGATTCACCTTGGCTGGACAATTCTTCCAGCTGAACAAACAACCCAAGTGCTCCCTGGAAACCAGAGAGACAAGCGTGCATGCTTCCATCCGCCAAGGAATTTTGGCACCATGATCCAGTTATGGAAAACAAAGGTCTGGACTTCCGAAATAAAACAGCTGGATTGATCAGCCAGCTTGAGGGGGAAGAAGTAAGAACACAGTTGTACCTAACAACATTTTCAGCATTCGAGGTCAGCAGACACCAAAGCCACATTATACTTCTGATTAGTAAAGCTTGAGACTCCATGCAGGAAAAGGGACTGGAGAACTCATCATTTCAGTGGAGAAAAAGAAGAAGAAATACTTTATTTGTTTCTGGGTGAGGGGAATTCCAGCTAAGTGGTTTTTAGGAAGAATACACATTCATAGAAGAGCATAAAAAATGGTGGGATTGTGTCCTGCAGGGAAATACAGAAGAAAGTGGTAACCTCAAAAAGTTTCAGGAGAGATGTAGCCAAGGACAGGTTTTTTCCAGCAATTTGAGGCCGTTCCCTCTCCTCCTGTCCCTGTTCCCTGGGAGCAGAGCCCGACCCCCCCAGCTGCCCCCTCCTGTCAGGGACTTGTGCAGAGCCACAAGGGCCCCCCTGAGCCTCCTTTTCTCCAGGCTGAGCCCCTTTCCCAGCTCCCTCAGCCCCTCCTGGGGCTCCAGCCCCTTCCCCAGCTCCGTTCCCTTCCTTGGACACACTCCAGCCCCTCAAGGTCCTTCTTGTCCTGAGGAGCTCAAAACTCTGCCCAGGACTGGAGGTGCCTCAGCAGTGCCAGCACAGCGAACAGAGTCTGGTTTGGTTTTTGTTGGGTTTGGTTTGGGTTGGTTTTGGAAAGAAGCCATTAAAACAAATCCATTTTAGATCCCTGAAAACCCTAAAACTCTTTGAGGGCTATTTTTCCATAGGAAAAAGTTAACAATGCCCACAGTACAGGGAAGCCACACGAAGTGTACCATGAGAAGATCCCAGGTGAATGTAGCACACCAGAACTGCTGTTAATAATTAAACTGGCTCTAAAGGAGATCACTGATACCAACATTCCCAAGCAAGGGGGCTCCAAAGCTCACATCCAGCTTTCCACAAGCAGCAGTAATTTCCAGGGATCGCAGCCTTTGTAATTCCCTTAATTTACCACAGAAAATTTCCCCCCTTTCCAAGACTCCACATTAACCCTGAAGCAGTAATTTAACAACAATAACACCTAGTGCACAGCACATTCCTTAACACCTCATATATCCTGTAGGACACAGGACGTGACATCCTCATTCCTTTAGCTGAACTTCTAAAGTATTGCCTTATATTTCCAGGGATTTGCCGTGGGTTTGTTTTCTCCTTTATAAATCAAACAGTAGCAGAGATTTAAAGCAAAATTTAAGGCTGTAGAACACAGTTATGCAAACAATATTAAGTAATTTTTGTAAAAGCAAGTTTAAGTAATATCTTAGCCATCTAAAAGTGCCTTTATTAGCATTTTATAGGGTAAAATTGCTGCTTCCAGGTATGGTAGTACCTTAAATCAAGGATATTATTTTTTAGAAAAAAATCTCTTATTTTCAACAGGACACAAAAGCTGGCAGCAATAATGTAAAGATGTTAAAGGTTGTGTTCGTGTTCAAACATCTGTAGAAAAAAAGAAACCCTTCCATAACTCAGGATACAGGTGCCAAAGCACTCACTAAGGGGAAAAACAGTCTATTAGAAAGCAATTTTTCTCTGAAGTTAGAAGGCAAGCCAACTCTACAAGAGCTGCCAAGAACATCAGAGTCCAACTAAGTTTGACTTTGTTCACATGAAAAAAAAAAAAAGAACAAGAAAAAGAAATTCCTTCCTGCTCATTTAAGAAAGAATTTAACAGGAGCAGTTCAGAAAAACAAAAAAATCATCAAGTCAATCTCTGCTCAGAAAACACAGAGAGAGAAGGAAAGCTTGTCTCAGGGAGCTTAAAAAACGGATTTATTCAGGCTCGACGTTTGCTAAGCACAGGTCCGCCCAGAGGAAGTTTTTATGTAGAGATTTATACATCTATTTCACACGTGAAACTCACGGGTTTGGTATTATCAGACAAACAGAACAAGCGAGCGAAGCCCGTGCCCGGCGCCGGGGGAAAGGAACCATCTGGTCTCCACCGCGCCGACACAATGGGGAAGGGGTTGAGTTTGGCAGCTCGGGATTGGGAAGCATATGGTACATTTCCTCTGAACTGGGCACTTTCTGGCTCCCCTCACTTTGTGTCAGAACCTTCCCAGCGCTTGTGGGGTTTGTATGAAGCTTTTGTCGTGCTGAAAGTGAAGGCACAGAGAAGAGCAGGGTCTTTCGTGTGGGGTTACTCCGAAGGAGGCTGAGCGGGGAGGAGAAATACAAAAATCCCTGCCATCTCTTCAGATTGGTGTGTTGATAATTCTTCTGCTTTCTGAATGGATTGTGGGCTAATTTTTCACCAGAGACATGCAGGGGTCCTACTATTCTATTTTCAAAATTGGAAAATTCCCAAACCGCTTCCAGGGCAGGTCCAAAAAAAAAAAAAAAAAAAAAGGGGGGGGGGGGAAAAAAAAAAGGGAAGACTGACATCCTAGCAAACTAAGATTATTTGGACCAATTTGCTTGGGTTCTTATCCTTAAAAAAGCAAAGGCTCAAATCCTAGCAAACTAAGATTATCTGGACCAAATTTCTTTGGGTTCTTATTCTTAAAACAGCAAAGGCAATCTTTTATTTGTGTATTTACTGATAGTTACAAGAGAAGCTCTTGAGCCACAGGTTTTCATGTATTAATAAAATAAACCAGAGAAGCCTGAAATTCAAAGTCTATGCTGCTACCAAATGTACTTCAACATAAAATTAGCCAAGTACAGGACTGACATGAGTTCCTTGGAAACAGGTTTGTATTTCACACACAAGTGTTAAGAGACAACACCTCAGGTGGTTTTGTCCAGCTTGTGTAGCACAAGGTTTTGCTACAATGATAAATGGAAGTTCTCTATTATAGTTTCAGATCAGCAAATTAAATGAGGTAAATGCAGACTGCAGCAGATTTTTCTACTGTGGTTTCTGGGAGCACCAGTGCCCTGGGTATGGTCAGCACTCTGTAACATCAGGCCGGGCAGAAGGACAGAGACCAAAACCTCCCAAAATCAAATACAACAACAACTATTCAAGTCTGAGGCATAAAATTATATGCAAAGATTAACATAATGCAAACGAAGAGAGCCCAGGAGGGACTGAGACCACGTCAGTCCCCAGCACACTGATCTCAGCACATCAGCACCTTAATTTAATCCAAGATTACACAGCAGTTAGGTGAAGTTGCACTATTTCACACTGCAGTACATTGAGTATTAGGTACCCAAAGTCAAGCCCTGATGAGTACTGGGAATTCCTATTCCTACTTGGCAGAGATCAGTAGATATTATTTTTAATCCTCGTGTCTAAAAAGATGCAAAAAATCTGCAGCTTCCATGGATAAGTATTAGCAACCACAAGGTTATTCCAACAGGAATAGACCTGCACAAGCAAACCACAAATTATTCCTATTAAAAATGAAGCAGATGAGCTGAAGGGAAGGGGAAAACTGCATATTTCAGTCCTCAAAGTAGAAATAGTATTATCCAAAGGGTTCTATTAAGCACACCCACAGGATGTGCAGGAAGAAATAAAGGGCGAAGGTTGAAAGTTTTTAGGAGAAAACAATTACATTTAATATTGATATTGCAAGAGACGCTGTGCAAGGAAGCTCTCCCAAAGTGAAGAGCCCTTGAAAAAACAGATGAGTTTGATGGCTAAAAGGGAACACACAGAATAATGTAGAGAAAAATGAACCCATACTCTAATTCAGGAAACTGTGCGCCACTCTTCAGAACTGAATTCAAAGCAGTACGAAAGAAAATACAGGTCTAAACCCTGAATAATATCTTTGCAACAACGGGAATAAGCCAAAAAAACCAGCTTTTGAATCTGGTCATCAAAAGACCTCCCAGTGTCTGTATGTATATATTTATTATATTTAAGTATATATTTATATACGTATTTTTATACCTAAAGCAGCTGCACATTGACAGGAGATGAAACAGTCACATCCAAGAATATCAGCAACATATTTAACAAATATTTTCTTCTCCAGACAAATGCTTGACAGACTATCATTAGAAATGTCTCCTACCTTTTTAATTTTACAACATTTCTAGGAGTGCCAGTGGAGTCAGTTCCTACAGAGAGTGTTTTGTAGGAGGAGCTCTGCACTTTACTTCTGGTTCTTGGCCTTTGTACATCTCCAGGCAAGCGGAGCCCCTCATTTTCCTGCACCTGAAAACCCAGGAGGGCTTTTCTTCCTTTGGTATATCAAAGGTCGGGAATATCACTATTCTGTTAAATACTGAATTACCAGAAGTTATTTTGCTGGAAGGTGTCTATATCATTTCTAAGTCACTCATATAAACACCAAGACTACTGAAATTACACCAAGATTACTCAAATCTAGTAGATCTGCAATTGCTTTCCTCCCTTCCCCAGCATTACATTTTCCCCAATAGATGTTATATTTATTTTAAATATTAGAATAAATTAAATATTATATTTAATATTTAAGGTGAAAGAACACTAAAAAGTCACCAAGTCACAAGCTAATTCAACAGAAAAGAATTTAAGAACAAGATTTGCAAAAAAATCCTGTTGTTTGCTTTCTGCTTCCCAAAGGTTTTTCTGTATTCACAACACACCAAAGCTCTGAGAGATCTGAGCAAACTCTTATATTTAGGTAGCAAGACAAAGCACTAATTAATAGATGACAAAGTCATCTGGTTCTGGATTCTCTGCCGCTCTTCAAAGGAAAAATCATTTCTAAGCTCAATCTCGGCCTCACAGAGAGCCCTGAAAGGTTAAACAAAACCCTCTTCAGTCAAAACGCTTACAACCCTTAAGACAGCCAGCTATAAATTATTAAGTAGCTTGTCTAATTGCTTCATGATGGCATCCAAAGATTCCAGTCCCCCCTACCCCCATCCCAAGATGCAATTCCAGCTGGATGCACTTTCCACACAGACCATTATTCACCAGAGTCCGCTCTAATGTTAAAATGAGGTACCAGAGGTCAGGCTCCTAATCAGAAAACAAAGAGTGAGATTCCCACACCCACATAACATCCTAAATCTTGGAGCTCCATCAGCAAGCTGACAACTGGAAAACCTAGGAAACCTCATCAATAAGTGATGGCGAAAGGGATCGGATTGCACTCGACAGCCCGACTTTAAATCCTCCAAATTCAGTCATATCTGGAGAAATGCTCCCATAAACACTGCTCTGATCCACGACTGTAAATCAGAAACTTAGGCCATGAATTAGGGAACTTTCAGGTCTTCACTCAGTGGGCGAGAGTATAAAATGTGAAATCAATTCCCAGTTATTACAGCAGAGAGAGGCAAAGCAGGAGAAAAACAGCAAAACATTAAAAAAATATGTCCAGTTCATCGACATGCCTCCATTTTCCAATTCACTGGTTTGCTGGGTTTTAAACACCACATTTCAAGCAGAGAAAACACACCTTTAATGGCTCAGGGTTTACAAACCTTAGCAGGGATTGCAAATCAAACAAAATAGCTCTTTTTTTAACTGGGTTATAGTAACAGCACTCATAATTTTATCAAATACATCTACAAATCATCCATTCACACAAAATGAAAAGGGATCTGCAAATTTTAACTTCTGAAGTAGGAAGACTTGGCTTTAAACTTCTTGATTTGCAGACATTCAATATTTATTCCTTGCTGCCTATAACGACATTATTTTTTATTCCAGCAAAACACAACTGCCTGATTTTAATGTTCTCCCTCAGCAAAAGATCCATGGCAGATTCTCTGGCACGTATTCCCAGCTTGTTTTAAACCAACACTGCTGACTGACAGCTACATGAGGGACTCATCAGCCATCTTCCTGAGCAGTTTCCAGACCAAACTCCATAATAATTCCAATAATATTCCAAAGCTGATACCACTGATATGTAAATCAATCATGGTAATGTACAGTGTTCACTATAAGCATTCCCAAATGATTGCTAAGGGGAATAAAAGAGCAGGAGGAGCTCTGGACCCAATCCATGGGACATGTGCACCAGGAACGAGACAGAAGCCAAACAAGGTAGGACAATGTCCGTGGTGGATGCTCTTGTCTCAGGAATGTAATTGCAAGAGCAGTTGCTGACTGACAGAAACTCGCACCCTCTTATCTGCTCCCACCAAACAGCAAAGCCGAAATGCCACGGCCACTGCTGAGCTGAGCAAGGGCTCAAAAGCACAGTTAAAATAACAACAATGTGCTTTTGTCAATGCAGCTCTTACCTTTACCTGCTCTGGGAAAGAGAAATGCAGGGGAAGAAGAAAACCACGTCCCTCTGGTTTGGAATTTAGCAATGATTACTTGGCTGAACTTTGGCCAGTTGTTTTTTAATATGGGCAACAAAAGATACAAATATGAAAGTAAAATGGGCAATAGGGAAATCTTACTGTCCAGGTAAACCTCCATGTTATTTATGGCCAAAAGAAAGTACGGAAGGGTTTGTTCTTGTTTCTCATAATGCAGCAATCAAAGCAAAGTCGTTGGGCAAAGGCTGAGGTACAATAAAACGTGGCACCCAGAGTTTGTCCTTCCCACACCTTGGCTGGCAAAAGCCCCAAAACCTGCACATAGGAACACATTGTCTTTTTTCCCCTTTAAAAGCGGAAATTAGAATTCGTTTTTATGATTTCAGTCACAGGGGTACAAGAGATCAAGGACTAACACCGAGACGTGCAAAAGTCAAATATGTGAATAGTGAACAAGCTTAATTCTCGGGCTGAAGCCCTGGCAGGGGTGGTGTCCTCAGCACCCTCCTCTTCTTCCTTCCCTAAGAGCCCAATTGTTTAATTAATTGTTTTACATAGGTGAAATGGACCATTAGAAAACATTAGACAACACTTAATTTATCATTTATACAAGGATGAATGCAAATCATTTTGAGGTTTGGGGTTGGATTTTTTTTTTCCCCCCTTCCCACACCCCTGATTAATATTCATGAGGATAATTTCACAAGGCAGTTATAAAACTATGTCAGAGGCAGCTCGAAAATATAGTTGTGCTAACAGAGAAAGAGGAAACCCTGTCCCCCTCCCCGCCCCTGCAAGGGGGGATTTAAACCCAACGCAAACATTTACTGAATGATGGGGTTTTATAATATTTTAATCGAGTTATTCATTACACAAAAATAACACTGTGGAAAACCAGATAACGTTATACAAAAGCTAAGTTCATTTGTTCTGGACAGGTGGCCAGTCTGCAACTCCGTGCCGGCATCCAAAGCCCGCCCACAATAGCACTAAAGACGATTATGCAAATGCTCCCCATTCCCTGCTATTTTCCCAGGAATGGGAGAAGGGCTCCATGTGGAAGAAGCAATTGTTTCCCAGTCATGTGGAAAACAAACCAAGAGAAAGAAGAGAGGGAATGTGAACGGAAGATAGCAACACATCCCCGCGCCGGCCTGCGCCGAGCTGGGAGATGCCTGGAATGATCCTAACGGAGCGCGGATAGCAGGGGTCAGAGCCCAAGTTCAGAGCCCAGGAAATGTATTCTTCATATTATTCTGCATTTTCCTTGTATTCTGCCACGGGACAAAGCAGCTGAGAGATGGCAGCTCTCCTTCAGCTGTAACGCACCGCTCCAGCGGGAGCGCTGGCACAAGCGGGAAGTTTGGGGAAGACGGGCAGGACGTCATCTGGTTATCTGGGAGCCTGGATTCTGGCAGAGTTTTTTCCAATTCCACATCTTGGTCACAGAGCAATTAGAAAATAAATGTGGAATCGACAACAATGAATTTGCTCCACTTCAATCCTCCAGTGATTATTAATTTTAACATATTTTACTAAAATAAACAATATTAATAAAATACACTGATAAAAAGGATGTAAAATTTATCCTCAAAAACTACTAGAATGTTTCTTATATTTCAAACATAGCTCATCAAAGCCTATGGCCTGAATCACCTGTTTTTACACAAAATGCTTTTCACCTCTCCCCAATTCCACATAAGTACTCATCTACATAAATCAGCTCTCCTGCTGTCCCACTGAATCCCAGGATTCAGTAGGACACAAAAAAGACCGTAGGCAAATGAACATGGTCCAACTAACCAGCAGCCTGCAACTTTATTAATTATAAGTTGAGTGTGACTAATCATAATCCTAAGGGCAGGACTTTCCCTTCCCACAGAGCAGCACCAGGTACTAAATGGCTGCAGAGCAGCATCAATGGGTCAGAAGCTGTCATGGATAAACAACCTGTGCCATTAGCACTGACTTTTACACAGGCTGGGGATTCAGCTGCCCCATCCCTGGCAGTGTCCAAGGCCAGGCTGGACAGGGCTTGGAGCAACCTGGGATAGTGAAAGGTGTCCCTGCCCATGGCAGGGAGGTGGAACTGGATGAGCTTCAAGGTCTCTTCCAACCCATTCCAGTCTGTGACTCTGATTCTAAAGGAACCACGTTTCTACAGCTGGTATCAGGAGACTAAAGTAAGAAATAATAATCTGGTCAGCCTTGCTCAAATAAAAATGAAATAAAAATAAGCATCTTCCCACATTCCTCAAAAAAACACCTGTCCATCACAGTTAGTTAGAGTGAGCCTCAAAGTCTGTTGAATATAATCTACAGGAGCAGTGTTAGGGATAATCCATATTTAAAGACCAACACCTCCTTTGCTTCACAGGTTTTCACCCTATTCAGGCCCTGTAATTTGATTTAGTAAAGATAAAAGTTTATATAGGAGGCTGTTGCCCTTTTTTATTTTATTTTACAAGTACAGCTTTTCAGAACTTATTTTTTTACGCTTCTTTTGCTTTACCTCAACATCCCATAATCCTCGAAGCAAGTTTCCAAAGCCCACAGGCTTTGTTTTCCCAGCTGATGGAAATTTGGCTCCATTTCCATCACCACCTCTTTTCCATTCAGATCCCAACAACTTTACACTGAATTTGAATTCAAAAGAATTTCTTGGGCAGTTTCTGACATTATTTTAAAGTCATTCAATCAAACCCTCCTTCCATCAGTGATATCATTGTTACTTTTCCTCATTCAACAGAATTTACAAATAAATTCTGAAGACTCTTGCTCATGTGTTCACCACATGCACACAGCCTTTATCGTGTCTCCTGCCTGGCTGGAATTCCTCCAGGATTATTGTGACATCCAGAATTGATACTCTCCCCTTTTTTGCCACGATACTGAGTGCTTTGCGTTTCTGGTAACTCCACTGTTCTCTCTCCCTCTTTCCTGCAGGAATCTCCTCTGGGATCAGCCTACCTATTGGCTTCTGGGCACTCTGTAAATCTTCCAAATATATTTCACCCTCCCTGTTGGTGTTCTCAATTATCACTTGTCTTTCAGCATCTTTGATTGCACTGCTCCACTTCAGGCTTCTCTTACCTTGCCATACCACTCAGTTTTTCTCCACACACTCCTCTGACCATTCTTACCCCACCCAGGCATTTCTCTATTTCCATTTTCAACACCAACTGTCTGGTCTATCTCATCAATCTCTTTTTCTCTTTCCCCCCTTCAATTTCTAACACTTCCCACCTCTATTTCTTTGTCTTGGCCTGGTAACACAAAACTTGATCAGCCATTGCCATAATCTCATTTTTTATGCTGTTTCACAGCTCTTCACCATTCACTTCTTCTTTCACCAGGGACAAAATTCCACCCCCCAGCTCCTTTGTTTTCTTTCCTGTATCTGGCTCTTTCCATCTGTGCTTATCGTAGATCTTCATCCCTGACACTTTTTTGGTTGCTCTCAGCTCTGCTGCTGCCAACACTCACTCGAGCTCTGGAGGTAACTCTGGGAGAGAGGAAGCCTTCGACAGCCCCAGGAACATTCCCTGATTTACTGCAAACTCCCTCTGGATTGCCAGTCCTTGTTCAGTGTCAGGTGCAATTCACTGAGCCTTTGGAGGACGGGGTTCATTCAGAGACTGAACTTTATACTCGCTCAGGAAAATAATCAGGAACTTCAGAGAGAGTTAAAATAGTGAGCACAAGCATGGCTAAAATAATATACACATTTCCTATTTTAATTAAAGCATGCCTGCAGGCCATGCCATTGTTTTTGGCATATGAGAATACCACTACCAGCTTAATATATGATGGTATATAATTGGATTTTACTAGAAGTTCTGCTCTTTCATTTAGTAGATTTTAGACGCTAATTATTACTGGTCTTCTGTTGCAGGTATTCACAGCATGGATGGAAGGACAAAAAGCATTTAGGATATAAACAGGAGGACAGAGACCATACTGTTCACTAAAGGAGGAACAAATCCAGCCTGCTTTAGTAGAGTCCAACCCACAAGTCTTCTCCCCATGGCATTTTTCCTGCCCAAAATTCCCATAACCATGACCAGAAATCCCATCAGCGAGATGCCACAACGCCGCTTTCGCTTTCCCTCTCAGGACTGTGTTTCTTCAACATCCCACGGGTCCATCACCAGGTGCACATCCCTAAATTGTGGCTGCCCCATCCCTGGAAGTGGCCAAGGCCAGCTTGGATGGGGCTTGGAGCAACCTGGGATAGGGGAAGGTGTCCCTGCCCATGAGCTTTAAGGTTGCTTCCCACCCAAACCATTCCATGATTTTATGGTAACACAGACATTCCTCCCACTCCTCCTTTGCAATTCCTTGCCGAATCCAAACAATTAAAGGACCCTTGGGGATTTACACAGCCAGGGACATGCCCCGGCTCCAGCTCATGCTCACCCACCCCAGTGACACACAGGCCCTCACAGGCACTCACATCAGCCTCAACCTTTTCCAAAAATTAATAGGCACTTCAAAAAATAAGAAAAGGAAGCAGTAATAAAAAATTAGAACAAATTATCTTTCAAAAGTCAGTTCCAAATCACTGCTTTTTCTTATTTGCATCATTATTATACCTAAAAGAAAACACATTTTCTCCTTTTCTGGCATAGAATTATATGATTCATTTAGCATATAATTAACACACGTTTGTCAACTCCTTGTTTCACTGTAGGCCTCCAGCCCAATATCTTCTGTACAGCTACAAAGATAGAGCCACCATTCATTATTCAAAGGTTTCTTTGCTGCAAACCAAAGATGTTCTGGTAAATAACAGTTTTGGACTCATTATAAGGTGAGTCATGTTTGAGTTTCCAGTCGTCACAGGTAACTTAGTTATTCATTCTTAAAATATTTTTAATATGCTCTTTGCATATTATTCAGAGTTGTGCAGAGAAAAACCTTTTCTACGAGTCATAGAGAGAAGAGGAAAAAGAAATTCATTGTAAATTATCAGCTGCTCCTGGGAGACAGAGACACTGAAGTGTGCCAAGTCAAATTAATCCCAGACACAAAGATGTGAATAAAGCTTTAAAACTGAGATCAAGCAGGGACATTAAATAGATCACTCAGAAAAAATAAAACTAACTTCATTTGGTACTGTATTTTACACACTGGCCAGTGTGTGTTTAAAATTCCATGGTTTTGCAAAGGAAAATGCTCTTCACAGGAATGCCTGAAGCCAAAAAGAAGCCAGTGCTGACACTGAGCCTGGAGAATGCAGATGGGCTTTCTCAAGTCTTGTTTTAAGCAAACAGATCAAGAGCAAATTTCTGCTAAGGAAAACCAATGAAATCTGGTTTAAAAAGATCTGAAACAGAACAAGAACCAAAGTGAACTGCATTCAATATTTAAATCAGCACTGGTAGGTAACAGATTTTAAAAAACAACTTTTATTTAGCCCAGGGCAAGCTTCAAATTTACAGTCTGGGCTCATCTCTCCACTCCAACCTTTTTTTATACCGTTTTTCTTTAAATAAATTGTGTGTTTCTGAACACAACACATCAAGCTTGGCTCTGACATGACTTATTCACTTCCACAGGGCTGGGTCATTAGAAAACATTTATATATTGTCACAAATTTACACAGTGCTGTACAAATACAGAAGGAAACAGATTCCCTACCTGGAAGCACTTGCAACACAAATAAACCCACCAATAACCAGGGTAAATCAGAGCTGGGTGTGACCTGGCAGCTGCAGAAACCAGGGGCACAGAACAGGGACATGGAGGGCAAAATAGGCAAGAGATGGAGAGAAGTGAATTAAAACCTTGTGGAAAGTTAATACACAAGGGCTTGGTGCTTTAAAGCCTCATAAACAAGGAGTTTAAGTGTAAAAAATTAAACAGAAAAATGCTCTGTATCAAATATTTCCATAAATATTGGAAGGAAGCTTTAGTTCAAGTCATTTCATTGCTACATAAGGAATTTTAGTACTTTGACAACTGAGAAAGACATTCTGGCACTAATATAGAGGCAAAAATGAATCAAAACATACGTGAAACATGAAAAAATCATCACTGAGAAAGATGACATCTTCCTCTTTTCCAAATCAGAATCTAATTTGTTTGGGAAAGGAAGACAGAAAGGCAGATTTAGAAGTTAAAAACAAATACAGTGCTGGTTAAAGGCAGGGAAGATCTACCCACAAGAGGACTGAAATCACAACACTGAATACAGCAAAAGAGGATTCACTGAAACCAGCAATATGAGATATTCAATATGTGGGCAAGAAAAGCCAGGGATGACCAAAAAGTGAATCACCTATGGCAAAGCTTTCTGAAAAGTCAAGAATCATGAAAACAAAGATACCACCTAAAAACACACAGACAGAAACCTTAGCAGCAGCATATGAATGATTTAATGACCCACATGCAAGCAGGGATAATTATAAAATAATGTGGAATCATGTGGTATTGATGTAGATGAGGGGAAATTCATGGCCCCAAATTGCTTCTCCCTTTTAAACAATATCCTAAAACCATGCAGGGTTTTGGTTTGTACCCCATTCTTTTGCTTCCTGTGAAATCTGATCACAACTCATCCTGAGCTTACAAAAACCACTGGCACAAGGTCACCTTGGCACTGGAGCAGCTCTGTGGATTTTTATTTTTATTACAATTTGGTAGTGGATCTGCACATCCAAGCAAATACATCTTCCAGACACTATGAAAGGCAGCAGTGGCAGCTCTTCATTTTGTTTGTCATTCCCTACTCCCACAACAGGGAAATTTCTGGGCACCTTGCCAAATTATATTTAATTAAAAGCTCCTCTGCTTTTGATTCTTTAGTAACTTGGTTACCAGCTCCATCGACCACTTACGCAGGGAAAGGAATTTAATATAAAAGTGGTTTTCTCTGGTGTTTACAGAACTGGTGACAGTATAATTTGGAGTGGGGAGACAGCTGGCAGTGCAGTTAAGAGAGGGAAAACACTGAAAAAGTTGAGATAGAAAAAGCCCAAATCAATGGAGCACACTGATGCTGTACAAATGCTATTTTAGCTTATCAGCTGGCAAACCAAAGTGCTTTCTTCAGCAAGAGAGGAAGTTCTCCCTCAGTACCTGAATAATTATTTAGTGTTAATACCTCAATAATCCATCAATTCCTGTGTTGAAGCCTGACTTCAAAAAGAAGGAAAAAGATCTTTCATTAAAAGGAAATCTCCTGCACTCAAAGGAGGGCTGATTAAACATATCCTAATCAGATACACACCAGTGGAAGGTCTAAATATTTCTTGGATAATAAAGGCTGGCTGAAGAATTCACTGGTTTATTTCAAGGCTGGGCTGGCTCTTAATTTTAAATGGTGGAAAAATATCTCTGATCCTATCAGGAGCCCGTGGTCATGGATTTAAACACCTGACATATCAAAAACGATGAGTGGTCTCCCTGATACCCTGAGTACGGAGGAATTTATAGCCCACAAAACCACCTACAAGTGACTCAGTGCAGCAGCCAAACGTGTTCCTGAAGATTTTTCCCTGAAATTGGTAAAGCAAAGTGAATTTCAACCTCACAAGTCTGAGCAGAATAAAGGTGACACCTCTAGAAGAGCTGCCACTGTGCTTTCAATCCTAACTCCAAATAAAGGAAAACTATACAAAATTATGGGACAGGCTTGGGTACACACTCACTGATATGTTCCTTTATCTTTACATGAAAATGCTTTTTAAATGTGCTGAACACTTAAAGCTTTAGACATTAGGAGAAAAAAAATCATAAAATACCCCAAATTCACTGAATATCTCAGAACAGAATTCCCATAGGCCCTATCCCTGCTGATTCCATCAGCCAGCCAGGCCATATCCCTGCTCCCACCAAGGCTAAATTCCAGCAGTGCTTCCTCAGCACGTCCTAATCCTGCCATGAATCAGCAAACATTTCACGCTCCTGAACCTGGATAAACTGTAAGAATAATCAGGGAGAGACTCTGTCAAACACGACATCAGAAAGTGGCTGAAAGAGTAAATCTGTTTATTCCTGTTATATACAACTCTGGGAGGATTGGAGTTGGTGGAATTTTACAGCTGGCTTAGAGAGAAAAATATCACTGTTGAGTGAAAAGAAATTTTTGTGAAGCAGAGAGTATTTTATTTTTACCGATACGACTCAAATTTAGCTACATTCAGTATCTGCATTTGGAAGCTGAGCCTCACTTCAGCTCTGCGGCTTCCCAAAAAGAACACACGTTTTCAGGAACTGAAATTATTTCCCAGGAGGTTGTTTGCAGCATTTCTCCTTTACAAGTTCTTTGCCTCATTTCTTAACACCTGACACACATAGGGGAAAAACCCAAACAAAAACAGTAGATAAGCCATATGAACTTGAAAAACATGTAGTGTGAGGGGGTTTTTTTTAAGATTCAAGAGCTCAATTTACTAACACACAGCAAAAACCCTTTTTCTCATGGATTTCTCCCCAGAAAGAAGTTTAAAGAAACTAAGGAGTCATGGTACAAGTGTGAAGGTCACCAGAAAGCCAGTGCCAAGACCCACTGCTAAAAAAATAAACACCACCCATCCACCCCAACCCCACAATCTTCACCATTTATTGATGTGTAATTATTGCTAGAGAGGAAATCAGCTTTGAAGTCAAGAATTATCATTTCTTATTCTTCAATCATAGAATATTCTATGTTGGGCATCACAAGGATCACCAAGTTCATTGTTATTTGGAGGAAAAGAAGATAAATTTCTACCACATATATTCAATATTCCATCTCTTTTTTTTTTCTTTTTCCATGGAACAGGTACAGAGCTCTTAGCAGGGAAAAAAAGAAAGTGACAGGATGTAGTTTTAGCAAGATCTCAGTATTTCTTCAAGGTATTTCTAAGAACTCTTGGTGGAACCCTCAACCAAAAACCTTCTGCAGGAGATTTCCCAGAAGCTGCCGGCACCTTGGATCACATTTCCACATTTTGTTATGCTAGGGGAATTTTTGCTTCCTAAAGGTCTAACAGACGACCTGCAGGCTACAAGAATAATCAGAAATAAGTATTTTGATGTATTTCAGCTGTTTCTGACTCTCCACAACCCTTTTTAAGCGACAGCAAGGGTTAAGCAGCTGCTGAACAGAGACCTCCACACCTTTCATTTAAAGGGAAACATCATGAATGGAAAGCTGGGTTTAAAGGAACTTTGGGATATTCTGAGAAGCCTCCCTTGGCCACCATTTGGGAGAAAACCTTTTGCTCCCAACTCTGAGGAACAACTGATGAACTTGGTCATGGCTGTGGGGTGTCTTCACTTCCCAGACTGTGGATGGCAGAGCAGAGGTGAGTTACGGCCTTGCAGGACTTTCTATCCCCTCACAGCAGCAGGTGTTTATTTACAGCATTTTTTCAAAACCCAAGCCCTAAAAACAGGTGCATTGACCCAAAAATTTGCTTCCCCCCCTAAATTTTCACCAAATATCCTTATTTGAATATTTATATATATAACATGTTATATTATTATTCTTATATAAAGAATTTTAGCATCATTACACCTGGTAATAGCTGTATAACTGAAAACTCTTTTTAAAAAGGTACATAGTGTATTATCTGCATTATTCACTTTTATGAACACAGAAAAAATAATCCTGCTTACAAATTCCACCCCCAACCACATTTACTGGAGGGCATTCAGAGAGATGCTTTGCTCTACCTTAAGTGAACATAAATTATCAGGCAAAACAAAACCAGAAAGCCAATACGAGACAGAAAATATCTTTCAAGACGCTGCTATAAATACAAGAAAACCCCAAAAAATTTGCATAGGAAAAATGCAAATTTTTGGCCAGCCTATTTGGATAGACAATCAAAAAGCAAACACAGATCTACCTGGCATCCTGAAGAGACATAAATCCAGGAAACCCAGGAGCTCACAAATTTCCCATCTCAAAAAATGTGACCAGCCCTTGGTATTTTTATTTTTTTTTTAAATTACCTCTTTATGGCTTGTGAAGGTAAAAAAAAGCTCTGAGCCATATTTGGACACAAGCAGAGCTAAGAAAACTAGCGCTGAGATGTTTTTTTCATAAATCTGTAGGCTTCCTCCTACTCAATTAGTTTCTGTTTGCAACCAGTATGAAATATGCTTTTATTTTTGTTGAAAATATGACAAACTACCCTTTAAACTGCAAAAGGCAGTGCAGAGTATATTGCTAGAGAAATCAGCAGTAGGC
Organism: Edolisoma coerulescens; assembly: GCA_013397115.1. Classification (NCBI taxonomy): domain Eukaryota; kingdom Metazoa; phylum Chordata; class Aves; order Passeriformes; family Campephagidae; genus Edolisoma; species Edolisoma coerulescens. Next base: position 776,911 of record VWZW01007546.1, read on the forward strand.
AGGGTATCTTGCCTAGGAGAAAACACGGAGTAATACTGAAAATTAAAAAAGGGATTGTAGGAATAACTATAAAATCATCAACACCATTCTGGTGACTGAAAAGAATGCTTTACATCTAAAAATTAAAATGCAAATCAATGTTAAGGTTCTGTTCCTGCACTGCATTTCCCCTTCATGAGTGTTTACTGATGATGATGTCACTACCTTACCCATCAAACCACATTTTAATATATTTTCTCAATAAAACAGAGTTTAAATATATGGAAATCTCCCAAAACAAAGCTTGCTGCACTGACTTATTTTATTTTCCATGGGAAAAAATGATAACCAATTAATGAGTAACTTAATGAATAACAAACAGGATACAACCAAACACTACTAAAATACGACAGCATCAATCGAGTAACCAAGTGGAACCCATCCTCTATATGGGATGCCAGCCACTCACAGTTTTCCAGAATCGAGTTGGACAAGCATTTTTCCTCATTTAAAGCACCAAGATGTTCAAATATTGTTATTTATTCCTCCTAAAACAATGTGGAAGGGAATGACCCAGCTGAGCTTCACTGCTGGCCACACACACCGAAAACCAGAACAATATATGTTGGAGGCCAACAGTTTGGAGAACTCTCCGAAATAATCCCTAGGATCTAAAAGCTGATAGGTTTCCTTTCTCCCTCCTCTGTTTTTGAGAGTGTAAGCTGGTAAAAGGCCTTTATCTGTATAAAACTGAACAAGTCACCCACTGTGGATGCAGAGTCTGACACTGAATAATCATTATGGGTGGAGATTTGACTTAAACATTTTCTGTTGGGGTTTTTTTTTTTTTTTTGAGCTGTCAACACATCCTGGTTTATCCAGGTCTGAAAGCAAACTTGCAAGGCTGGGAAGAGGAAGAAGGGAGTACAGTTTTTAAAAATAGTTAAGAACACATCTACTGTATCCTTTAAATAATCCTCTAAGACAAACAGCTTCAGTAGCCAAGAAGCTCTGCCCAGCTCTCCTGACATCCATCTAATGAACTCCTGAGGTCCAACATGAAAACTGGATCCCTGGGCTTGGGGATTGCTCTAGAATGGAAAGGATGACAGGCTGCCCCTGCAAACCCATGTTCGGGCCTTTTTACAGTGTGAACACAAGTTTATGTGTTTAATTATTGAACAGTGAATAAAATGAGCTCTTTTTTTTGTATTTTTGGGGTTTTTTTTATATTTTTAATTTAACCAATGGAGACCTTTTCAACAGTAAAATTAAGGTCTGAGAAACATGAACAGGAAGAGTAATTTTCAGAAGTGTCACTACCTAAAACAGAGTCACACATCACCAAAACCACTTTAGTAACTGTGCAGAAGGTGCAATCAAACAGTTTTTCAAAGTCCCACAGAGGAAAGGAACACCAGCTCCTATGAATTACCTCTGTGTGCCCAACATTTGACAACCAGCTGAACCAGCTGAATTGCAGAAAATTTATTTAGCTGAATTAACCAACTGAACTATACAAAGAATGAAACTCTCCATACCTTTTTTCGATGTGGCTTATTTTATTAAACCATTTTCTTTTTAATTACACTCTCCTGAGCACCATTTTCAGGCAAACCGGTGATTGCTGTTTTTCCCTAAGTTACGGTCTTTTGATTGTAACAGAGAAGGTCCTTATTAGGTAAAGAGGCAGAGTTATGTTGGATTTTTTTTCAATTGATGGCTCCAGAACAAATGCAGGGCTAACAGAGAAGGTGCAGAAATGCAAATAAAGGCAAAAGAAAGTTAAGAGATAAAGGGCTTTTGACTTGCTTATGGCCTGCTAGAAAATACAAGGAAGGGATGATGGGTGATGTTCATGCACCAAGTATTTGCCTTCTTACCTAGAAGCTCTGGGGATTTAAAAATCCCCAAACAAACAGCCCCCAACACACATCCAGAGCATTCCTGGCCATACTGACCGCTTGTAGATCCCTGCACAGCCATGTCCAGCAGTGGTCTGCAAACCAGGATGCACTTCCTGAGGAACTGACACCAACCCAAAAGCTGGGAGGAGAACATGGCACAGCCATTACCAGGGAAAACAGAGCAGGGAAAACAGCCAAGGAGGCGGCTCGGGCAGGGCCTGGGCTCTCAAACAGCCCTGAGAACAAAGACATGGTTTTCCTGAGGGATGAAGTTTGGGAATGAAGATGCTTAAAGATTTTCCAAGTTTAAAAGGGATAAGGGCCTCACCAAACTACAGGTTTGTTAAGGAGGTTGGAAGGCAACCTCCAGGAATCTCCTCCACCCAAAGAACTCCGAGATGAATGTGAGATGTGTAGGAGGGGTGGAAAGCTAGGAAATGAAAGAGTATTGTATTCCCAGGACAAGATACAAGGAAAGGTGTGGAAAAGGAACCCAAAGCGAGGTGGAGAAGCCTTGGCAGGGCATGGCTGGCACGGACTCATGACTCAGCGCTGGCGTTGCTGCTACTTCAGAGGCCCAAAGTTTCCACTTTGCTTATTTTTAAAGCCTTGAGTTGTGACTCGCCTGCCCTCTTAAATCCTAGGAAAAAGAAAAGCAGCTGCTGGGAAGGATGACTGGGTTCAATGTGTTAGGAAAGAGCTGAGATGCCGAGGCAGCACAAAAAAGACTGAGGCAGCAGAGAAAAAATGATGCCCACAGAAGCAACTCACGGATAACTCCCTCCACAGGCTGCAGGATCCACTGCCTGGCTCCCCGTTGGGGCTGAATGGCCAAGCAAAGAGCAGCTCTGAAGAATAAAGTTTTTCATCTGCAAGCAGAACCACTCACGAGGATCCAAATTCCAGGCCCTGGATGCTTCTGAGCACAGTAATCGGAAAGAAAAATAACAGCTAAAAGCAGGCTCAGAGAAACTTGCTTGCATCAGTTCAGCAAAAAATGGGGTTTTCTTTATGAAGGGCTTTCTTTGTAGGAATAGAGTAATCTAAGCTTAGCAGCCCCTTTATAAGGAACTAGATGTTTTCACTGAAAATAGAAGCTGACAGTCCTCCTCTGTTCTCAGAGAAATATTATTTTAACCCAAAGAATTCCATAAAAACTGTAGCAGATAGCTCAGCATTTTTAAAAGGCTGCCTTTTAAAATTCTTTTTAAATGGACTAATACTGCAGTGTAGGGCATTTTCATTTTTCTTCTAACAGAACAGCCAGTGAGACAAGACCAAAATCAGATATCCCACTTTTCCCCACCATTTTAAGTTCTGACATGTGTTTCTTGGAGACGGAAAAGTACACGAACAACTGAATGCAAAATCTACATAAAAAGAGAAGGTCAACGATAATATTGTTTGGAATGTCACTCATAGACCCAGAGTCTTTGTTCCAGGCAAAGTATATTATATTAAATGTTAAACGGACATTTAATATAGAGAATTCTAAAGAGCTTCTTGTTTGGGGGAAAAAAGGGAAACGTGCACTAAGAGGTTCAACTGTGACAAGTGCAGAATAGTATCAATAATCCCATTATAACACCTGATTTGTCAAACTTGTCTCTACAAGTTATTCTAAAATTCACAATAGTGTTCCTAACCATTTATGAAATGGAGCAGATCAGTCTTTGTGGCCTTCACGGCCACTGATTCTCCATGCTTTGTTGGGAAGAATGGCCTGAATAGCCACGGAGTCCCACACTTCATTTTCCTGCTCCCCTTATGGATATCCCGGTGCTTTGAATGGAGAACATACTCCAAAGGTAGTACCAGGCAGGTGTTTCCTTTCTGGCAGCAGTAAGTTCTCTTGCTGTATTGTGCACCATCATGGCTGAAAGGACCAAACCAGGCCATCAATATGCATGATCTCCACACCGGGGAGCGACCGGGAAGCGCTACGGATCCTCTCCCGAAAAATGGAAAGTCACTCGTGCTGAGATTTAAAACAAACTAACAAAACAGTCCAGGCTCCAGGTATATCTGAAATCACAGGCATCCACTCATCCCACACTAAATATGAGATTTTTCAGGGATATGGCAAGGAACAAAGACTCTTAAAGTGATTCCTCATAATCCAGGTTGAAACACAGGTCCTCCTCTGAGTTTTTCTACCTAATGAATCCAAAGCTCATTTAGAAAACACCAGTGATTACCCAAAGGAAATATCCTAAATTAAGTCACAGAATCCCAGAATGGCTTGGGTTGCACGGGACCTTAGAGATCACCTAATTCCACCCCCTGCCATGGGCAGGGACACCTTCCACTGTCCCAGGCTGCTCTAAGCCCCGTCCAACCTGGCCTTGGATACTTTCAGGGATCCAGGGGCAGCCACAGCTGCTCTGGGCACCCTGTGCCAGGGGCTCACCACCCTCACAGGGAACAATTCATGGGTATCAACCAAAGACATCATCTCCAAGCACGTATCAGCTCCTTGTGAAGGCTCCACACCCTCCTTGGTTTCCAAGGTCCATGAAAGAGCAGGAAGAAGTCCATGGAAAGCAGCACAGTTTGTTTACAAGCAAACCTGCCTGACACGGCTGTCTACGACAGATGGGAGCAACCACAGCAAGATTCCAAAGGAAGGAAACAGAGGAGCCTCATGGCCCTTAGGGATCCATGGGGGAATATCCCTCAGTGCAGGAATAGGCCTGAATGGCATTTTTGCTATTGGATCCAGAGGTTTCTTGGATACAGCTTTTCCCTCTCCCGCAAGCAGCTGTGCCAACCAGGCTTCAGGCAGTAACATCCAAAAAAAAGTCTTAAAGCTTCTGAGGGTCTGCTGCCTTCTCTTTAAGAAATTCCTACAACGGGAAAGGCGGAATATTCAAGTCACACCTTGGATCATGGGATTTCAGTAGCTGTTCCCTCTGTCCAGGTAAGAAATGAGCTCTGCTAAGAGAAAGAGGTGCCACATTCACACAGCCACCACTGGAAAAAAAGGAACTTGCATAAAGACCAGCACAAAGTCTCCCTCCAGGCTCTGGGCTGGGAGGAGAACATTTCCCAGTGCTGGTGGACAAAACCATGATTTTCATATCCAATTAAACCAACACATTGAATGCCTGCTAAAATGGTCTGCAATACTACCAATAAAGTAGAAAGAAGATACCTCAAAGTTCTGCCACACTTTTGAGTGGTGCACATGGAGCACCTCAGGCCTCTTGGGTCACTTCTACAGGTTAGGTCTGTTTTATTTTGTCTGTCTTTTAAAATATGATAAAACCAACATTTGCAGACACTCAGTGAGCTCATTCCTGGAAAAAGATTTCACTCTGGGCTTTTCCTAAGGTTTCCTACAGAAAGTTTGAAAACACAATAAATGCACGGATGTGTTTCAAAGCAATTTGTTGTCTCTCAAAGTAATTGCTATCAAATACATCCAGATACAGCAGCCATTCAGCTCAGGATAGCCAGAACGGAAATTTCAACATAATCCACTCATGTACTACAAGTGAAAGTTTCTCTGCAGAGAAACCATGGAATGACAGCTAAATTCCTTCCAAAGATAAGCCTGAGATAGAAAAAAAAAAACCAACCCAGTTTCTGCATATGGGCTAATTACAAACTAAACTCTCCTCACAGGATCTCGAGTACAGAAGTCAAAGATCATAATTCCCTAACATGAAATGTGCTGAGTCTTAAAAATACATCTTCCATACACACACACAAATTTCCCAGTTTTTTTTTTTAATTACTGCTTGATTACGAAAGTAATCGATTTCACCATAAAACAAAACCAAGACAAATGTCTTAAATGACACAGAAATACTCTAGAGGGAGGTTTAGCACTGCAGTAACTCTAAAACCATCCTCAGAGGAAGAAACAAGTAACTTAAGTTCATCTGTTAACAAAACAGCTCCTGAGCAGTCAACCCACGGCTGCTCCTTGTTTGTCCCCAAGTCGGGGACCCACCCTTAAAGTCCACAATCTCTTCCTGCTCTCCCACAGCAACCTCCTGTATCCTTTGGGATTAAAAATCCAACCCACTCTGCCCAGACTGCAGGGAATGATCTCATGGAAAGCTGCTCGCTGGGTTTGCAGGGCAGGTACCTCAAGTTATTTTTTCCTGCCGCTCCAGGGGTTCCCGTAGCTCGGAGGCAGAGGAAAGACTTTGCTTTACCCTGGATTTTTTTTTTTGTATTCCAAGCCTGTGGTAAGGCTGTGTCTGCCATGCTGCAGCTGTTTTGCCTCGTGGGATTTAGGAATCAACCCAGGTGACTGGTGTTCCATGCTGACAGGGTTCTATTTACAGAGCTCCCCAGCACCATCCCCAAACCTCTCAGCTGTTCCTGTGGAGTGTCTGCCATCCTCCTGCTCTTGCAATCACCACTGAAACGTTGCAATAAATCAATGTATTTTCAAAAGAGTTTAGTTTCCATTCTATCAGAGACTCGTGTTATTTTGGCTGAAATTCACTCAATTTCTCTCATTCCTTACTAGGGAAATACTATCACCTTCCCAGTCTTCACAGGATAAAGATAAATCAGTTAATTTTCACAAAGTGTTGGAATACACGACAAAGAACATCAAGGAAAAAAAATGAGCCATGGCACAAGTTACCAAGACATGGTGGGAATGTCTGATTTTAACCCTTACAATTTTAATCCTCCAAAAAATTGTTCAGAAGGCCACTGGGTGGCTTGGCACCCTTGTCAGAACATGGTAAAAGAAATGGTCAGCTTCTATTTTTGATTTTAAACAATGGAAAGCCAGTACATTCTGGCAAATGTATACATAAATTATATATTTTATATATATAAATATATAAAATAAAGCATGTTATGTTTATTTATTAAATATCTGCTTTATGTATTATGTATACACATGCACACGTTATACAGATAAAAATTGCTATAGGAATATTGTAGTTTTTTAGGAAATATGAATGCATATATTCTGATGTCTTGAAATGAGTGTGTTTTCCAGGTCTGGTGAGACACAGGGTGAGGGCAATGGGTAAGGGTGACCTGGTATCTGCTTACGTCCACCTCCCCACCTTTCCTCTTGCCTTTCCTCCTCCTTTTGCTCCATCTCCAGCTGCTTTTCCCCTCTCTCATCCATTTCATCTTATTTAAGGCTCCTCTCCTGACCACTACCAAGGATATGAGGAGCTGCCAATGGGACTGTGTGGCTATAAAGTACATTAACTTTTATTTTCTCCACATGTGAAAACGTTTAAAATGCATGAAGTTTCTCAGTGCCACAGACACAGCAATCAACACCAAGTGCCCTGTCCCCTCTCGATGACAGATAAGCTGGTTTTGCTCAGCACCCACAGCTCTTCAATGTTAATTTGACCTCTAGGAAACACAGAGAGGAGGAAAAAAAATCCTAACCATTACTGCCTCTTTTAAAAAAACCCTGAACAGGCACTTCTACTTGTGCCTCACTTCAAATGCAGCTCAGGGAATGGGCTCTCCCACCTTTTTTGTACAACATCAGTGCCTTTAGTTGAGGTACTACAATTAGAAACTCATTAGCATGCAGGGAAACTCAACCTCCTTGAGGTTACTTGCAAATTCCAAGGGGCCAGGCCATGCTGATTGCCTGGAGTCACGTTTTACTCTGAAACAATGATAATGAAACATCAAGCAAAACCAAAACATGACAAGGAAGGTCATCTGTGTGTTCCCAGACTGTGAGAGACTGGTCTCTTGAGTTAAATGTGTGAGGTAATAGTAAGTGCAGCAGAGATGCAATTATGATCTCAAAAAAAACCCCAAAAAACCAACATTTTACCTATTTAACATGCTGGGTAAAACAGTTTTTGGTTGGTAGCAGCAAAAGCACACATTCAGTAAACTGTTCTTTCACCATAGGAGTATTCTCAGCCACGGATTTCAGGTAGCTTATTAATCATGGAGAATAGCTAATAATAACAATATAAAATTGCAATTTAAATGCTATTAGCAGGCATACTGTTAGTGGGAAATGAGAACCTTTCTGAGCTCTCATTTCTGAATATTAAGGTAAGCCTCTAAGCATATATTAAATAATGCAGGACCAAAATTACAAGTGAAAGAGCTGAGTGCAGAATCCCAACTGATCTAGAAAACTGCAGAATTGCTGATACATTGGATACTTCTCCCATTTATACCACAGCACAGCCTGGAAAAGCCAGGAACGAACCCACTGGAGATGGACAATAAGCAAGAAACAGCTCCAAAAAACTTCAAAGGCAACAGGAACAACAGGGTGAAAACACTCCACAAAAACACCTCGACAAAATAAGAGCAGGGAAATTTAAATACAGGCCCTGTAATTCATCACATACATTTGCACCACTTACCATGTAATTAGGGGCAAGTTATAAACACTGGGCTGGGGTGTTTCACTTGCCTTTGGACAGGTTCTCCTGCTTCCAACAAAAGCACTCTGTATTTAGAAACTTGGCACCCAAGTGCAGGGCACCAACCTACAATTTTTTTTAAACCAACAAAGTGTTCAGTTCTGGGAAACTTATTTTCACTGGCTACCCTTCCACTGCTTCTAACTTGCCAAAAAAAAGTCAGATGTCAGAATATTCCAAATTCCCTAAGGTGACAAGAGGCATTTGGAGAGAATCTGTGAAAAGGTTTAGAAATCTGGCTTCATAAACTACTGAGCACTTCCAGCTCCTTTTATAACTGGTTTAAAAAGAATATCCCACTGCTGATGAATACGACTTCCCATTTATTTGGAGCACAACTTCTCTCCCCAAAAGGCTTTATGTGAAATTTTATTACCACCTCCAAAACAGAAATCCTTTTAGAGGCCCTCCAAGAAGCATCCAACATTGTTTTGGAGCTGTGCACTTATCAGCAATCCAAGGAAGCGATCCCACAAGACTTCATTCATATAAACAGCCATTCAGTGAATCTCAAATGCTGCAGCTGCATTGCTGCAAAGTTGGGGGAGTTTTTAAATCCAAGGAGCTGAAAGCCTCAGTTGTTAAGTCTGAGCTCTCCGAAGCGCAGAGTGTAATTATTTTTCCAACTTATCACGACTATTCCCTAAATGCAGGGACTGTTGTGTCTCTGCATATAAAAGACATTCCCAGTGTCTAATGGATAAATGTATTAAGAACTGATGTTAAATTTTCCTCATCAGTTAAAAAATCACTCAAGAATACACATTTTTAACCACAGTTTCAGGAGGCACAGTCATTGAAAAATTCAGGTGTTTAATCAAATTTAGTTCAGCTACCAATGGAATTGATACTTGCCAAGGTAAATTCATGTCCGGAGAAAGAACTGGAGCACCAAGAACTTATGACACTATTGTCAGTGAGCGGGCTTAATTCAGTACAAATTCCACGGGATTTAGGAAGGGTTTTCAGATGAGTTTTAGGCTGAGAAGACATGCAGAAAATCCAGCACTAAAACCCATCCATCACAGGCACAGAAATCATCTTTTCCCAACTGACAGTGAAGTCTGGCCCCCAGAACACGTTTGCTCTGTGTATTTTGGGGGTGATGCAGCACTGAGGACTAAAAGGATGTTTCACATGACATCCTACAAACTGCACTTGGAAGCAGCCTAGTGACAGCTTGTGTTCTCACATTCCACGTCAGGCACATCTCCAGTTGGATTTATGGCACACTGAGCTCCACGAGCTCACTCACTTGGATTTTATTCTACCTTTAATCTATTTTAAAATAAATTAATGTATTTTTAATCTGTTGTACTTGGACTTAAGCTCCAAGAGCCTTTACTGTAAATTAAACAGGCAGCTGCCCCTTATTAGATGCTTTCTAATTTTGCACCAGGGGAGCAAAAGCAATCCTCCCTCTTTTCTCACAAACGAATCAAAATTCATTCCACTCCCTATCACAAGCATGAGGCCAAACCCGCTTTTATTTCAGATGAATGGGAAGCTGCTCCTACTGAAGAATGTGAATTTAAATTTATTTTGGACCGAGTAAGCCAGAACATTTCCTCTCCCTCTAATTGACCTGATTTTACCTTTCACTCAGGTTTCACACTGACTTCTGAGAAAACCACAAGGAGTTTGACTTTATAACAATTGGGAAAAAAATGTTAAAAATGTTTTCTGTACTCGAGAACTTCCTCAGGTCAAAATACATTAAAAATACAGAATGGGCCTAAGTCCTGTATAGACCAAACTGATTCAGAACTTCAACACATTTTCATAGGAAGTAACTTATGGAAAAGAGACATAAAAAAAACATACACTGTGATAATTTGCTGATTAACAAATTATCCCAACAGAACAATGCCACAGCCATCAAAATCATTCCAGAACCTACCTGTGCATATTCTTTCTCAATTGCAGCTCTTTTCTGACTGAAGGCTCTGAAAGAAGGGCAAAGAAATTCCATTAATACATAAAGCAAAACACTACAAATTAAATAATTTAGTCAAAATCCATTAACACAGAGAGCAAAATTCTACAAATTCAACAGTTTACTTTAAAAGGAGCTTCTGCTGGACGGTCTGTAGAGTGAAACTGCAACAAAAAAGGGAAATGGTTTGACAAGTGCACATCAGTAGCCCAGCAACGACCGCGTGTGGACTTCACATATGTGACGGCTGAATTTCCAAGTTTTATTGGGCAAACCCAGCTCCCAGGACTACTGAGTTCCCAGGCATAAAAAGCATTTTCCTCATGAAAAGCTCATCAGCTTTCCAGTGGTACAGCCGAGGGAGGAATTTGGGAGCACAGACAGGATTTGGCTTTATATATCTAGACAGACTTACTTAATTTTCTTCAGAGTTATTTTGATTAGAGTTATTTTCTTTAAGCTATACCACAAACTACTGAGCTTAAGGCTACACCATAAGCACAAGAAAAATCTAATTATATTTAAATTAGTTACACAATAATGCTGGTGACACGCCAACAAAAAAAACCACCTCAGGAACATCATCTAATAAAGTTAACCCAATAAAAAGGAGCTCTGGACAGGCTCCTTTTATTCCTGTCTACTCTATTTCACCCATGAAGAGTATCCACATGCTAGAGGCTCAGCTTCCCCAACGGGATGTAAAACAAAAGTTTAAATGCATCATGATTGCTTAAAATTCTTCCCAGACCAATGACAGCCCAAAAGATCTGGCCATATTCCGGCTCCCACAGTTAAACTTCCCAAATCCCCCTCGTGTAGCCCAGGTGGGTTCCAAGGGCTGTGTGACTCCCATATGAAACACCTCGACAGGAACAGGTGAAGCTGGCTGAGATGCCTGTGAATGAATTTCCTTCGTAAAGCATTCCAAGTATTCCAGCTAATATTATAAACCAATTTCTTCTAGGATCTCCTGTTCCAAAATCCAGTATCCCACTCAGTTTAGCAAACATCTAGAGACCACAACATCTCTCTGAAAAGACTCGCTTTTCTATCAGAAGTATAAAGAACTGCACAAATAACTACAAGGAGTAACTGAAATGTTTTATCAATATTAAAAAGGTAGAAGAAAACAAGCAGCTGTCTTTGGAACATAAATCTGGGAATACTTTAGGCAAATAAAGTTATTTTCCAATTCTCAGCTAACTGCATTTCAAAACATAGAATCAGAGCTGAATTACACCAAACCTGGATATGAAGTTGTATACTTCACCTGAGGTTTTTCCCCACCCCATTCAAACCAAATTCCACTTAGATTAATTGCAAAACAATGACTGTGACGAGCAGGAAGCCCTACATATCCCCAAAAACTTTCTACATTAAAAGTTTTGCACCAGAGAAGAAAACCAAAAGCATTCAACCAGCCCTTGTGTAGAATTACAAAGTAACATGGGAATCAAACTGACTCCCAAAACCAACTGAAATCTTGGAACTGGATGGACCACAAGCTCTGGCAGGAACAGAATGGATTGTACAGCAGCACCTCCTTATGAAAACAATTTCAGTTTTAGATTTTGTTCTGTATTTTAAATGGGGAAGCAGCTGGCAAGGGGATTTATCCAATATTTAAACTGGTTTTGCCGAATGAAGAAAATGGTTAAGCCCGGGAAGGCCGTCGGGATCAGCCGTCTGCATTCCTTGGAGCCGGCGTTACCTGCGGCTTTGGGACTGCGCTTCCCTCCCCTGTCCAACACAAAGCTGCCTTTAACCTTGGGACAGTTTACACAGGAATCCTTCTATGACAACTCCGAATGTATTACAAAACATGATGAAAGAGGAGACTGAAGTCAACACAGCTCCCAGGAGAAACTTATTTTGAGCAGGGGAAAAGAGAAGTCTGACTAATAAATGCATCACAGTTTCTTAACTTGGGCACTGTGAAAACTTTGACGTGTGTCTCCTGATTTTATGTGCAAAGCTGGCAGAGTCTCAACCTTATTGTCCTTCAGGATGGACTTTGAAATGCATTCATATAAGGAAACATTTGTTTCCACGAAGTAATAAAATGTTCTCTAACTACTGATAACTTTTTAAGCCATGAATTATTGAGTCTGCAAGAAAGCAGGAACATTATTTAGTGGTTTCTTAAACTGGGGAGCATTAATATCTATTTTTACGTCTTTTTTCTCAAAATAACCATTAACTAAGAGCAGGAAACACCGGAACTGCACTCCCCAAAAAAGCATCTTAGTTTGTGGACAGTAATTCCTAAATATCATCTTTATCCTGCCAAGGTTAATGCAATACATTTATTCCCTTTGCCCCACTTTTCCTCGGGCTCTGTGAGACTGGGGAATTCTAAGGGAGCAGGAGAAAGAAAACTTCCCTTCCTGCCATCCCCACTTTGCTAATGCTACTTTTCTTAGTGCTGAGCCCTCACAGTCATTGCAAATTCCCAACCCCAAATTTCAGCCACTGCCACATATTTCAAAATTGCCTGTATCAATTTAAGGTAACAGATGCTATGAAATATTGAGGTATCCTTTTATATTCCCATTGTAAATGAGCATAACACTGTTAAGTAAAGAGTCAGGTCAGTGGAGAACCATATTTCATTAAGTTTTCCTACAGGGAAACGGGAGAAACAGATGGGCTTAATTATTTCATGGATGTCCACTTGGGCTGGAAATGTGTAAAGCTCACACCTTCACGAAAAATCAATAAAAGGACACTAAAATATAGATTAGTGTTTTATAAGACAATGTCACATTTGGCAATGTTGTGCAGTTGTACAAATCAGAAGATCAAAGTCACAGCTTGCCCAGTAAAAAGTTAAACCCAGCAACACCCTGAAAACCAGAAAGTGAATTAGTCACTGTATAAAAATTTAACTCCCTGCAGAGCTATGCAAAAACGTAAACACACACTTCATGTTCAGGGCTCTTGAATAAAAGAAGAGCCTAAATTTGCATCAGTGAATGTATCTCTATTTAAAGGCTGAGAAATTCAACAATAAACCAGGCAAGGCCTGAATCCCATTTGGAGCAATTCTTCATGCAAGATCATGATTAATGATCAAAAACCCAATGTATTAACTGAAAATTCATACAACTCACCAGACACCAGCAGTTTGTGTCTGTGGTGTTTTTGGCTATGAACATTCAGACAAATTGTGTGGAAATTTTAATGGAATTTTAAAATCCTTACAATTTACACAAAGCATCAGAAAACATATAAACTAGTATCACATCCAAAACATCCAAAACGTCCAAAACATCCAAAACATCCAAAACCATTAGGTTAAAGAAAGACACCTTTTGACTGATCTTGACCTGAAATTAATTCACCCCATCAAAAATTCTGGAAGTACATCTCCCAAGGAATTGTAGAACGCATTGCAGCTGGGTTAAACCTGACTCAATCTGCCAGCACTCGAGAACATGAATCAGTGAATTTTGAAATACACAAAAATTTCCAGCTTCCCAGAAAGCAGATCAACGATAATTCCTGACAGCCAGAACACATGCCAGTGGAAAATTATGACTTTATAACTTGTGCTTATAATGTACACTGGGAGCACACACACTCAGTGTGCAACCATGTCCAAAGTAATACTATCCTGTTTTTTTTTAGTATACACTCACTCCAAAATTTTCCATTAAAACATGAAAACAGACATCTCTCATTACCAAAAAAAAAAAAAAAAAAAAAAAAGAAAAAAAAAAAAAAAAAAAAAAAGGGGAAAAACAAAAAAAAAAGGGGAAAAAAAGAAGAAAAAAAATTTAAAAANAGCCAGTATTAGGGATTTGTTAATCCTTTTTGTCTCAGTGACAAAAACCACTCCATCAGCTCGAATCAACCCAAAATATTGTTGAATTTCTTTGTATTTATTCTTTCTCATCCACTTTTTAAACCATCAGAGACTTTAAATGGTTTTGAATGATTTTTAGTGGGGCAAAGGGAATAAATAAGTGTACTGCATTAATGCTGGCAGGATAAAGATGGTATTTAGGAATTACTGTCCACAAATTACTCCTGACCAATCTCTTTAACAGTGAAGACATGAAGTATTTCTGTCCAGGATGGCACTGGAATTCCAGCCTGGAGCCCAGCCTGGCCTGCTGCTCAAGGCTGGAGTGCCCCTGGATTTGGCATTTGCCTTTGTTGACCTTCCTGAGGTTCCTGCCAGCCCCTGTCACCCCCAGCCCAAGGTCACCCTGGACACGGCCCTGATTCCAGCCTATCAATGTCCTCCCCTAATTTGTCTCTTTCAATCTGCCAAGAGCCCTGTCCTGCCATCCAGGTTGTGACTGAAGTCATGGACCAGCACTGATCATCGACCTCTGAGGGACTCCCAGCTGCCAGCTGCACTTGGCACTGCTCACCACCACTTAAGATTTGGGAAGCGCAGCCAATTTTCCACCCAGCTATCAGTCCACGTGTCCCCAGCGTGGCTATAAAGGTGCTACAGGACTGTGTCAAAGGTCCCACTAAAGCCACCACGTACAACACGTGCACTGCCAGCTTTCCCAAAAGGCAATCAGGGACTGTTTGCCCTTTGGAGTCCATGCTGGCTGCTCCAAATCCTTTGGGCCCCTTCAAGGAATGGAAAAGCCTGGAAAATGGTTTCTAGGAAGTTTTGCTCTATAGGAATTACGGTAAAGATGAGCAGCTGCTGCTCCCCAGATCCTCCTTCCAGCGGTCTCTGAAAATGGATCCAGCCTTTGCCTTTCTCCAATCGTTGGGGAGCTCTCCTGACTGCCACGACCTTTCCAAGGTGAGAGGGAACTATCCCACTGCACCTCTGGAGTCCCAGCAGGCTCAGAGTTCTGCAGCTGCACTTGCATTTCCAGTTCCATTTGACAGGTCACAGCTCAGAGTGCTGGGCTTGGCTGGGATGGAGTTAATTTTCTGCACAGTAGCCGGGACGGGGCTGTGCCTGGGATTTGTGCTGAGAACACCAAGGTCCGAGCACAGATAACTCAGGGATGTTCCCGTTATTGCTGAGCAGTGCTTACACAGCTCAAAGCCTTTTCTGCTCCTCACACCACAGCATGGTTTGGGTTGGATGGGACCTTAACAATCATCTCATTCCACCCCTGCCATGGGCAGGGACACCTTCCACTATCCAGGTTGTCCCAAGCCCCATCCAGCCTGGCCTTGGACTCTTCAAGGGATGGGGCAGCCACAGCTGCTCTGGGCAAACTGTTCCCAGCAGTGAGTAGGCTGTGAATGTGCAAGAAATTGGAAGGGGACTCAGTCAGGACAGCTGACCCCAAGTGACCCCAGACCACACCACACTGTGCTCAGCAATAAAAGCTGGGGAAAGAAGAGGGGATGTACAAAATGATGGCATTTGTCTTGCCAAGTCACAGAATAATTCATGTTGGAAAAGACCTCAAGGGATCATCAAGTCCAAGCTGTGCCCGATGCCCACCTTGTCCCCAGCCCAGAGCACTGACTGCCACGGCCAGTCCTTCCCTGGACACCTCCAGGGGTGGGGATTCCACCACCTCCCTGGGCAGCCCCTGACAATGCCTGACAATCATTTCCATGAAGAAATTCCTCCTGATGTCCACCCTGAGCCTCCCCTGGCCCAGCCTGAGGCCGTTCCCTCTCCTCCTGTCCCTGTTCCCTGGGAGCAGAGCCCGACCCCCCCGGCTGCCCCCTCCTGTCAGGGAGTTGTGCAGAGCCACAAGGGCCCCCCTGAGCCTCCTTTTCTCCAGGCTGAGCCCCTTTCCCAGCTCCCTCAGCCGCTCCTGGGGCTCCAGCCCCTTCCCCAGACCACAACACTGAATTAAAGCATCCTTTGGAATGCCAGCTCCCACTACAAAATCCAAAGGGGAGCAATCCTGAAATACTTGGGAGGAGGGAATGGGCCAAAATATTTTGCCCCCCCTTGAAGGAAAACAGGTTTTCTTAAGGAATGCCAACATCCTTGTTTGGTTTAATTCAGTACTTTTATGTGGATGCCTCCTCCCACTTTTCCCCAGCAACATGAAAAATGCACCATAATGAATCAATATCGCACAACCAAACAACTGCTGTTACCTGGTTTTTAATTTGAGGACCGGTGTGTCACTAACAAAGGCACAACTGAATCCCAACTACTCCAGCCAACATCAATCATCCCCGTGGCTCCGTTCAGGGCAGGGGTTGGTAATAAATGCTGGGATAAGGTAACACAGCAGCAGCTGCATGGCTAATGAGGGACTCCAGGAACACCCATGCATGCAGGGACACACTGCATTAATATTCCCTCCCCGTGTCCAGCAGAGACAAAGACAACATACCTGGAGCAATAATTAATCTACAGAAATTATTCATCACGACAAGACTCTCAAACGCTGCATGTAATAAGCTCCTCTTTGTGGTTTTTCTCTTTACTAAACAGAATTACCACTACTGAAATGTTTTAAAAGATTTGCATAAAATTCTGAGTGTCTGAAGGGTAAATTATTTTTCAGAACAGCACTGATTTCTGAAGTTATCCATACACAGGTTGCAGAAACCACGGCAGTGAAACAACCAGGTTATTAAAATTTGGAACATACTTCACAGAATCCCAGAATGGGTGTGGTCAGAGGGGACCTTAAAGAACATCCCATTCCACCCCCCACCAAGGGCAGGGACACCTTCCCCTGTCCCAGGCTGCTCCAAGCCCCGTCCAGCCTGGCCTTGGACACTTCCAGGGATCCAGGGGCAGCCACAGCTGCTCTGGGCACCCTGTGCCAGGGCCTGCCCACCCTCACAGGGAAGAGCTTCCTCCTAATACCTAATCTAAACCTACTCTCTTTTAGTCCGAATCCATTCCCCTTGTCCACCTTGTCACGAAGCACCCAAGACTTCAAATTCAGAGATTTTTGTAGACTGACTTTCCCTTTTCCTGGCAAAACTCCTCCAACATTTATCACTGAACACCAATAATGATATGTTTTATTTATACATCAAAAATTTCACCTCAGACAAAGCGCAGCAAATGAAGTTTCACCTTCATTACATCATGTAAAAGAATTAACTCCTTTATTACAACTTTCTGTACTGTCAGACCACCTGAAAATCATCAGCAATCAAAGACACCTCACCAGGGAATGCAGGTGCCTCCAATCACTTTCTGGTTAATTGGATTCCATTTAAACATCCCCAAAGTTCAGTAAAGCCAGTGCTGACTAAGATTTGATCTCATGCCCTTGCTCTTGCAAAAAGGCAACTGAAGAAATTACAAAATTGTAAGCAAGGAGAAAGTCATTTCCATTTCATTTAAGACCAGAGTCTCCACTTGCACATAATACTCCAGGCTCCTTTTCAGCCACTCCAAGAAAAAAATCACCAGAGGTCACATTACAGCAAATCACAGCCTTTACGTTTGGTTTTAAAAATAACAAACTCTCTTTTGTTCAATGGTTTTATATCATCTGAATGAAACAGATCCCTTCCTAGAAAGATGACTTTTTTATATGCACGCTGTCACCTGCCAGGTTTATGTTATTGCTTATAAATAGGCAATGCAGCAGCATTTTTATCAAGGAGCAAAAGTTCCATGTCAGGTTTGAATAATATCAGCATTGCCACTATTGCCTTTCGTGCTGAAGACTTTGCACCACCTGTTAAATAAACTCCACAAGAAGTTACTGTACTGTGTTGGGCATTTACCAGCACTGTTCAAACACAGTTCTGCTGCCTGGATTTTGGGCTGGCTTTATTTGCCTGGTCTCCAGCTAAACTTGCTACCTCCTACATGACATCACATCCATGCCCTTCAGCACAGAGACACACACCTGGAATTCTTCCCCCACGTCTTGTAGAAGTCTGTTCATCAACATCAGAGCGTTACCTTGCCTCTTCTTTCCAAATTACATGTTAAGGTTTTCCTAGGCATCAGTAAAGGGAAAGATTTCCCCTGCAAAGGTTGAGGGGAGGAAATAAAACTGCTGAGTACTGCAGTCCCTTCCCTAGAGCCCGTCATTAGGCTGCCTCAGAAAATGTCTTGCTGCTCCCATTCCCAGAGCATCCCTCCTTCTACTCCTCATGTCCCTGCCCAGCTGGAGGTGTCACCGATACTGTCCTTGAACAGCCAAGCAAAGCTTTCGTACTCCTCCCTCGCTGCCCACCGACCTCGCTCGCTGTCCCTGCTCAGCCATGAGGGGCTTCTGCTGAAATTCCTGACTCCCACACAATGGGATGCTTGGCTTTCTGGAAGTCCTCCTTAGGAAAACTAAGCTAAACCCATCAATCCTGGCTGCTTCCCAGGAGACTCTGCCCACCAGCTGCGTGAAGGAGCTGAATTCTGCTCTCATGACAGCGCGTCTCCAGGTCCTGAAGGCAATTTGTGGTCAAAGAAGCCCAAGCCACCACCAGTCTGGACAAGATTCCGAACACCAGCCTCCCCTCCCACGGCAAGTATGGACAACTTGGAGTTCTCACACCACAAACATCCCAACGCAGTGCAAACGTGGCCTCCAGGCCAAGATTTTTAACGAGAACGTTGCTGGGCAGGCCAGGTCCCACCAGCTGCGAAAGCACACGAGGCAGCAGAACAAACTCAAAACCACCCTGGCGAGGTCACCCACAGCCTAAATTTTTGCCCACAAAGAAATTCTCTGACCCAGCACGAGAAGCCAGTGACATTTCCTGCTTGTGGATTCACTTGAGGTCTGCCTGAACTCAGCAGACATGTGAAGGGCATCTTTACAACTCGTGAAGCACAAATAGTTGTAACATCAGGAAACTCTCTGCTTGCTGAGTCAAGGAATTCAGCCCTCCTTCCTGCAGCTCGCTGGCAAGCCAGCCCTCACTTTCTGCTTACCTCAGTGCACTGCTCCAGTTCTCTGGCAAACACAAAAGGAAAAAAAAAAGTCGCCTTTTTTAAAATTTGACTTTAATATACATACTCTGTACTGTCTCCTCTTTAAGTCTTAAAATAGCTCCTCCAAATAGAGCTTCAGAAATTCTTGCAGAAAGGGAGTAACAGGCAGTTCAAACATCCTGTAGCACAGCAGAGCTCTTCTCTCCTCTACAAATTCCTTTCTACAACACATCTCACGATTTTTTAACAGTTTTCCCTGAGCAAACAGGACTACAATATCCACCCCATCCCTTTTATAGCCAAGTACACAGTAATCCCTTGTTGATTCAGCTACTACAGAACATTTCACCACCCTGAGGAGCCCTGCTCCATCCTTCTGCTGCACAGAGGATTTACAGTAACTCACAACTGCACTGGATTCTGTATCTCTGCCCTGCAATTAGAAGCCTGTTCATCTCACACCTAAAACTCATCAGCTCTGACAGCTTTGCTACCATTTGTCCTTTGGAATGTTTACTCTTTAAATCTCCGCTTATCCCCAACTGAGATAAAAGTACACTGAAGGAAAATTCTCCTGAATGTAAACAGAGGTATTGAAGCTGAAAATACTTCAACCAATATTTCAATATATCAGGATATAGCAAACTATATAATCAAGGAATCAAAGCTGTGCATAATACCTTTGTGACAAAAGCAGTCTCCTGCCTGTCCTGCCAGCATTCACCATTATTGTTTTTACTCCAGTTTTCACACACCATTTTCAGTACCTGGATCATCCTCCTGCCATTCCCTCAAGCAACTGCAGGCACTACTGTTCTTCTAACCCCACTCAACTCAAAGGAGTGAAAACCCTGCCTTCCATGCCCACAGAGAGCAGATAAATGAGCTCCTGCTTTGAAAAACAAAAGCCAGACAGTCTGACTTTGAACTTCCTGACTTCACAAATTCTCACACACAGAATTGTTCAGGTGGGAAAAGACCTTGAAGATCATCATGACCAACCATGAATGATTTCCTGCTGTTACAAAAATGTCCCTCCCTAAAAAGCCCATTTGGATTTTCAAGAGTGCATTGCTCACTCACAGTAGTTTAACCGATGCACTTCAAACCTGAAACTTCCCCACACAACGTGTTAGAAAATCACAATTTTTAGCAGGACATTTAGAGGTCAATCACAACTGGCATAGGCCAGGGGTACAATTCTGAGTGCTCTTTACAACATACAGAACATATTAGAACGTACGTAACATACCTTGGCAACGTTTCTAAAGGAAGCTTTTTAATGCTCAGTAAAATTTATTTGATTTAAACAAAAAATATTACCACATGCAAAATTCTTGGTGTGAAAGTACCCACAAGCAAAGTGGGCCTTAAACAGGAGATGGTTGTGATTTTTATCAGCACAAGCTCCCCATTAATGAGAAATTTCTTCTTTATAAAGCTATCAAAAACAACAAAGCAGTTTTTTCCCAAATCCACTTCTGAGCTACAATTTTATTCATCATTTTAAATATTCTAATCCACACAACCTATGATAAACGATGAAATATCTTTACCTCGTGCCTGAACAGTGCCCCTGTAGCAATGCACAGAGAAAAAAATTCCAGACAACATTCACTAGCGAGCAATGTACTCCCCATAAATCACATTACTGTACAGTTTGGGATTAGGATGAGTTGCCACTAGCAACAGAGCCAAAAAAATCAATTCTGTCACTATATATAGAGAATTCTTGCAACCTCAAACGGAGCCAATGTTTTCAGCAATTTGTCTCAGAGAAGTATTAGCAGTCCAGCGTGTGATCAGAGGAACACGACATCCAGACACAAAACGATGCTAAAACAATAGTTTTTCCTTCAGTAGAATAAAAAAAGAAAACAAAAAAGAACTGCCAGAAAGCTGCTGGTGAGTGTGAGCATTTCATTCACCCTTTTCAAAATAAAAGCGTGCCCTCTTTATAGCATTAACATTCACAACAAATCAAGGATTGGTTTCAGAGCTTAAGTGCATTTAAAACGATCACTAATGAGTTTTCGTTTTAAAATGGGAAACTAAGCAAACACTAGAGAGAGATACAATTAAAGAAATACAAGGGTACTTTTCTATAGCTTCCCCAAACCTGATTCATCATATCCAAGGCATTTCCCTTCCAGAAAAAAAACAACCTAGGATGTTATAATTCAGACTGTCTACCAGGAGCTTTTAGAAAACAGGAATATGAGGAGTTTCTTTGATCCCCATTTGCTTAACAGCAAGAAGCCAAGACACATTTCATCATTCACGCTTCTTATTTCATCCCGGATCTGCAAAAGGTTTTGCAGCAGGCAACAACCACCTTGGAGTTCTTACTTTACTCATCTGTCACATCTTAGGAATCTTGACAGTGCCACCCAGGTTTATTACAAAGACTTTTCTCCTTTCTTTCCCTACAGTCTTAATATAAGCACTTCAATTTTAAATTATGCCCTTCATAAGGTTTCATTGTCACTAACACTGACATAAGTCAAATTCTGTATTTTAATGGATTCTACAGGTAATAATAATTATTATAATGGGTTTTTTCCTCAAAGCACAATCACCCTGTTTTAGAAGAGTACAGTAGATGTACTGTTATTTTTTCAGTCAGTAAAATGTAACAGCTCACTGAAACATGTGGCCCAATTTCTAAAATCTATCTGTAGATGTATGTCAGAATCACAGAGTCATTTAGGTTGGAAAAGACCTCTGAGATCATCGAGACCAAGTTTTGACTGATCACCACCTTGGCACCACTGAGTGCCATGTCCAGTCATTCCTTTAACACGAGTATTCCTTATAAACTTTTTCCCAAAAGGAGAAACTTCAGTCTATTTCCAACCAAAAAAAGATATGGAAAAGATATCTGAAAGGGGACAAGTCATCCTTTCTTCTTGCCACTGACAAGACTATTGATCTCACGTACTGCAGCAGCATTGGCTGCTCCAACCACTTGTAGGCGTACAATGTAGTTAAAACCATTTTTCCTGAGCTCCAGTAAAACCAGAACAGGGCTGTTAATACAGGTTCATCACAGAATCACAGGCTCACAGCACGGTTCGAGTTGGAAGGGACTTGCAAGATCATTAGTTCCACTCCCTGCCATGGGCAGGGACACCTTGCCCTAGCCCAGGTTTCTCCAAGCCCCGGCCAACCTGGCCTTGGGCACTTCCAGGGATGGGGCAGCCACAGCTCCTCTGGGCAGCCTGTGCCAGGGCCTCACTGCCCTCACAGGGAAGAACTTGCCCCCCAAAATCCAACTACCCCTGCTCTTTGGCAGTTTGAAGTCATTCCCCTTGTCCTGGCACTCCATGCGCTTGTCCCAAGTCCCTCTCCATCTTTCTTATGGGCTCCTTTCAAGTCCTGGAAGGGGCACTTAGGTCACCCCAAAGCTTCTCTTTTCCATGCTGAACAACCCCAATTCTCCCTGCCTTTCCTGTCGGCTGCCTCTGGGCTTCCAGTTCAGCAGCACAGCTGGGTGCAGAGAAGGCAAAAGGCACTTCAAACATCCAGCGAGCTGTGTCAACAAAAGGGCCCAGCCCTCCTCTAGCACAGTATTGAGCTAACCTGCTAAATTTAGAACAAAAAAAAATCAAAACTACAACGGATAAACTCCTCCAGCAGAGAGATCCATTTGCTCCCTGAGAGTAAAGAAGCGTTTGGATGCGTGGAGAGATGAGGTCTTGGTTCTCAACTGGACAACAGCTCTGCACTGCACCTCCACCAGAAGGACTTGGCAGCCAGCGAGCAGAGAACATCAAAGCACCCCCACCAACTCCAACCAACTTCTCAGGGCAGATCAAAGCTCGAGGCACTTCATAACCCAGGCCCAGGGTGTTTCAAACACCACCCCAACCTCGGGAACAAAGAGCACTGTGACGGCCGCATTCCTGCGGCACAGCAGAGCCCTGCAGGAACAGCAAACCTTGGCTGCAGGACACACGAGTCACAAGTCCAAGTCTCCCCAGGAAATTGGGAATAATAACATGGCCACGCTCGATTTCAGGGAAAAGAAACATACCTTCGCTCCTCCTCGCGCTGCTCTTTGTTGAGATGAAAAGGAAGAGAGCAGCCACTTACCCAAAGAAGAGGCAGCACACAGGAAGCACGTGCAGGAGAAAGAATTAAAGGACGTTTTTATCAGTGACACGTTAGAGGACGATCAAAGTCTTTATGCAGGTTTTTAAAACTATGTCTTGAGTACCAAATGCCCAACAGACAAATAGAGGATTCAATTCCTCTGGCATCAGGGATCAAGTCCAGTCACTTTCTGTCAACAACAGGCAGACTGCAACACCAACTTCAACCACTCTTAGGATACTACAATCACAATTCTGCAGATTTCCAAATGAAAAACTCCTGTGATCACAAAGATTATGTTCACCTCCTCAGCAGAAAAGCCTAAGCTTCAAATGCTTAGAAAAGCTTTCTTTGTTTTCTATGCAGCTGATTAGCTCATAGCAATTAACTACAATCTGCTTTCACATCAATTAATACAAACATGGATGAACAATGTCTAGAAAAAGTTTGTATTTTTTTTTAACCTATTTGAACATAAAGCACATCATTCAAGCTCTGCATACATTCAGCCAAATCAGAAGGTTTTAGGCAGATGCTCCCCTGAAAGCCTGTACATCACGGGGAAAAGAAAATGAGATTCCCAAAGAGAACGAGTGCACTTCCCAAGTCTTCCCAAGCCCTCCCAAGTCTGACACTATTTATAGTGATCCGAGAGACTCAACACCTCCCACACTGTTACAATTCTGAGCTTTTTGCTTTGATTTGAAACACACAGAAAAGAGCTAAGAAGGAGGTACAAACGACTTTTACTGCAACTGCAGAAATTACTTTTCTCTCACCTTTTTTCTATTACTCGGTGGGAAATGTGGGATACAAGGAATAGCTGCCAACTCTCACTAACAATCCCAAAGACACTAGTTGTACAAGTACCCCAAAAATTCTAATGTTTGCTACACAGAGAACTGAGTGTTCTTTTAACTGGAAAGAAAAGATGAGATTGCTCAGAGATCCAGAGAAAATCAAATCATGAGCACTGAATCTTTTGCTCCCCAATTCCTACATTTTAGAAGGAGAGCATCAGTCTCTGGAACAACCTCCCCAGAGATGTGGAGTCCCCATTGTGGAGGTTTTCAAGAGACAGATGTGAGGTAACTTCATCCAGGCTCCCTTTGCCTTGTAGGGCTGGACCAGACAGTCTTTTGAGGTGTGCCCTTCAGGCAAATCTACTTTTAAAGAGCATCTATTGTTGGTACAGTGAAATATCTTAAGTTTATCACCTTAAACCAATGCCACAAGAGCTGGTTCAATAAATTTACTGAAATTCAAAGGTTTGGGCTTTGCTGTGACTCATGTCCAAAAAAACCCCACCCTTGTCATGGTCCTCTCTTAATCTCAGCAAATCACACAACCATGGAATGGTTAGGGCTGGAAGTGACCTCTGGAGAACCCCCCAGTCCAACCCCACTGCCAAAGGAGCTTCACCCAGAGCAGTTTTGAATATCCCCAGGGAAGGAGATTCCAGAACCTCTCCGAGCAGCCTCCTCCAGGTGCTCTGTCACCTCACAGTAGTTTTTTTCCTCACATTCAAGGGGAACTTCTTGCATTCCAGTTTGTGTCCGTTGCCCCTTGTCCTGTCACTGGAAAGAGCATGGCCCCATCCTTTTGGCACCTGGCCTTCAAATATTTGTATGCATTGATAAGACTTCTCTCTCAGCTGTCTGTTCTCGAGGCTGAACAGCCCAGTTCCCTCAGCCTTGCTCCATAAATGAGGTGCTCCTGTCCCTCATCATCTCTGTAGCCTCTGCTGGATCCTCTCCAGTCGTTCCCTGTCCTGCATCTCTCACACAACTCTGTGGCTGAACAGAGCTGAGAAGAACAGGGGAAGAATGAGAAGACAAAGAGGAAATTCAAAGGCAGGACTTCTTTCTTAATTGGGTGTTACTAGGCAGTGGTATTTACTTGTCCTCTTACTCAGCCAGCTCAGATCACAGAGAGGTAATTAGAAACAATCACACAAAATCAATTAACATGAAAGAAAACTTCATAAACAACAAGCACATTAAAATAACATGGGAAGCCACTGCCACCTACACCCTTTCTCACCCAGTGGCAACACAGCTGAAAATGAGCAAAGTACATTTAGAGGTAAGACAGGCTAAAACCAGGCTGGGAACACACCAGGCCTATGAAAAGCAGCTGCTGGAAATCAAGACACCATAATACTGGCTATTATTGCTTTTCTGAATATTCTTTTTAATTCACAAGGCAATCTAGCCTGTCTTTTCTGCCTCTGCTTGGCTTTAGGATGGAAAGACAATGATTTTCAGGTCAAACATTAACAGAAATTCAGAAGCCTAACACATGGCAATGTTTCAAGACAGAAATTCGCAATTATGTCAAGAGATTACAACTATTTTACTCCCTGCTGAAAGGCTGAAAAATAGGGGTCAATTTTACTTCATTTTTCAAGAACTTCAGACCCTCAACTCTGTCACTCTCAAACCGTGAAATAAAAGCAAAGTAATTCCACCTTTTATACAGCTAAGTGATTTCTCAAATTTCCAGTTTGCAGATGACGCCAAGCTGAGCAGTGCAGTTGACACAACGGAAGAATGGGGCCATCCAGAGGGCAGGGTTAGATGGGATATTGGGAAGAAATTCCTCCTCGTGAGGGTGGGCAGGCCCTGGCACAGGGTGCCCAAAGCAGCTGTGGCTGCCCCTGGATCCCTGGAAGTGTCCAAGGCCAGGCTGGATGGGGCTTGGAGCACCCTGGCATAGTGCAAGGTGTCCCTGCCCATGGCAGGGCGTGGAACTGGATGAGTTTTAACATCCCCCTCCCACCCAAAAACATTCTACACATCTATGATTCATTCTTACATTCAAAGATCTTTAAAAGCACTTCTGATCTGAGCTCATCTCAGAGTATCACACCCTCAAGAAAAATTGTGGCTTGTTCAGTTTTTGCCTCCTTTTTTTTTTCCTCTCCTTCAAAAATGCAAACAGAACACAGCAGAGCCCCCCCCCCAAAAAAAAAACCCTCTTACTTATGCTCAGGATTGTATGCATTTAAACATGGCCACAAGTGCCAACATTTTCCCCACCAACATTGGCTTGCATCTATATATAGAAATAACTATACTTAGTGGCTTTACCACCATAAATCTTCGAAAGCCTTCTGCATGGCTGAGCTCTGCTCATAAAATTAGACACCAGCGCGTTTTGTCTGTCTCATTAAAAGGATGTTTGCTGGAGCCGGCGCAGGAGGAGAGAGGAGTGTGTGAACAACCTTCTCAGAGCCACTGGGGATCGGCCCAAACTGTTCTCACAGTGGCACAAAGAAAGGAACGCTTAAAATAACTCCAAAGGCTCTTAGAAGGAACATCTCCAAAGGTTATGAATAATTTTAAAAGTCTGAGAATGGAATCTCCATGTTCACAGTAGCACACAGGGAAAAAAAAGCTATATTTCAATAGATTATTTTTTTTACTTACACTCTTTCCTCAAGTTTCAATTGGAAATATTCCATTTGCTTCCTAAATAAACACAAACCAAAACTTACAACCATTTATTCAATACTTTCCCTCTCTTTCCTCAAGTTTTAATTGGAAATATTGCATTTACTCCATAAACAAACACAACCCAACACTTACAAGCTTTAAGTCAGTAACAAGCCCCCAACTTAACATATCCCTACCGTGCATTTTGGAAAAATGTTATTAAAATTTT
The DNA here is from genome assembly GCA_013397115.1 of Edolisoma coerulescens. Lineage (NCBI taxonomy): Eukaryota > Metazoa > Chordata > Aves > Passeriformes > Campephagidae > Edolisoma > Edolisoma coerulescens. Next base: position 803,695 of record VWZW01007546.1, read on the forward strand.
AAAACCTACTATAAAAAACAGCCAGAAAAGCACCACATTGAGCCATTACAAACCAGTTTCATATTACCGCAAATATTTGACCAGAGCAACTCGGGTTTGATAAGGTTTTAGCCTTTTTTTCAACAGCCAGTTTTTAAAAGTATAATTGCAGAACACCTTTTCTGTGTGCTTTCATATGCAGAAAGCAATCAAGATGATTAAACAAGGTCATTGATTTTACTAAGACAAAAAATAAAGTACAAAATCAGATGCATATTCATCAGAAAATCGAAATCACCACGTGTTAAGATAAGATATTAGTTGGGTTACAAGTTCACTGGAAACAGGAGAGGCTGATCTCAAGGACCAGCTGGGAAGGACAAGAAAAGTCAGGACACCAAGTTCTCTGCAGCCAAGATAACCACAGCACATCGGCCCTTTGCTGGGAAAAAACCCAACCAAACAAACCCACAACCTCTCTTTTTACCTCTGCCTGCCCTAGAAGGAGTGTGTACATGGTGTATGATTTGATAGTCCCATTCCCCTCATTTTTCAGGATGCTAGCATTGAAAAGGCACAAGGTTTCCCAGGTCTCCTGATGGGAAATTGGCAAAGGCAGCAAAACCTGCAAAATAAACCTTGTGGCACCAAACCAAACAGAACAAAAGCTTGAGGCTGGATATGGGGAAAGGTTCTTCCCCCAGAGGGTGGTCAGGCACTGAACAGGCTCCCCAGGGAATGGTGACAGCACCAAGCCTGACTTCAAGAAGCCTTTGGACACAAGTCTCAGGCACTGGGGGGGATTTTGGGGTGTTTGTGCAGGGCCAGGAGCTGGACTGGATGATCCTGATGGGGTCCGTTCCATCAGGATATTCCATGACTCTGTGACAACACACCACCAGAGGAAATCAGGCCAGGCCACACTAATTGTGTCTGGAATGGGAAGAATGCTCTTCCTCTTTCCAACACAGCTTATCATGATGTTTGTGGGATGTCCCCACGTCTTCAACTCCCCTCACACACAGGGGTTTCCAAGTAAGAGCTGGGATTAAAAGCCTTGAGGGAAAGCCTTCATCACAGAAGTGATGTGATGAAGAAAGACAACCCAAGAAGCAACTTGAGTTTGAACAAGTGGATCAAAGGAAGAGCTTTTTGTTCCTTTAGAACTACCCCTTGCCATATATTTTAAGATATATTGCAATTGTCCCCATAAAAATCTGTACCAAAGGCAACTTTACAGGACTTCATGGCAGCTGCTGGTTTCCCAGGGCTCTGCCAAGTAACATTGTGGAGAAAAACAAGAGTTTGGTCCAGGAGAAGCCATGCTCGGATAAAATTCAGGGGAAAAAAAAAATCCAACCCACACAACTTTCTGCAAACTAAAGACTTCGTTCTTAAAAAGGGGGCATTGAGTCAAAAGCAAAAATTCAACTTCTGGCAAGGAGTTGTTGTACTCAGAACCCAAATCCCCTTGTTATGTCTTGGAAGACAAACTCAAACCAAAGCCACAGCTTAACAGAACAAGCCCAGGTTCTCCTGAAAGTCCTTAAAAATCAGACTTCCAGAGCATGTGTTGGAATTGCTTTAAGAAAAAAAAGCTCATTCAAATGCAAACCTCAGAGAAAAAAAAAAAAAGGAAAAAAAATACTAATGTTCATTCTGATGTGAGAAAGGGTTTGTTGGGGTTTTTTTACACTATTAGTAGTTCTGCTACAAAAAAGCAGAACTTTAACTTTCATCAGTTGAAAAGTACTCAGAAATGCTAAAACAGAGATCCATTAATTTTTGTATGTCAGGGAGGAAAAAAAAAAGAAGGAATGTGGTCCATTTCTCAATTCTGCTGTGCCAAGACAGGCCTGAATCACTACACTGTGGCCATGATTCTACTAAAACTCTTCTTTTTTTGCTCAGAACTTGGATTTCCACACCCAGTAGGCAACAGCTTTTTTTAAAGTACATTCCAAGCTTCCCTCAAACAGTTCCAGTCAAAACATCACCAGATTTTAATTCCGTCAAGAATGTGAGCATCTCATTAAAGCCCTGCCTAATTATAGGTAACGTGCCCAGACCACAGATTCTGTGGTATCTTTATATGGAATATTATTCAGAAGTAACTGCACCAACTTTTCTCAAAAATTCTGAAAATTCTGCCTATTTAGTGTTATAGCAAAGAATTGTGTGTCCTCAACTAATTAAGAGAGCCTGGGAAAGAAATTGAAAGTACAAAAATAAAGTCACAACAATCACTAGTGGTGAGAAAGATCAACCCAGGAGGAAAGAAATGTCATCAGCTCATAAGAAAATTGAAAGTTTTAAAGAAATAAATATTCCAGTCACACAAAGGAAAGCCTCAAGTGTGAGTCAAACCCAGAATAAAATAACATTTTGCATACTGTTTTTGGGAATTTTTCTGGTTCTTCTGCTGCTTCCCACTTTGGCAGGTTGCAGGTTTCAGAACCTGTAAGCAAAGCAAATCACTCTGCTCCTACTTAAAAAAAGCCCTGAACACCAGAGGCAAGAACTGCATCTGCTGAATGCAGGGAATGACCTTGAAGGAAAAAGGAAGGACGCATTTCTCAGCAGTATAAAGGGAAAAAAGAGCTGGACCTCCTCGTGGAGAGATGGATTTTTCAAAAAGGGGCTTTATCAGACACCCACTAGCCAGAGGCAAACATGCTCTGCAGCCCAGGTTCAGGAATATCCAAATAAATTGCATTCCCTGCAGCTGGAGACCAGAAAGAACAGGAAGAAAGGTAAACTCCTCACCACCACCACCGTGCCTGGGGGCAGGAAAAGCAGAGATTTCTCAAAATTATTGAGAATCTCTTATGGAATTCTAATACATATGGCTACACACACATGTAAATACAATCATTTTACAGCTTTTTTCTCCATCTGCTCCTCCTTCCACAGCACCACGAGGCTCTTCCCTAACACTGCATCTTTTAAGTGATCTTGTAGATTTGCTGTATTTAAAACTGGAACTGCTGCTGGTCTCTACTCCAGACTCAGCCCCAGCTGCCATAAACCTTATCAGGAACCTGCCAACACAGCCAGCCAGATTCCAGGAGCACAAATTCCACCAGGGAGTACAAAGTATATCCAGCAGCAAAAGCTTCCACGGAGCATAATTTGAGCACAGAAAATGACATGTTAAAACGAGCAGGAACTGGCTGGCTATGGATGTAAATTCATTCATACTTTTACTTTCTTTTTTTAAATATCTCTTCTGCTCACTCTGGCTTGTTATGACAGGCTGAGGCATCGAAGGAGTTCTCTGTCCTCATCCTGGGCACAGAAACACAAATCCTGCCCTGGAATTACTGCTTCCCTCACACACATCTAACCTGCAGAAGGGACAGCCCAGCAACAGCATCCAAGCCAGGGAAGGGCTCAGATTGGTAAGGAAGAGCCACAAGATCTCTGCACTTGGCTTAACACACCTTCAGTGGCTCTGCTGAACATTAAATAGGAAAGAATCTCAGAAATCGAGAACTACTTAAAGTTCACAAGGTCAGAACTGGATTAAGAAAGGAAGAGATGAAGCACCTGGGAGGAAAAAAAAAAAAAAACCCAAAAAAAAGAAGTTGACAAATTGGAAGGGAGAAGGAATCATCAGAAGGCAGAGCTTTGGAGGAGAGGGTAGAAGATAGAAAATCACTGAATCACAGAATGTTCTGAGCTGGAAGGGACCCACAAGGACACCCCACAAAGGCAAGGCAGCAGCAGGAGAAAGGTGAATGACACAGAGAAATGCAGCTTTATCAAGAAAAATGTCAGGAGGCAGAAACCACAAGGACAGAAGAGGGAAGGAAACAGAAGGAAGTATTTGTACATAGATTTGCATCCATATCAGGAGCACAAGTAGATTGTGAGCCTATCATTTTGGCAATTCCTTTTAAACTATGAATGTGAAAAAAACCCTGAAAAAACTAAATTCAGGATCCAACAAATGAAAGGACTGCATTGTTACTCTGTCTCAGGCAGAAATCAGGCAATCCTAACATCTCATTTCAACTGACTTAAAAGGATGAAGCAATGTAGACCAACACATCCAGACAGCCAAAACGAGTTAAGACTTAAATAAGGTGAATTTTCCAGAGCTGTAACTCACAAAGCAGCAGCTGTGCCTTCTACAGGGGCATCAGGCTGGGGTTACACTTGAGTTTAAACCCATGTGAACCTGGGCTGCTGTTGAGCAGCTCTGTTTCCCCCCTCCTTCCTCAGGTAGTCATCATTCCTCCTCCCTCTCATGCCACACTGGACCAGGGACTGGATTTATCAAAAAGCCAGGGAGAAAAGGCAGGGAAGGTTTGATTTCAGGAAGGTGAGTTCCCTGACCCACAGAACTTGCCCACCCTGTGCTGCAGCAGAATTGGTTGGGCCCATGGACCTGGTCCTACACCTTTCATGCAGACTGAAGTCCCAACAGACACATGAGCACCACTTCACTCTCTCTAGCAAAACACAGATGTGAAGAAGTCTTCAAAAGGACATTTTAGGATACCTCAGCAAAACCTCAAAAGGCATCACAAGTGCTTTGGAAAAAGCAGGACCCAATGTTTAAGGTAAAGCAACTATCACTTAATTGAGTTTATAAAGTCTGTGGCACATAAATACCTCACAGAAATGCCAAGTTGAATTAAAATGTGGATCATGCACATTTCTTTACAATTCTGCAGGCACTTGTGCACACACAAAAGGAAAGCATCCCTGTGTCCCAGCAAACCAAGAACATTTGCAGACTCTAGCTGTGACTTAGTTACTACCATAAGTCAAGTAAGTTAATCTTAAAACCAAAATAAAATACATTAATACTGCTAACACCTCTCATAAATTCAGCCATTCATAGCCCAGAAAAAAAATAATTAACTCACGGCCTAAAAGCAGCCAGTGTGGATGGAGTGAAGGACTCCTTGCCATAAATGTTGAAGGGTTCCTGGATCACAGCAACAAAACCTACATTTACCTGTCAGGGAAAAATCCTCTTTTTCCATCCCAGTGGCAGAGAGACAATCTTTTTTACGGTAATGCCAACACACATCTCCCACATGAAGGGATGAGATAGCGTTAGTGAGCTACAGAAGATAAACACATGTCATGCCTAAAAGTAAGCCAAAGACCCTAAAAGCATCCTGAATCACTTGTTCCCCAAATTCCCCAGTCGCTGAGCATGAAGAAATGTAACACAAAGAGCCAAACAGGGATTATAAACACAGAAATGTATTTTTAAATCTATTTGCTAACACATTTCAAACACATTTTTTATTAGAGTCTTGTCAAGTCACTGAAAGAGACTTCAGCTTTAGTACTACTGAGCTTCCACAGAGGAACACAACACAGTTTGTTAAGACTGAAATGGACATTTGGTATTTTTTAAAATAAATACTAGAATTTTACATAGTGTCAAAAGCCATCCAAGAAAAAAAGGGTAGTTACACACATTTACCTCAACCCTGACCAAGAATCCCCAGCTTTGCATAAAGATATCAAAGCTACTGGAACTGCAAGCATGCTTTATGGGCTGGTAGACTGCCAAAAATCATCTGCTAATACAGCAGACAATAGAGGTATTCTGCTGGAGAACTTTCTGATCTTTTCCTCCTATCACTTCTCTTTAGTTGCACACAAAACCCAGCCAAAGTGATACAAAAAATATGATTTGAATGCTTGCATTTACGTGCCAACAAATGGAGCAATTATTCACAATAAAGTAACTTTTTCAAGCATGCATTTTTAATCACTGATTTGCAAGCCCTGATTCAGTGTTTCCTGTTGCCATTGCAGCACTTCAGTGTCTGGAATTCCGAGTACAAAGTTGTGCTCCTGCAGTGCCCCAAAGCTTCAAAAATGCTACCAAAGGACCCAAACTCTTCTGAGTCTTGATAAACAAATGGCACTCTGCTAAAATTCCAGACTTTTGGATAACAGCAGGGTGCTTCCTATAAAAATAAACCTTCCTTCCAGAGACAAAAAGATCCTGTGTGTGGTTCCAGCTCTCTGGAACGCTCCGGAACCACGGTGGCCGCATATCCTGAATCCAGCCATAAATTACACGGGATATTAGGGCGAGGCTGGCACCCAACCTCAGGCACGAGCATCACACCCTGCCCAACACCATGGAGCCCCCAAAGCCTTCTCCATTCCCAATTCTAAGGCCTCTGCATCACACACCAAGATCAGGGCTTGTTCAGCAGATGCTTTTAACCCCAAAGTCCCCGATTCTCTCTGATTCTCTTATCTGATACTTGAACAAATCACTGATACCACGGAGCTGCCATACCCCATCTTATCATCCCACACTGAAACAAGTTTCATCTGTAAATCCACGCAGCAATTCTGCAACCAGAGTGCTGAACACACTCAGTGACCATGGGAGTGAATTAAACACATTAACCCAGCTTCCTAATCCTCAACGTTAAAATTCAGAAATTTAATTAACTGCAGAAATTAAATTACATTAAAGGACAATATTTTAAGCTGGCATTTTCACGTTTTCCTGGGTTTGGATCCACAGGCTTATGACATCTTTCAGCAGAATATAGACTGAAGTGAGCATAAACTCCTGAAAAGCAGCAAGTGCTAACAAAGCAGCAGTACCCAGCCTAGATGCTCCAAAAATAAGTTTCCATCTAAAGGGGGAGAATTCCTTGGATCAGTCTGTTACTTATTACTCAGCATTTCGAGTTACACGCTCCCCAGAATAATGTTAATCTGGGGAAATGAACGCTGTGATCTTTCCCATACAAAAAAGTGTTTCAACACCCAAAAAACAAGGGGGAGAAAAGGCTCAGGCCTTGACATTCTGATTTATGGAGGACACTGATAGTGAGACAAACAGAACTTCATCTGTCACAGCCAAACACTTGCATTTAATATACAAACATCAAGGAGGAAATCTCATTTAAATAATTAACATGTGGACTATCCACTGCCAAAAAGAGCAGGGCAGCAATACTGCTGAATATTTTACAGGAAATGGAATGATTAATCCTCCATATAATGCCAGGTACCCACTCCCACCATATTTTGTTAAAAGCAAACCTATAATTTCAAGAGAAGCAAATCACATTAGGTAAAATGAATAATGAAACCTCCACAACTGACGTCGCGTGGATTTTCTCTATTGTTTTGAACCCGTGCAGAGTTTTAAATTATAAATGCAAATATCTTCTTGTAACTTTCTGGTAAAAAATGCAATCTGCTTGAAAGTGCTTTTCAAAGCTATCTCTAGTGAGACATAAATCATCAGTGGCTTTAAAATATTTTAGCAATTTTAGCAGCCTTTTACAAGTGGTAAATCAAAGTCTCAGTATATTATACAAAGAAATATTGCTGAAAAGACCAATGCTTTTTGTATGTTGTTTGTGAGTTTCTTTTAACATTTCCCCCATTGAAGAGAAGAAAAAATGGTTTGCATTGTGTTAGCTCCAGTTATAATTTCCAGCTGTGTCAAAACTTTAACAGCCTAAAAGCAGGAAATCCAAAGAGGAAATTCCATCGTCAGTTCCTGAATTTTGTAACTCAAATGTTCTTCCAAAAACTGGACCTTAAAGGAATTTTGGTAACATTTTCTGTAGTCTTACCTGATATCTTCCAGTAGATCACATTCTGCTTGATGCTTGGCCTGAAGTTTTGTCATCTGCTCAACCTGAATGTTTTTCAGCACTTGTGTAACTTTCACCTACAAAAAAACCCAAACAAACCCAAGGACCACTTATATTTTCTGTAGTTTATGTCACATTTCAACAAGAAAACAAACAAACACACCCACAGACCACTTATATTTCCTGTAGTTTATGTCACATTTCAATGAGAAAAGAAACAAACAAACTGGAAAAGGCTTCAGAAGGTTGGCTTTATATTTTTAGTACCAGTGTGGTTTTCCTTTGAGCCTTGTGATCCTGCACGGCTAAAATTCCAATACTTTGGGAACCTACTTGGTAACTGGCAGACAGCACTAACAGCACAGGTATTGGGAATGATTTTGTTTTGGAGGGGAACCTTGGAATTGTTTTGTTCTTGTTTTTTATAAAACAAGAGGTCTTGGCATTTAAGCCCTCTAGTGATAACAGGGAATCCACGTATCAGCCTAAAAAATGATCACCAATATCTCTGAACACACTACGCATTCATGAGGACAGAAATGCCAAACTGCTGCTGCAGAGGGATGTGAAATTCACAGAGGAAGAGAGTACCCGTCTCCCTCTTCTTCACTAGCCAGGCAAAAAAAAGTCCTGGCTCTCATCAGCTTCTCTATTTTAACTCTGAAAACCATGCCCCAGCAACAAGCACCCTTCAATCACAACATCACATAAAGACAAGTTTTTCACATGACACCAAGAAAATAAATCACATGTATGCCTGTGACTTCAAGCAGAAAAAGCAGCTATTTTTAACGTGAACTTTCAGCATTTTTGGTTTTATCTGTATATAAAAAAAGCCCAACTCAAAATAAATAAACCCACACGACACAACCCAGGTAATGGAAATAAGCTCAAATGGAGTAATATAGGCAAAGAACGACACACATGTAAAATAAATAAACTACCAAACTTGGACTAAAATTTAAATGATTGATATTAAACTGGTTTTGTTTGACAAAAGCAGAGTCCACCCCTAAAATAAGAGGTTGAGAGGCAGGAATGAGCCAAGGAGAGCCCTTCACTGCAGCTGCAGGGCTACTGGGGAGCTCTGGGCATGACAAGGGAATTCTGTTTGTGTTCCCTCCTCTCCTGGTCACTATACCCAGTTCTCCACCTGGCAAACCCCCACAATCTCCCCTCCCCACGGAGGAATCCCAGCGCCACGTCGGGAATCCCCACGGGGCTGCAAACCACTGCGGCCCAAACCACCCCAAAGCAGGCAGCATCCCCGACATGGAGCAGGCACAGACCTCAACCCCACGGAACTCCTTCCCCTGCTGCCTGCACAGGAGCAGCCTCTCCATCCCCTCCAGCTCTGCCTTCTCCCCACACCCCGACCATTCCGCACAACCCCCAGAATGACCAACCCATCAATCACCGCGGACCAGCTCAAGATCCCGCTACAGCTCAGGTCTCCCGGGCACCAACCTGCCTACCCAGACAAGCCACACTGGGCACAGCCTTTCCCCCAAATTCCCATTCCTGCCTGCCTCTGCTCCCACTCCAGTCCCCCCGATGGGCAGCACCCCACATTCCCACGGATGCAGGGTCACCGAAGAGCCTCCCCGCTGCATCTGCAGGTCGTTCCCATCGCATATGGGAACGTGTGTGGAAATGCTGTACAATTCTGGCTGTCCCTGCTCCTGGGTGCTCCGGTGTGCTCCTGGCACACGCCGGGATAGTCTGCATCCCTGGATCAACTACAGACGTGACCTTCTTCCCCAAAACAACCAACCCCTCGCTGTTGGCACCAACACGCCACAGGAGCCCCCAAAATTCCCGCGGTAGCACCCCACAAGCAGCGCAACCTCAACGCCTCCATGCAGCCGAGCCCTCCGCAGTCCCTGACCCCCTCCCAGCCCTTCCCCTGGAGACCCTCCGCTGGGGATGGGGTCCCTGACCGAGCGCTGCCCCCGTGCAGCTCCATCCTCACCACTGCGTCCCCATCCATGCCCTGTCCTGCTTCCGGAGCT